>JARQOD010000002.1:448859188-448923129 GCA_033576555.1 Oophaga sylvatica | reverse complement strand
AAGAAAGGGGTTTCCAAACCCTTTATTGCTTTGTTACTGACGTGAACAGCTTAGAAGGGGGATAGGGGTAAGGGCCCTTTTTCCCCAAAATTCGGGATGGTATCGTCCCCTCCCCTGCGAAACTGAACCCCTTGGCTGTAAGGTGGTGTGTCTACTTCAGAGTACAGGGGTTTCAAAAAGGGGGCCGGGTTTATCTGACCCTGAGGCCTTTGCAGCCGACACCAAATTAAACTTTCACTCCTAGGGGGTTTGCAAGGAGAATGGATCATTACTCTAAACACTCCCAACTTCTAAAAGCTCTACCTGTTGTCTCTGACAGTGCTCATTGCAGGACCTGCTGTGCTGGGTGGCGGTCTCGGTACCTGTTGAACAAAACAATAATTTCTAAAAGACAACTCATTACATTGATCCCTAGGAATCATAGGATGGCATTTTTGTCTGTAAATTATCAATATAATAAAAACCTTGGGACTAAAATTCTATCGACAACCTTTAAATAGCACTTTTTACCCCACCTGAGGAAAGGGCTGCCCATTCTAGCAAAGATGTTAAAGTGTTCATTTGGGGTGGAGTATGTCTGTTAGTTGTAATAAAGGTTATGGGATGCCTTTAAGCACGGGGGCGGAACGGGCGTTCCCCACGTATTGTTAGCGCTTTGTGAGCCGGTGTCTCACCCCTGGGGTTGGCCCTTTGCCCAAAGGGGTTGTTTGGGTCATTCACATCAAAGTGGCCATTTTTAAACCCCTTACTGCCACGGACGTATTTCCCGCCATGGTACCTGGGCCCTATGCCCATGGAGGGGTTAGTAGTCTGTGCGTCGGCGCGTCCCGGGGGGGCGCACCCCATCGCGGCCCGGGGGGGCAGCTGATTATCACAGTGAACCCCATGACTGTGTGTAGGAGCGGTCCGGACCCCTCCCGGCACATTAACCCCTTGCACACCGCGATCAAACATGATCGCGGTTGTACTGGGGGCATGGGGAGGATCGCGCAGGGTGGGGGCTCCCTGTGCGCCCCCCTGAGACCCTCAGAGCAGCGCGATGTGATCGCGCTGTTCTGAGGGCTTCCTCCCCCCAGGCCCCGGATCCAAGATGGCCCCGGGGGGTCCTGGAGGGAGGCGGCTACCTCAGTGCCTGCCGAGAGCAGGCACTGAGAAGCCTGCTGCACTGCCTGAGCGATCGCTGGTGTGACAGAGTGCTGTGCACACTGTCACACCAGCGATCTGATAAAATACAGTGATGTCCCACCCTGGGACAAAGTAAAAAAGTTAAAAAAATAAAAATAAACATGTTTTAAAAAAAAATCCAAAATAAATAAAAAAAAAATATATAATCCCCAATAAATTCACTTCTTCCTGTAAATAAAAAAAAAAAGCAATAAAAGTACACATATTTGGTATCGCCGCGTCCGTAACGACCCCCCCTATAAAATTGTCCCACTAGTTAACCCCTTTAGTGAACCCCTTAAAAAAAAAAAAAAAAAAAAACGAAGCAAAAAATCAATGCTTTATCATCATACCGCCGAACAAAAAGTGGAATAACACGCGATCAAAAAGACCGATATAAAAAGCATGGTACCGCTGAAAACGTCATCTTGTCCCGCAAAAAACGAGCCATCATACAGCATCATCAGCAAAAAAAATAAAAAAGTTATAGCTCGCAGAATAAAGCGATGCAAAAATAATTATTTTTTATATAAAATTGTTTTTATTCTATAAAAGCGCCAAAACATGAAAAAATGATATAAATGAGGTATCGCCATAATCGTACTGACCCGAAGAATAAAACTGCTTTATCAATTTTACCACACGCGGAATGGTATAAACGCCTCCCCCAAAAGAAATTCATGAATTGCTGATTTTTGTTCATTCTAACCTCCCAAAAATCGAAATAAAAAGCGATCAAAAAACGTCACATGCTCAAAAATGGTACCAATAAAAACGTCAACTCGTCCCGCAAAAAATAAGACCTCACATGACTCTGTGGGCCAAAATATGCAAAAATTATAGCTCTCAAAATGTGATGATGCAAAAACTATTTTTGCAATAAAAAGCGTCTTTTAGCGTGACAGCTGCCGATCATAAAAACCCGCTATAAATAGTAAATCAAACCCCCTTTATCACCCCCTTAGTAAGGGAAAAATAATAAAATTAAAAAAAAGTATTTATTTCCATTTTCCCATTAGGGTTAGGGTTAGGGTTGCGGCTAAAGTTAGGGTTAGGGTTGGCGCTAAAGTTAGGATTAGGGTTAGGGTTGGGATTAGGGGTGTGTTAGGGTTAGGTTTGTGGTTAGGGTTGGGACTAGGGTTAGGGGTGTGTTGGGGTTAGGGTTGGAGTTAGAATTGGGGGGTTTCCGCTTTTTAGGCACATCAGGGGCTCTCCAAATGTGACATGGCGTCTGATCTCAATTCCAGCCAATTCTGCGTTGAAAAAGTCAAACGGTGCTCCTTCACTTCTCAGCTCTGCCATGCGTCCAAACAGTAGTTTATCCCCACATATGGGGTATCAGCGTACTCTGGACCCCAAGAGTTATTGTGCAATTTGTCCTATTTCTTCTGTTACCCTTGGGAAAATAAAAAACTGGGGGCGAAAATATCATTTTTGTACAAAAAAAATTATTTTTTTGTTTTTACGGCTGTACATTATAAACTTCTGTGAAGCACTTGGGGCTTCATAGCGCTCACCACACATCTAGATAAGTTCCTTGTGGGGTCTATTTTCCAAAATGGGGTCACTTGTTGGGGATTTCCACTGTTTAGGCGCATCAGGGGCTCTCCAAATGCGACATGACGCCCCCAGACCATTCCATCAAAGTCTGCAATCCAAAACGTCACTACTTCCCTTCCGAGCCCCAACGTGTACCCATACAGTAGTTTTCTCCCACATATTGGATATCAGCGTACTCAGGACAAATTGGACAACAACTTTTGGGGTCCAATTTCTCCTGTTACCCTTGTAAAAATAAAATATTGGGGCAAAAAAATCATTTTTGCAAAAAAAAAAGGATTTTTTATTTTTACGGCTGTGCGTTATAAACTTCTGTGAAGCACTTCGGGGTTCAAAGTGCTCACCACACATCTAGACAAGTTCCTTGTGGGGTCTATTTTCCAAAATGGGGTCACTTGTGGGGGGTTTCCACTGTTTAGGCGCATCAGGGGCTCTCCAAATGCGACATGACGCCCCAGACCATTCCATCAAAGTCTGCAATCCAAAACGTCACTACTTCCCTTCCGAGCCCTGACGTGCGCCCATACAGTAGTTTTCTCCCACATATTGGGTATCAGCGTACTCAGGACAAATTGGACAACAACTTTTGGGGTCCAATTTCTCCTGTTACCCTTGTGAAAATAAAATATTGGGGGCGAAAAAATCATTTTTTGTAAAAAAAAAAAAAAGATTTTTTATTTTTACGGCTGTACGTTATAAACTTCTGTGAAGCACTTCGGGGTTCAAAGTGCTCACCACACATCTAGATAAGTTCCTTGTGGGGTCTATTTGCCAAAATGGGGTCACTTGTGGGGGGTTTCCACTGTATAGGTGCATCAGGGGCTCTCCAAATGTGACATGACGCCCCCAGACCATTCCATCAAAGTCTGCAATCCAAAACGTCACTACTTCCCTTCCGAGCCCTGACGTGCGCCCATACAGTAGTTTTCTCCCACATATTGGCTATCAGCGTACTCAGGACAAATTGGACAACAACTTTTGGGTTCCAATTTCTTCTGTTACCCTTGTGAAAATAAAATATTGGGGGCGAAAAAAATCATTTTTGTAAAAAAAAAAAAGATTTTTTATTTTACGGCTGTACGTCATAAACTTTAGTGAAACACCTGGGGGTTAAAAGTTCTCACCACACATCTAGATAAGTTCCTTGAGGGGTCTAGTTTCCAAAATGGTGTCATTTATGGGGGTTTCCACTGTTTAGGCAGATCAGGAGCTCTCCAAACACGACATGGCGTCCAGCCAATTCTGCGTTGAAAAAGTCAACGGCGCTCCTTCCTTCCAAACTCTGCCATGCACCAAACATGGTTTACCCCCACATATGGGGTATCAGCGCACTCAGGACAAATTGCACAATAACTTTTGGAGTCTTGTTACCCTTGAGAAAATAAAAATTGGGCTGAAAAGATCATTTTTGTGGAAAAAATATGATTTTTAATTTTACGGCTCTACATTATAAACTTGTGTGAAGCACTTGGGGGTTCAAATTGCTCACCAAAGATCTAGAAAAGTTCCTTAGGGGGTCTAGTTTCCAAAATGGGGTCATTGTGGGGGTTTCCACTGTTTAGGCACATAGGGGCTCTCCAAATGCAACATGGCATCCAATCTCAATTCCAGCCAATTTTGGTTGGAAAAAGTCAAATGGTGCTCCTTCCATTCCGAGCTCTGCGTGCGCCCCAAACAGTGGTTCCCCCCCACATATGGGGTATCAGCGTACTCAGGACAAATTGGACAACAACTTATGTGGTCCAATTTCTCCTGTTACCCTTGGGAAAATAAAAAATTAGTGACTAATAGGATAATTTTTGTGGGAAAAAAATAGGATTTTTTATTTTCATGCCCGGGCATTATAAACTTGTGTGAAGCACTTGGGGGTTCAAAGTGCTCACCAAGATCTAGATAAGTTCCTTAGGGGGTCTAGTTTCCAAAATGGGGTCACTTGTGGGGGTTTCCACTGTTTAGGCTCATCTGGGGCACTGCAAACGGAACATGACCCCATCAAGTCTGCATTCCAAAACGTTACTACTTCCTTTCCAAGCCCTGCCGTGACCCAAACAGTTTCCCCCCCCACATATGGGGTATCAGCGTACTCAGGACAAATTGGACAACAACTTTCGGGGTCCAATTTCCTTGGGAAAATTCAAAAATTTGGGACTAAAAAAATCATTTTTGTGGAAATTGTTTTTTTTTTTTTCACACCCAGGCATTATAAGCTTTTGTGAAACACTTGGGGGTTTCAAAGTGCTCACAACAGATCTAGATAAGTACCTTAGGGGGTCTAGTTTCCAAAATGGTGTCACTTGTGGGGGTTTCCACTGTTTAGGCGCATCAGGGGCTCTCCAAACACGACATGGCTCCAATTCAATTCCAGCCAATTTTGGTTTGAAAAAGTCAAATGGCGCTCCTTCCGTTCCGAGCCCTGCCGTGCGCCCAGACAGTGGTTTTCTCCCACATATGGGGTATCGGTGTGTACTCAGGAGAAATTGAAAAACAACTTTATCTGTCAATTTTCTCCTTTTACGCTTGTAAAAATAAAAAAAATTGTTTGTAAAAGATCATTTTTGTGACTAAAAAGTTAAATGTTCATTTTTTCCTTCCACGTGCTTCAGCTCCTGTGAAGCACCTGAAGGGTTAAAAAACTTCTTTAATGTGGTTTTGATCAGTTTGAGGGGTGCAGTTTTTAGAATTGTGTCACTTTTGGGTATTTTCAGCCATATAGACCCTCAAACTGACTTCAAATGTGAGGTGGTCCCTAAAAAAATGGTTTTGTAAATTTTGTTGTAAAAATGAGAAATTGCTGGTCAACTTTTAACTGTTATAACTTCCTAACAATTTGTTTCCAAAATGTTATTTATTAACTATTTTGTGTCACATAACTCTCTGGTTTAACAGAACAAAAATTAAAAATTTGAAAATTGCGACATTTTCAAAATTTTCGCCAAATTTCCATTTTTTCACAAATAAACGCAAAAATTATTGACCTAAATTTACCACTAACATGAAGCCCAATATGTCATGAAAAAACAATCTCAGAATCGCTAGGATCCGTTGAAGCGTTCCTGAGTTATTACCTCATAAAGGGACACTGGTCAGAATTGCAAAAAATGGCCAGGTCATTAAGGTCAAAATAGGCTGGGTCATGAAGGGGTTAATCTCCACTGCTGTGCGGGTGTCAAAAGTATTCTTCAACCAGGCCAGGATTTGCCTAACAGTTCTTTTGTCGGTTTCTGGCCAGGACTTCACCTCCCTCTGGGCCACACCGGTTAGCTGGCCGATAAGGATGCTGACTTTTTGGCTCTCAGACGGGGGTACATTTTGAATAAACTATGCAGTCTCTCCTTAAAGTCGCTCAGAGTGTGCGACACCCCTGAGTACTGAGGCAGCCAGGCCCCCCCTGGGATATACGGCATGGATAAAGGCATTACGGTGGCCGCGGCCGCACCCGCTGCTGGATCCTCTCCTAGGTTGTGCATCTCTTTCCCTCCTAGTGAACCTCAGTCAGGCTCTAGGTATCGTTACCGTAGTAAGCGGCTGCTCCGCAGGCAGGATGGATCGAGCGCCCAGGGATTTCCGAGTCGGGGCCTCCTGCTTTCCGCACCCCGTGTGGTGCAGTAATGGTGGCAATTATACAGTTCAATAAAGTCTATGGTACACAGTACAACATAATACCGGGCTACGAGATCCTGTTCGTGACGTCAAAATGACATGCCCTCCAGGGCCGTGGGGTACTCAGAACCGGTTCGGACAGTTCTTTGGGGAAGTCACGGGGCCGTGACCCGACTCCGTGGCCCTGGCTGTGCCGTAAATGGGGAATATGTATATGGGATTTAACGTGACGCCACCTGTGGTGTTTAGAAACAGATGGCCAATGCTGCTAAACTAGACCGCTGGGGCTGCTGGTGACGCAGCTGGGATGGTTCTGCTCCCCACAGATGGAGCGGGGCCCCAGGGCTACAGTTCCGTTTATGTCAGACTTCGTGTACCTTGTAGTGCAGGACTCCGGGCGCAAGAGATCACTTGAGGACACAAGGACTGTAGTTTTCTTTTTCTTTACTTGATGGTTGATAGTACATACCGGGGCACTGGTAAAAGATCATGATGGAGAGTCGAGCAGCCTGGAAGCAATTTTGGATACACTGGTCAGGTAGGTATGGAGCCCTTCCTTCTGCGCTGTCCTCCCTTTTTTTCCTCGCTGTCTAACAGCTCACCCTCCTGCTGCTAACTGTCTCTAAAAACAAACCGTTGGCCGCATGGCAGGCAGCTCGAGCCTATCACAGGTGCTGCTCCTTTGTGTCAGCTCCAGGCTCTGGTATGCTGCTGTGCCACCAGGTATTAGATCCGGCCAGGAGGCCTGCAGTCCCCTCCCCTCGGGATTTAGATGCCAGGACTTCAGTACCCGAGCAACCATAGACTCTTGTATCTGGTCCCTAGCGCTCACCTCTGGGGCGAGTTTAATCACAGCTCCACTCCCTAGGTTCTGCTCGACTTCTCTCCTACTGACACCTGGTAAGGGGACCCCTCCTTGCTTCCAGGCATGACATTCCTCCCTGTGAGGGAGGCAATGTCACTGTGGCAACCGGACTCCTGGGGTGCCACACATCATATTGTGCGAGGACCATCATACTTCGAGGAAGGTCTGCATTGACATCGAACTGTGCTTGGAGGCCATCATACTGGGTGTAGGGAAACAACATACTCTGTTTGGGAGCTGTAGGGCATTATACTATGTTGGGGGCAGTGTGTGGGAATTATACTTTGTTGGGGGCACTCTGGAATTCAGCATTCTGTACGTGTAGAGGGGTACTATGTGGGCAGTCAAATTGTCTGGGGGAATTCACTGATGGGGTATCCTCTTGTGTCCTGAGGGATATTTTTTTGGCATCATAGTCTCTGTGGGTGATGGAAGAGGTATTGTATTGGGTGAGGACATTAAGGGGCTTCAGTATTTCTATGTACTTACTGTACTAACCACGATACATGTCCCTCTCTGTGTCTTTAAAAATTGGGAGGTATGCCCTTCTGTGACTATGGCAAGAGTTCACCTATTCCTCCAATTTTCTTTTTTTTTGGGAGGGGGAGGAGCCTAATTAAGACTTTTGCAAAGGGGCCCCATGATTTCAAATGTTTTGTATGTACACCTTTTGGCTGCAGTGGTTGTCTGCAAAGCCTCAATTTGTGCTTTCTCTTTCTCTTAAGCCACTTCTTGGCAGGTGCGTTCTTCTCTTTCCCTATATGGAGCATTGACTCTCAGTCAAGCATGCATGTACATGAGGGATATTGAGAAGAGATCTGTTGGTTTGTTCTGTCTGATGCTTTACTGCTCTTATTATAGTATAGAAAAGTTATAAAGTGAAAACTTCATTATACAGTAGGTGCCCCAACGGCAAATGTCAGGATTTCTTTTAATATGTAGTCATATAGCAAGCACCACCAAAATTTGCAATGAAAATGGAAACAAAAAATATTTTCACATTGTTAGTTCTTCTTAGATTGAGCTTTTCATTTACATTTTTCACAGATACAACATTCAACTTACTCTTTAACCCCTTCCCCACCTTGGGTTTTTCTGTTTTGTAGTTTTTGTCTTTTGCTCCCCTTCTTCCCTGAGTCATAAATTTCTTTATTTTTCAGTCAATATGGCCATGTGAGGGCTTGTTTTTTGTGGCACAAGTTGTAATTTTTAACGACAGCATTGATTTTACCATATCATGTACTGGAAAATGTGAAAAAATTCAAAGTGCAGTGAAAGTGCACAAAAAGTGCAATTACACAATTGTTTTTTCTTTTTTTTTTAACCATGTTCACTAAATGCTAAAACTGACATTATGATTCTCTGGGTCATTACAATTCATAGATACCAAAACTGTATAGGTTCTTTTTTATTTATGTGGTGAAAAAATTTTTTTTTTTAAAAAATAGCGTCTCCTTTTTTAGTGATCTGGAGCTGTGTGAGAGCTTAAATTTTGCGCGCCGAGCTTTTATTTATACCATTTTGGTGCAGATACGATCTTTTGATCACCTGTTATTGCATTTTATTGCAATGTTGTGGCAACCAAAAAAAGTTGTTCTGGTGTTTTAATATTTTTTTCTTGTTATGCCGTTTACCGATCGGATTAATTATTTTTATATATCGATAGATTGGGTGATTCTGAACATGGTAATACCAAATATATGTTTTTTGTTTGTTTTATTTTGACTGGGGCAAACTTTTATATTTTTTTATTTTTCTTAAATATTTTTTTTTTTTTTTTTTTTTACTTTTTACTGGCTTCAGTTGTCTCCATGGGAGTCTAGAAGCTGCGATCATCCGATCTCCTGTGCTACACATAGCATGGCTTCATTTGCAATGAGCTCCTGCCACGGGGCAGCGCTCATAGCAGTCTGGCAATGACAACCGCAGGGGTATCCTGCAGATCCCGGGTTGTCATGCCAATCCGCGACCCGTGGTCATGTGACAGAGATTGACTGCGGCATTTAACATGTTTAAAGCCGTAGGTGGATCGTGATTCCACCTACGGCTGTTAGGGGCTGATGAAATCAGCTGATGTAATGCAGGTGTCTGAATGCAACATACAGAGATCACGAGGTGGAAACAACCGGAGGTTAATCTATTGGTATTTTTATACAACAATAACTTCTAAACAATTAGGGTTAGTAAATATGCAATTTAACAATATAAGTGATCACAACAGGTTACGAACAAGCTAGAAAGTCTTTCAGTACTAACATTAGTGGTGCGCCCACTCTTGGGAGTCACCACGTGAGTTCTCACTTGAAGCTCTGGCCCTAGCGGGGGTCACTGTGTGTTCCCACTAGGCTGCAAGTCTCTTCCTGACAGTCTATTAATGCCCGTTGAGCCTCCCACGCACCAACCGGCCCCCTCCCAACTTGTAATCCTAGTCCCAGCTGACCCAGGTAGCGTAGGTGATAGCTGGAAATGATGGCCCTGCTCACTTGTACTGTTCCTCCTCTCTCATAGGCATGCCTCTCTTGTCGCAATCGCTGCACGGCTCTTCTCAGCTTGACCATCAGCGAAAGTCTCTCAGGCTCGGGGCAGAGAGGACCGGGCCTCAACTTTTGACAGGTGTAGTCGGACCTTGGAGGCTTGAACAGGGCAGAGCACAGATTACAGCTCTGACCAGGGTAAGCCATACTCGAAGATATCTTCCAGGGTATCCAGATCTTGCCAGGTGGTGACTGAATCTCGGGTAGCACAGACTTCCTACTGAGGCCTGTCATGTTGGTCTCAGCGGAGTCTCTAAAGCACGTCTGCCCAGCTTTCTTCCCCGGTACCAAATCTCCTTGTGGTTTGGCTGGCTGGTCTTTTATATCAGGGAAGTCCTTACAGAGGGTCACTTGATCCGGTCCAGCACACAAGGTTCTTCCCCTTCAAATCTTCCAGCACACCTTGTTTCTGCTTGATTTCGACTGGCCAGAAGATGGCAGTCTCTTCTCATTAATGGCACATCTTGCACATCCTGCACTAATTTTCCAGAGGGCTCATGTTTTCTTGTTACACTGACATGTGCAGGAAAACTTGTTTGCTCATCGCCAGAGCCCGCATCAAACGGGGGGAGGAGACCGATGACATACCTATATGTCATAGGTTGTAAAGGGTCTAAAAGGGTTGTCCAGTACCTATAATGCCCTTTATAAACATCTATCTTTAGGTCCTAACCAATTTTTATAATTATTTTTCTTATAAAATTCCATACTATTCTCCCTATACCTGTTTTTTACGTTACTCATTTTGAAATTTCATTGATGGGATTATCAAAAGGGAGGGTACAGCAGGATGGACCGGTAGTCACTTCTCTGCAGCTTTTCTCACTCTCCACTAAAACTGGATGTCATCAGAGGGTGGCACCGCGGCCACTTATTACAGTTTCCGTCATCGTTATCCACTGATGATGTCATGTTTCAGAGGGGTGATGGAGAAGTGACCGCAGCTTCTGTCCCCACTGCCCACATTTTCAGTGGCCGCCACCACACTTCTGTTATCACTGGCACAGTCCTAGCTTCTGTTACCATTGCAACTCTATACCTAAAATGCATCATTATTATGGTGCGGTGATAAAGCAGTGTGAGTGACAGAAATGCCACCCTTGATGGCGATTAATTTCAGAGCAGTGAAAGCTGTGGGGTGGTCACTTACTCTGCTTCTATCAGCCCCCCCTGGCGACTATTCATTTCAGGGAAAGAGGCGGTGGTGTCAGAGGCGGGGACTGTGACAGAAGCCATGGATGTGGGTGGCAGGGACAGAAGCTGAAGTCACTTCTCCATCACTCCCCAGAAATAGGATGTCATCAGGGGATAGAAGTGACAAAAACTGTTGCAAGTGACTGCAACGCTGCCCCATGATAACATCCTGCCTTAGTGTTGTGTGATAAAAGTTGCAGAGGTGTGGAGGGCCATCCTCCTCTGACGTCCTAGTTCATCACAAGAAGTAAATAAGAAAAACTATTATTATTAGATTAGGCGGGATGCCCAGCACCAGTGCATTAGTATTGTGATCAGGTATTGGCAAGTATGCCGGCTTTTTTTGATTAACCATACTGTCTTTCAGTCAGTAGATTAACAGAATGAATGGGAAGACCTTAGTGTTGAAAGCTATTAAAAAAACTAGCAGATTGATTTTAATGAATGTAATATATTATCAAAGCATAACCTTGTCTTGCTACATACCTCATTAAAGAGTACCTATCACCAGAATAAACACCAATTTTTATTCATTCAGGAATGAAAAAAGAATAAACATTGTAAATATAATAAAAATATAGATTAGTTGGTTTACATAGCATGCAATGTCCGCATGTATGGTATGTGAATTGCAGCTGGAGCTGGAAGTTCCCAGCGTGCCTAGTGGTATTTCATGACTCTCCTGCACTGAACACACTTTTCTCTGCCCTAAACAGAAAGACCAACATGCTCGCCAAACACTTTACATGCAAGTAATCGATTAACAAAAAGATTGTGAAGACATTAAGACTGAAATCTAGCCAAAATAGGTTGCAGTTTTTACTGAATGTCATATATTTTCAAAGGCTTATGTCACGTAACGTACCTTTTTAAGCTGCCTAATATTACTGGACCTAATCGATTCCAGAAGCTGATCTCTTGAGTTCTTCTCTGAAGGCCCAGTCTTGTCTACTATTCTCCTCTGTGAAGCAGGGGACAATGAGTTTCGAATGTTCTCATTAAATAGTGGTGGAGCCAGAGGAGCCATTGGTGGAGGAGGTGGTGGAGGGGCAGGTGGTCCTAATTTTTTAGAAGCGCCCTTTTGGGGATTGTTGGTAACTGGCTTTACCAAAGATTTGCTGGGCTCTTTTGGAGGAGGAATTACTTTGGGAACTTCTAAACATTTCTTCTTGTTTTCTGCTTCTTTTAATGCTTTCTGTTCTGCCATCCTCCGTTGCCTTTGTTTGTCCATGTTGCGACTTAGCAAGTTAGTAACAGTCATCCGGGGCCCTGCTAGTTCAAAGTGGTATCCAAGTTTTAAGAGAGTGGTGTTTTCTTTTAATATCTTTGCTATTTCCATCTCAGTTTTCCCACCACATATGTGACGCTGATTATGGAAGCGAAGTTCAGTAAGCGTGTCATTGTGTTGCAGGGCTCTGAATATGGCTAATATGCCCTTTCCAGTGATGTGGTTGGAGTCCAGATTGATACTAATAATAATCTTATTGGACTTCAACATGGCAGCAATAGCCAACGCAATATGGTCATCAGCTCGTGTGTTGGCCAAGGAAAAGACCTTAACTACAGTGTTGAACTCTAAGGCTTCTGTAAAACTCATAAGGGTTTCAATGGTAATACAGTCTGAATTGTTCAGGTTGAGCTCTGTTAGATCGGCTTCATTATTTTTCACTTTTTCTAGAAGTTCATCAAAAATACTTGATGATTCGTCATCTTTGTTCTCCTCTGTTGCATTTTTAGATCCATTTTCATTTCGCTGTAGCTCCAGGCTTTGCACATTTTTCTTTTCTTGTTCAGTCACTTGTTTTTCCTTTGTTAGGTCTTTGTTAGCTTGGGCACTCTCTAGTTTCTCTTTTTTCTCTGGGGTCTTGTCTGAACTTTTTTTATTCTCCAGTTTGTTTTCAGTTTGTATACCTTCAACTTCTTTTTTTTCTGCAATCTTCTCTGCTTTATCAACAGCTATTTTTTCTGATTTGTCCTTCCCTATTTTTTTTGCACCTTTTTCTTCATCTAGCTTTTTAGATGCATTTTTTTCTAATTTCTCTTTATCAACCGCACTACTGCTTTTCTCTTGCCGGAATCTATCCCTCATTTTGCTGACTCGTTCATCCTTTGGTTTCTCTATATCTCTATTTGCTTTTATTTTGGTGTCTTTTGTATCCTCCAGTTTTTTATTTGAAATAGCATCTTTTCCAGGAATCTCCTTTACTTTGTCTTCTTTTTGCGATTGTTCTTTCGCCTTTACTGAAGATTTTCCACTCTGAAAAAGTTAAAAAGTCAATTAAATTTTAGCTTAGTTTTATAATTTTATACATTTTATAGGTATAGTGAGTGATAGGGAATCTGTCACCACATTTGACCTACCTAAACTATTGATATGGCCATACAGGTTATAGAATGCTGAAAACAGTCCTCCCTGCGTGTCTCATATCAGTTCTGCCAAAATGGGAAAAACTGGGAAGGAGCCTGGGCAGGACATGGCTTGGCTTTGCCCAAATTTCAAATTCATTAAAAGTGCCGGCATTTCTTAAACTAGAAATATAACTTGAGCACTAACTATAGCATTTCTGGTGAGGCATAAAGAGGCGCATGTCACAGAATATGCGCCAAATTAACTAAGTGCCGTGCACCTCTTAATGAATTTGGCGCATCATATTCCAGTGATGCCTTTATAAAGACTGGTGCCCCATGTGTTTCTTAAAGGGCCATAAAGGAAAGTCACTTCTACACTAAAGAAGCACTCCTCCCACCAAAATTTGTATCCCCTTAATATATTGCAGTCATCCTATTAGGGGAGGAGGGAGCAGCTGGGTCAGGAGTTGAAGAGGAGAATGATAAATGCAGGGACAAGAGAGTTCCTGTTTCTACATAGAATATAATATGCCATATAATATGATGATTGCAATATATTGAGAGTATAAAAACTTTGATGGTAGGAGTGCTTCTTTAACTACGCAGTTTTTAAACAATCAAAAAAAGTCCAGAGCATTGAAAGACAGTTACAGAATCCAACTATTATGTCAGTGAAGATAACATGGATTAGTCTATAAAATGACTCCGCATTATATGTACATGTAAATTGAAAAGCCCGAAGAAAAATTAAACTCTAAGGCTATGTTCACACATTGTGTTTTTACGGTATTTTTTTTAGTGCAAATTTTAAGTTGCATTTTAAAGTACCAGCAAAAGCTATGAGATTTCAGAAATCTGGTGCACACACATTGTTATTTTTTCCTAACTGAATTGGAAAACTGCCGCGTTTTTGCAAACTGCAGCATGTCACTTCTTTCAGCGTTTTTGCAGCGTTTTAAACCCACAGAAAGCAATGAGTAAGTGCAAAAATGTAGCAAAAAACGCAGGTATCAGGTTTTGCTACATTTTTGGTGCAAAAACCTAAGGAAGTTGCATCTTGTTTTTTGGGGGGGCACTAAACTATATCAGCATATGCAAGAGACCATAAAAAGGGTAGCAAATACACAGCAAAAAACACTGCAAAAACACAGCAAAACCTGCTTTTTCTAAGCAGCTTCTTTACTGCCAAGAGAGCAGGTTTTGACTGCAGAAAAAAACGCAATATGTGAACATAGCCTAGGCAAGTATGTTTCAGGATTATTAATTTGAGTGCTCTAAGTGTCCTAAAACAATGCCCTATGTTAGGTAGCACTAAATGCACGGACATAAACATAGTCATCATAAGTAATGATGAGCGAGCGTACTCGGATAAGATGTTATCCAAGCACTCTTGTGTGCTATTAGAGTGACTTTGGCATGCTCAAATACTATGTTAGAGTCCCCACGTGTATGTCTCGCAGCTGTTTGACAGCCATAACACATGCAGGGATTGCCTAACTGTCGAACAGCCACAAGACATGCCGCCACAGCAACTTGAGAATAGTATTAGAGCATGCTGAAGATTCTCTATTAACAACTTATTAGAGCACGTTCGCTCATCACTAATCATAAGCATCAAGAATATATAGAAATTCTATCCATTATCAGCAGAATGTTTAGTTAGTGCTAGTCCAAGTTTTACTTGTGGCCCATAAAGTGGTTGCCCACTTTATACAATCCCTTTTTCTTAAACTAATCTCCCTGATATGCCCCCTCACAATCCACTGAAATGTCCAGTTGAGGTGATTTTGGAGGAGCTTATCTTGCCTGAAATGCTGTTACCGGGATTTCTAATATATGCTTTACCATGGACACATGGACAACAGGAAACAACACTTTAGAGATGTTCATTGACTCACTTGGAAGAGTTTTTAGTGTTTGTTTTCTAAGTATGCTCTGTAACTGTGTCGACCCGCCACCACAATTGTGGGTTACCAGGGCAATGGGGTACTCAGAGCCGAGACCGTAGAAGTCTATGGGGATTTTGTCACAGGTAGCTGTGGCTCGGTCTGTGGCCCTGGCGGTCTGGCGTATGTTGTTGGGGATATATTTACAGGGGATAACTATATACAGTTCGTGACGCCACCTGTAGTATTCTGGTAATTAGTACCAGCGCTGCTGTAGATCTCTGAGGGGATGGTGAGGCAGCTAGATGTCGGGTCCCCTACAGGTGGGACTCTTCCCTCAAAGTCTGTTAAGATGGTGAAGTCGGGTGCCGGTAAATAACACAGTCTCACACAGTCAGCGTCTTTCCATACCTTTACTTGCAGAATGATAAGGCAGGTCCCAGGGAGGCTGATCCAAGGGGAGTGTATCTTGAGACGGCAGCTGGACAAGTTAGGGGCCTCCTTTAACTCCAATAAACGAGTACAACCAGCCTGAAGCGTAGTTCCCTCTATGATTCCAGCAAATCTTAGCTGTAACTGCCCAGTCAGCTTAGTGTTAGGGGTCCTCCTGTGAAGGAGCTGAATACTTATGTTTGTCCTGCAGAACTCCAAAGTCTTCACTCCCCCTGACCCCAGCTACGTACCGACTATAAGGGGCTTGTCTGCCGCGACCTAGGGTCCGGTAGATTCCTGGTTTTCCTGTCACCGTGCCTGAAGCAACAGTGACTCTTCGGTCCCCAGTGACCGGTAACAAGGCGCTGGACTTCTGCAATCCTGTAGCACCAATTCTCTAATCCACTTGCCTTTCGCCTTGTCCACGCTGGTAACATAAACACTCTTACTAGCCAGGGGTCGAGCAGTCACTTCCTTGCTTTTTCCTTCCAATGAAGCTAGCCACAGATGCTCAGTTATCACAGGCAGGAGCACGTCTCTGTACCTGATACTGTCCTCTAGACAGGAATGCTGAAGACTTTCTGGGTTACAACTTGTTCTTTCTTTCAATGTATGCTGAGGAGATGACACAGCTCTGACCAGACTAAGGTGTATTCCAACACCTATACCAGACTCCACTTTCCAAGCTGATGAGATAGCAATCTAGACTCCTTCCTCCCTCCAGATGCAGACTCTCTCACTGTAGTCTAGACGCAGACTCTCCACGTCCTTACTGCCCGAAGACAGGAACTAGACTGACTGACTAAAATCACTCCTACACATACCTTCTTGACCACTCCCTAGAGTATACTTCACTACCCAGGGGTGTGTCTAGTGTGTGTAGAGTGAATGCATATTGAGCATTAAGCCGCCGTCTCGCCATACACTCCCCAGGGTACTGCGTGTGCCCACCACCAGGGCTACACATTCCCCATGGTAAACGACAGCACTCCCGGGCTGTGAAATACAAAAGACAGAAAATTTTTGTTTATGCAATAACATTTGGAACAATAACATCTTCCCATCCGGGAGGTAAGAATACTTTGAACGTTACAAACTTTAATACAAATAGTATCAAATAGCATTTTCAATAAATAGATATACAAGATACTTGTGAAGGACCCGCACCAAACCTTCAACGTGGGTCCTGGGTGGGCTGCAGGACGTCCAAGTGCAGACCTCACTCAGTGCCACACCACACGGGTTTTGTTTTTCAGAGGTAGATATGGATGGTTTATGTAAAACCAAGATAGGGCACCAAAGTGCAACTATGTACAAGAGAGTTCTGGGTAAGCATAGTCCTTTACCTCAAAAAGTCATTTATAAAGGAAGACATAATAAATCACATTGTCAAAGTGCAAACTTTTTATCATCTATCAATTATCAATTACCCAGCCGGGCATTCTATAACTAGAAATATATATATTCATTATATATAACTTGTGCAAACTTTTTCAAAAACATTTTAAACTTTCTGCTTTCTACTTGTGGTAGATCCGATAGGGATCTCACCAACTCTTTACCATTTATTCATCAGCTACTAAGACATTTTCCACCACATCTTCCACCCTGGGGGCTGGACAATGCGATGCTCGCACAGGACCGTTCCTACTCCGGGGCCCAGTGCCCAGCACCAAGATCATCGACTCCTCCATCGGGGTCTGTGTGGCTGGTGTGCACTGGGCTGGTGGGGATGTTGGGGGCTCCAGCAGGGTGTCATCATCGCTGGTTACCTGCAGGGCCGGTTCACTCCGGTCCTCTAGGCCGCAGGGCCCGTCCTCCTCTGGGGACGCTGCTGCAGCATAAGATACTGGGCAAAAAGCAGGCTTTTGTAGTGGCTCAATTGAGATCGCATCAGACTCTTGCGATGTAGATTGGGTCGCCGATTGCGATGCAGAGTAGATCGCCGATTGCGATACGGAGGTGTACGCAGGGGGCGATGCCGATGCACAATGCTGGTGTGATGCAGAGCAGGAAGCAGGTGTGCGCAATGGCTCAGTTGGGAACGCACTAACCTGCTGCTGTCGCTGCTCCATCATTGACGGCTGAGTCTCCTCCGGTGTCCCTATCGGGGATCGATCATCTGCTGCGGCCTCCTGGCCGGGCGGGCGTTCCGGGATCGGCTGTACCTCCTCAACCTCCTCCGCATCCACCGCTTCACCAGTGGGATCGGGAACGGTAATTTCGGGGGCAGCCTCCGGTTGCTCCTTCGCCTTGGGCAGCAGACTGTTCGGTACTTTGAATCGTGGGGGTTCGTTGAGGGGAGGAGACGCCGTGTTCGTCATCCGCCATTTCTGCAGGTTACAGCGGCGTCTCTCAATCTCCTCCAGTCCAGGTTGGAACAACTGCTTTAGTCGTGAGTTCTCCTCCTGGACCTCTAACAACGCCTGTTGCAGGTGCAGGATCACATAGGCCTCGGATGCCGATGGCAGCTTGGCGGGGGCCCGGGGCCTGCTTTCCTCCGCTGCTCCGCTCGGCTCCACACGTCCGGCCTCCATCATGTTCCAGAACAATCTCCTTTCTTTTGGAGACATCCGGTCTCTTCCGTGGAGGTGGGGTTTGCGTCTCCTCCTCCTCGCAGGGAAGGTGAAGAGGAGGCGGACCTCCTTTGCTGTTGGGCAGGACCGCATGTTATAGTAGCACTTTGAGAGGACAGGCATTTTCTTCGCGCCACAGGGGGGTAGACGCCCACGAAGGTACGCCCACCTTCTTCTCCAGCGCCTGAGGGCGCGAATATGGCGACAAAAATGGCGATTTTGGCGCCAAAAGTGCAAACAGTCCTTTTTACAAAAACAAGTCCTTAGGCACGCAGGGCTCGCAATTTCGCGAGTTTCGTATCCTGTTCGTGACGGCAAGCTTTGTTGTGTCGACCCGCCACCACAATTGTGGGTTACCAGGGCAATGGGGTACTCAGAGCCGAGACCGTAGAAGTCTATGGGGATTTTGTCACAGGTAGCTGTGGCTCGGTCTGTGGCCCTGGCGGTCTGGCGTATGTTGTTGGGGATATATTTACAGGGGATAACTATATACAGTTCGTGACGCCACCTGTAGTATTCTGGTAATTAGTACCAGCGCTGCTGTAGATCTCTGAGGGGATGGTGAGGCAGCTAGATGTCGGGTCCCCTACAGGTGGGACTCTTCCCTCAAAGTCTGTTAAGATGGTGAAGTCGGGTGCCGGTAAATAACACAGTCTCACACAGTCAGCGTCTTTCCATACCTTTACTTGCAGAATGATAAGGCAGGTCCCAGGGAGGCTGATCCAAGGGGAGTGTATCTTGAGACGGCAGCTGGACAAGTTAGGGGCCTCCTTTAACTCCAATAAACGAGTACAACCAGCCTGAAGCGTAGTTCCCTCTATGATTCCAGCAAATCTTAGCTGTAACTGCCCAGTCAGCTTAGTGTTAGGGGTCCTCCTGTGAAGGAGCTGAATACTTATGTTTGTCCTGCAGAACTCCAAAGTCTTCACTCCCCCTGACCCCAGCTACGTACCGACTATAAGGGGCTTGTCTGCCGCGACCTAGGGTCCGGTAGATTCCTGGTTTTCCTGTCACCGTGCCTGAAGCAACAGTGACTCTTCGGTCCCCAGTGACCGGTAACAAGGCGCTGGACTTCTGCAATCCTGTAGCACCAATTCTCTAATCCACTTGCCTTTCGCCTTGTCCACGCTGGTAACATAAACACTCTTACTAGCCAGGGGTCGAGCAGTCACTTCCTTGCTTTTTCCTTCCAATGAAGCTAGCCACAGATGCTCAGTTATCACAGGCAGGAGCACGTCTCTGTACCTGATACTGTCCTCTAGACAGGAATGCTGAAGACTTTCTGGGTTACAACTTGTTCTTTCTTTCAATGTATGCTGAGGAGATGACACAGCTCTGACCAGACTAAGGTGTATTCCAACACCTATACCAGACTCCACTTTCCAAGCTGATGAGATAGCAATCTAGACTCCTTCCTCCCTCCAGATGCAGACTCTCTCACTGTAGTCTAGACGCAGACTCTCCACGTCCTTACTGCCCGAAGACAGGAACTAGACTGACTGACTAAAATCACTCCTACACATACCTTCTTGACCACTCCCTAGAGTATACTTCACTACCCCAGGGTGTGTCTAGTGTGTGTAGAGTGAATGCATATTGAGCATTAAGCCGCCGTCTCGCCATACACTCCCCAGGGTACTGCGTGTGCCCACCACCAGGGCTACACATAACATGAACATAGGTCACTGACCAGGAATGGAAGGTGTAGCATTGTAACCATGTCAGCATCAGTTATTTCATACCTCCCAACTTTTGAAGAATAGAAAGAGGGACAGATGATGTGGTGTGGGTAGTACGTCACGGCAAATTTTTACCACGCACCTGGCCATACCCCAATCCACGCCAATTTTCCATTTCTTTCTCCCCTGGCAGGAGGACATGTCAGAGGGGTGCTTGGAGTGAGGGAAAATTAGGAGAGGCCTGAAACTGCAGGACGTAGACGCAAATCCAGGACTGTGCGCTATATCCGGGACACGTGGGACTAAAGATGAGCGGATGGGTTCACAGGTCTCTGGTCCAAAGTCCAGGTCAGAGCTACCTGGCAGCTTGGTGGGAGGCCAC
Organism: Oophaga sylvatica; assembly: GCA_033576555.1. Taxonomy (NCBI): domain Eukaryota; kingdom Metazoa; phylum Chordata; class Amphibia; order Anura; family Dendrobatidae; genus Oophaga; species Oophaga sylvatica. Next base: position 448,902,908 of record JARQOD010000002.1, on the reverse strand, counting down.
AAATCTCTGACTGTCCAGTGTCCCTGGCACAGCTTTTAATTAGCCAGGGCTGGTGCGACATCTTCTGTGTGTCCTGCTCATCTCTAGTTGGGACCTGTGGATTTATTTTTGTTCTTTCATTCACAGTCGGAGCCACTAGAACTTTCTCATTTTTATGTAGCTTCACTACACTCCCTGACAGAAGTTATGTCGCTTATCAAAGCTTATAACAGGATGTTAAATTCATCCATTGGTTTTATAAATTACTCTTTTGAAAGCTGAAACCCTCCCAAATTTGGTTTAGGTTAAGAAAATAAATTGGCATCAATGCTGAAATATGATCATTTAATGGTCATAGAATGATCAGATTTTGGCAAGACAAAAGTTTTGTCGCCCACAGAAAGTAACGTGATATTCAAACAAATAATTATCTTCAAATACAAATATATGTTGCATAACATTGATGAATGAAGTTGTGGTGCTATTAGAGTCATATTTAATATTTTGTGTGACTTCCATGAGCTTGAAGGACTGCATCCATGCTGTTCAACAATGATTCATACAATTTATTAATGAAGTCATCAGGAATAGCAATGAATGCAGTCTAACATGCCTCCCAGAGTTCATCTAGATTCTTTGGTTTTGTCTTCCAAGCTTCCTCTTTCATCCTACCTCAAACATGCTCCATGATGTTCATGTCTGGTGACTGGGCTGAGCCAGTCATTGAGCACCTTGATCTTTTTTGCCTGGAAGAACTTTGTTCTAGAGATGGATGTATGTGATGGAGCACCATCCTGCTGCAAAATTTGACCCCTTTTATGATTTGGAATGTAAGAGGTAGCTAATACTTCTTGATATTTTAGGCTATTGATATTGCCTTCCACCTTGCAAATTTTTCCCACACCCCATACTGAATGTAACACCAGACCATGATCTTTCCACCACCAAATTTAACTGTTTTCTGGGTGTATTTTGGATCCATACGGGCTCCAGTATGTCTCCTGCAGTATTTGCAGCGTCTGTGGTGTAATTCTATTGAAGATTCATCAGAGAAATCCACCTTCTGCCACTTTTCCAGAGTCCATCTGTTTAGCAGGCTGTGGGACTTTGCAAATGCCACTCGGTTTTTTATTTGCCTTTTATTTAGTGCTGGCTTCTGGGCACTGATTCAACCATGGAGGCCATTTCGAGACAGAATCCTACAAACTGTTCTAGTTGACACAGGGACTTGAGGTGACCAGGCCTGTTGGAGCTCTGCTGCAGTGGAAGAGGAGCTTGCTTTGGATTTTCTAACCAACAAATGTTCCTCCTGAGCAGTTGTCTTGCGGGGTCTGCCAGACCCGGGCTTGTCAGACACATCTCCAGTCTCTTCAAATCTTTTTTAATTCTTTGTACTTGACGCTGAGACACATTAAAGGTGCCAGCCACCTCTGCAGTGGATCTGGTCTTCAGCCTCTTGATAATCCAGGCTTTGGTTGCAGGGTGGATTTTTGGCATGTTGTCAGAGCTCAAGTTGCAGTTCAAGTGAAGGTCTGGGGTGCTGGGTTTCTTTTTATACACACCCACTAATTAACCAATCATTTACTGAGCACTGGTGAGGATGTAAACTAGGATTGGGAGCATTATATGAGCAGGCGACTAAACTTTTGTCTTGCCAAAATCTGACTATTCTGTGTTCATTAAATGATCAATATTTCAGCATTGATGCCAATTTATTTTCTTAACCTAAATCAAATTTGGGAGGGTTTCAGCTTTCAAAAGAGTAATTTATAAAACCAATGGATGAATTTAACGTCAGGTTATAAGCTTTGATTTACATAACATGGATAAGCGACATAACTTCTGTCAGGGAATGTATATGGCATCTGGCTTTTCTGTAAGGCCGTATTCACACGTTGCAGAAATACTGTGTTTTTTGTTGTCTGTGTAAGGGGTTAAAAAGTCTGGTTCATGCCTCTAGCCACTTAAAGTGTTTTATTGTTAATGTAATATATATATATATATATATATATATATATATATATATATTTATTCCCCTTTAAGAGTATTATTGTCCTTCTGCTTTGTACATATGTGTATCTGATTCCCTCGGGGGCATAGTTATGTATATATTTTATGTTGTGTCTGTTATGCATAGAGTGTACATTTATCTGAGCAATGTTTGTTAAAGGGAAGCGTAGTGCTCATGTTTAGCCACTAGATGGGGGCACGTTAGTTAGATTGAGACAGTACTGTAAATAGTTAACTTAGGAGAGCTGACTGTTGATAAGTATAGAAGTTTTCCTGTTTGTGAGTTAATTAGGGCCTAGTGCCCATGTGGGGCGGTCAGCTCCGTAATGTTGAAGCAAGCTACCCAGGCATTCAGAGTCCAAATGGACAGAAGTGCAGCAGAGGCAGCAATGCTATCACAGCAGGAAACAGGAACTTAAGAAGAGGTTCTAGATCAGTACAGGGACGCAGGTCGCTCAATATGTGGCAGGTCATCGCATGGGCTGATGTCCTCAGAACCGGAGCGAAACGGCTGAGAGAACCCCAAGCGCAGTGAGTCTGGACAGTGAGGACGCTGTAGAACCGTACGGAATGGTCTGTCCCTGTAATGTACTGAAGGACATGGAGAAATGCAGGAGAAGTGAATAATGTGAACTGTGTGGTACCACATGCTGATGTTACTGACGAGGATGTGCTGCGACTAAGGCTAAGTTCACATTTGCGTATATGTCCGCAGCGTATCATCTGCATACGCAAACACATGCCAAAACGCATGCAAATGCATGTTTATGCAGCGTTTTTTTTATCTGAATCATCTTACACATGAGGCAAAAAAAACGCTGTGTGTGTATGCATGTATATGCGTTTTTGCATGCGTTTGCGTTGTTTATGCGCATGCTTTTGATATTTCCAGGTGCTGTAATCAGTTCCTGGACATGCGCAGTCTGAAGTCCGCACGCGCAACAGGCGCATCCATGTGCATGTCTTTGCGTACCAATGCATTCCCATAGACAGTAATGCGTTTTTATAAACACTCATCTGCATGCGCATGACTGCGCATATTTGATGGATTTTTGACGCTTCAAAAAAATGCAACATGTTGCGTTCGCCAGACACCGTCGCACACAGTGAAAAGACGCATGCGAACGCATGTCCCGTGTACACCATGTTAAAGATATGTACGCATGACGCATGCGGATCTATTTGAATCAAACACTGCGCGTATAGACGCAAATGTGAAAGCAGCCAAAGAAAGAGTAAAGTTCACTATTTCAAGTTTTCAAAGGACTCTGTCTCTTTATGCGCCACCATGCAAGCAGCAGAGCTTCAGCAAGCCGATGGGACCCTGACGGTGCAGAGGGTGATACAGAAGGTATGCTGCAGAAGGGACAGTATATTCCTGTGATTGGGTGCCAGGGCACGCCTAAGCCACTTGTTACAGCCATGACTAAGGCCCTGGCTCTGCCTCTCACATCTGCACCAAACTACACAATAACAATCTTCTGCCCCATATTTGATGCGTTTTTGGTGCAGATGTGAAGCTGCGTTTTTAATGTATTTTTATAGTACAGGAAAGCTTTGATTCTGCACTTAAAAAACTATCTGCAGTTTTTACACACATTTTTTAGGCTCCGCATAGAAGACAAGAGAGAAAAAAAACACCAAAACCGCATACTTTAGTAGTGTCTTTACAACAGGGATGCAGTTTTCATGAAATCACATCCACTTTGCTCAGACAGTTAAACACAGAATGTTTGGGCAAAAAAGCAGCAGAAAATACGCAGAATTTTACGTTATATATGAACAAGTTCTAAATGTCCAAGCAAAGTGGATGTGATGCCATGAAATCTGAGGTCAAAGACGCAGCTGAACTCTGCAGTTTTGGCACATTTTTTCTCTGTAGGCTTCTTCTGAAAAAACATGAAAAAAACATTGTTGCATTCTTAAGAGCAGAATCAAAGCTTTTCTGTACTATTAAAAAAACATTAAAAACTCTGCTTCATATCTGCACCAAAATCGCAACAAATAAGCGGGAAAATGCATAAAACACAGCAAACACACAGTAATTAGGGAAGATTATTTTTGCATTGTATGATGCGAACACCTGCAAAAAAGAAGCAGCAGAAGGAACGCAGCATTTACGCTACGTAGGAATACGTCCTCAACATTACAGTTTATTACAGGTTTAATAGAGAAAAATATCAATCACTATTTTTTACGTCAATCCCTGTAAATAAACTGATCGCTGTGTTGTGCGGGTTGTTACATTACAGGGACACCAAATATGTCTGTGTTATTTGATGATTTGTGATGTTTATTATATATACAGGGTGGGCCATTTATATGGATACACCTGGGTGGGCCATTTATAAAGTTGGATCCAAAATCGCCGACTTCAAAATGGCCACCATGGTCACCACCCATCTTGAAAAGTTTCCCCCCCATATACTAATGTGCCACAAACAGGAAGTTGATAACACCAACCATTCCCATTTAATTTAGGTGTATCCATATAAATGGTCCTCCCTGTATATAGAAAAATGACATTATTGTTTTCATTATCAAGTGTTTTTCATTATTATTTTTAGTAATTTTATAGGATGGAAAAATCTTGTATTCTCCCTCTAGAATGAAAATACATGTACATAGCAGTGTATTCCAAATAGTACAATCTGCCTGTGGAGTCAGAGCTTGCAATACCGATCAAGTACACAATATTCTCCCCATTACCTCATCACAGCTTGTGGCTCAGTAGCTTAAAGGGAATCTGTCACCTATTTTTTTGACTATAAGCTGCGGCCACCGCCATCAGGGGCTTATCTACAGCATTCTGTAATGCTGTAGATAAGCCCCCGATGTAACCTGAAAGAGAAGAAAAACGAGTTATATTATACTAACCCAGGGGTGGTCCGGAGTCCGGTCTGGTCTGATGGGTGTTGCAGTCCGGTCCAGCGCCTCCCATCTTCTAGCGAAGACGTCCTCTTCTTTGCTTCCCGTCGCGGCTCCTGCGCAGGCGCACAGATCTGTCCTATTGAAGGCAGCGTAAAGTACTACAGTGCGCAAGCGCCGGACCTCTCTGACCTTTTCCGGCGCCTGCGCACTGCAGTACTCTGCTCTGCCTTCAACAAGGCAGAGCAGTGCGCCTGCACCGGAGCAAAGAAGAGGACGTCTTCACTTAAAATATTCTCTCTCTCTCATTAGTTTCAACTGTGCGTATATATTTATATATATATATATATTATATATATATATATATATATTCTTCCATAAAGACTACTTCTAGCCAGACTTCTCTGAACAGTAGATGGATGTAACTGGGTCCCACTGGTTGCTGCCAGTTCTGAGTTGCTGGTTGCTCAACTTCCTCTGATTTGGATCGGAAGTAAGCGTGATGTGTGTCATAAGATGAGTTATGTAGATCAAAGGCTGGGGGCATGGGCTCACTGCCTGCACCCCCACTGTGAAAAGGTAATTGAAGCAGGTTATGTGATGAAGAGCAGATATGAGTGAGTGCACAGCGTAATTAACAGGTAGCTGTCAATGTTGGATAACAATTTGGACCATAATGTGTCCCTGTATGTCTCCACTGGAACATAGATGTTAACACAGTGTTTTCACGTTGTGCAGCCACTCCATCAGTACTCCATATGGTAAAACAATATTTTATGTTTTTTTTTACTTTACTTTTAATTTTAGTTTTCCAGAATCCATGATCGGGGAGCCTATTCATATCTGTGGGTAAAATTCCAAAATTTTTGGCTAGCTGGCAGCCTACAGAAGCACAATATTTTCTTGAATTATGGATAGATGTGTGGCCCAGCTATGTCAGGCACACAAAAATCCAGGAGAATGCACAGGAAGGTAACCGCAAAAGCTTGTTATCATTCACTTCACTCACACTTTCAGACATGCCCACTGGGGGTATAAGAGGGAGTGACACGTGGCAGAGCTCATTCAAGTTTCCTGTCTGAGAAGAGCTCAGATCAGTCAGTTTCTTGTCTTAGGATAGTGCAGTTCAGTGCAGTTCAGTCTGGACTTGGAGAGAGAGGAGAGAGGACTGAATCCTCGCAGAGCTAGCGTAGCTCACCTGACAAGGAAGTGGAGGCTAGTACGGGTGAAGTGAATCATCCTAGCCTAGTCAGAGCTACCCTTAATCAGTACCTCAACAGAAGCTGAAACAAGGAGGATACTGAGAGCTGCTCAGCGAGCTCTGGAGAAAGCTGACACTTCCATCAAATGCTACGAGTGCTTATGATAAGAGCAAGAGCAGGACGAAGGGCACAGTGGAGAGGATAGTTGCTAGTGCTTCAGGTACCAAATTATCTGCACTAATTCACCGGACACCGGGGTCCGAAGCGTTGCTAGTGTTTCAAGCATAGTAACAAGAAACCCGGAGGCTTTCTGGACTTCAGGTCACAGGAGGCAGCCCAATGTGTCGATACGTAACTGGAGTCAGGAGAACAGGAGTCTAGCGGGACGCTGCAGAAATAGACTTAGTTCTACCACAGAAAAGGCTCTACCACTATGTCGGCCGGGCGTTACAGCTATTGAGAAAGCTGGAGATTGCAGAGTTAACTTCGCTTTATGCAAGTTTGGACTCAAGTACATTTTGAAGTAAAGGAGGCCTCTAACTTGCTCAGCGGCTACCCGAGTGTGCATTCTCCACCCCGACCAGCTTCCCGGGATCTTCTTGAACATCTACCAGTAAAGGTATGAAAAGAAGCTGCATTGTGTGTGACTGAATCCTTAACTACACCCTGCATCATCACCATAGACTTCCAGGGACCCGTCACACCTGTGGGAGACTTACCACCCAGCTGCCCCATAACATCCCCTGTGAAGATCCTAATAGCAGCGCTGGTCAATCTGATCAGACACCGCAGGTGGCGTCACGAACTACCTATCCTTATAATCCCCTGTAAATATCCCCCATTGCATGATCGCCCAGGGCCACGGACCGAGTCCCGCTGCCAGTGACAAACCCCATAGACTTTCATGGGCTCGGTGCCGAGTACCCCATAGCCCTGGAACCCACACCGCCTGGTGTGTGCGACTCATCCTTGGCGTCACGAACAGGATACGAAGCTTGCAATTGTGAGTCCTGTGTTGCCTATTGAACTGTTTAGTGAAAAAGACTGTTTGCTGTGTTTGGCGCCATAATACCGCCATCTTTACCGCAATATTCGCGCCCTCAGGCGCTGGTGAAGAAGGGGGGCGTACCTGAAAGAGCGCGCTGTTGCCTGGACACGCCCCCAACTCTGACTCAGCCACAGGTCCTGTGAAACAGGAAGTGAACGCTCTGACATCAGAGCGCCAGCGACAAAGGTCCTGTCTCCACCGCTGTGCCTGCGACGCTGCAGCCTGTGAAAGAGGTAGGCTCAGATTAACCAAGGGGGCATCAACATGTCGCAGCAACCGGCAGACGGAGCGGCCCCGCCGGTGGCCCCAATAGCCCACCGCTTGGCGTTGTAGTGCAGGATGGAGGTGCGGGTCCCTCACCTGGCCCGGTGGTCCCGCTTATGCCCCTCACGCTCCCATACATGCCAGGAGCGAAGTGGCTCCCTCAGTACAGCGGCGAGCCAGACACCCTGCCAGGGTTTAAACGGAAAATATGTAGCATCTTAGACATGTACTCAATGACTGAAAAGCAAAAAGCTGCTGTGGTAATAGGACAGTTAGCTGGTGCGGCTGAGAGAGAAGTAGAGACTTCGCCCGCTGCAGACCAGGAGTCAGTACCTGCGATTCTCTTAAAGCTACAGGCCATCTTTGAGGACCGCACAGAAACGGACCTCCGGATGGCATTTTATCAGTGCTTCCAGAGACCGGGTGACAGTATTAGGGACTACGCCTGCCGACTGCAGGGGGCCCTGCGAGCTCTTAAGCAGGCTAACCCCACAAGTCCCATTGATGAGAGCCAAATGTTGAAAGAGCAATTCGTGCGGGGACTGAGGTCTCCAGCGGAAGGCAGGACTGTAAATTGGTGGTCCTTGGATCATCCAGATGCCACTTTTGATGCCCTAAAGGACATGGCAATAAAAGGACTGCGACCCTGGAAAAGCCTGAGGTGGCAAATCAGTATCACCCGGGTGAAGCCACTCTAAAGCCGGCAGTACCCACCTTTTCCCCGCAGGTGGCAGAAGCTAAAACGCAGGTGGCGCCCCCTAGTGAGTTGGAATGTCTGCGCTCGGAAGTGCGCCAGCTGACTAAGAACTTGGCCACTGTAATGGATGCCCTGCAACTGCGGAAAGAGGAAGGAGGAAAGATCCTACTAGCCGACTGTCCGGAGGATGTCCCTTGGATGAACCGGAGGAAATGGAGGACGTCGCCTCACCGGAGGAGGACCACGCCGCCCCCAGTAGCGACTCCTGATCAACACCATCCTCGCCGAGAGATCATCTGCTACCGCTGCAACCAGAAAGGTCATATGGCTCAGCAATGTCCTTTAAACAAGCCGATCCTGGGTCAGAGGGCCAACACCCAGGAGTAGACTCATCAGGCCCCTTAGACTGGAACCGCAGGTTCGTAGGTGGACGACCCTACCTGTCCATTATTCTGGACGGGATTGCAATTCCTGCACTACTGGACACTGGATCTCAGGTGACCATAATACCTGATGTCCTTTATAATAAATTCTGGTCCATGGACAGTCTCCAGCCCCCGAGCCCTGACTTTACAGTATACGCCTCTAATGGTCTCCCTGTTGAAGTACTGGGAGCCAAAAATGTGGACGTAAAAGTGGGCAGAGTGGAGCTGAAGGATCAGGGACTTCTAGTAGTCAGGACTGTAAATGAGGAAAATGGCCTAAATGTGATATTAGGTACTAACGTTATCAGTAACTGTCTGGGAGAAGTTGTGTTTTTGCTCCAACAGCTCGCTGAAGTTGCCAAGCCAAAGCAGAAGGGGGTGATCCAGAGGGAGATCCGGGCCCTGATGTGCCAGCAGCAAGCGAAGCTTACAGATGGTGAAATCGGTAATGTACGGGTCACAGACTCGAACCCCATTGTAATACCCCCAATGAGTGAAATGTTAATATGGTGTAGGGCAGCCATAGGTCTGAGAGGACAGAACTACCAAGCAGTAGTAGAGCCCCATCATTCAGAGCACAGACCTACACTCATGACTGCTAGAGGGGTAGTGGAAGTAATAAATGGGAGAGTACCAGTACGACTTCTCAATTGGGGGGACGACGAAGTAAATTTACCACGTTATGCTACAGTTGCTAAATTACATGCCGTAGATAACAATTCTATCCTCACAACCGAGTCCTTAGCCTCCCGCCAACCAGGGAGGATAATGATCCGGCAACCCCAGTAGCGGATTGGTGTCAGCAGCTTCATATAGGGACAGACACCACTTCCGTCCACCAGAAACAGGGGGTACTACGGGTGGTACAAGAGTACGCACAAGTATTTAGCAAGCACCCACTTGACTTTGGGATAATAAAGGGAGTACAGCATCATATCCCTACAGGCAGTCATCCTCCCATCAAAGAGCGGTACAGGCCTATACCACCAGCCCACTATCAGAAAGCTAAGGAAATGTTGCGTGACATGAAGGAAGCCGGGGTGATAAGGGATAGTTGTAGCCCCGGGCAGCACCTCTGGTTCTAGTTAAGAAAAAGGATGGTAGCATGAGAATGTGTGTAGATTACCGACAAGTAAATCGCATAACACATAAAGATGCATACCCATTACCACGCATAGAGGAATCCTTAGCTGCTCTGAAAACGGCTAACTACTTTTCTACCCTCGACCTTACTAGTGGGTACTGGCAAGTAGCTGTGGCTGAGGAGGATCGGGAGAAAACTGCTTTCACCACCCCAATGGGACTCTGCGAGTTCGACAGAATGCCGTTTGGTCTCAGCAGTGCCCCGGGAACATTCCAGAGAGTGATGGAGAGCTGCCTGGGACATCTCAACTTCGAAACTGTGCTGCTGTACCTGGACGACGTCATTGTATACTCCAAGACGTATGAGGATCATCTGAAGCACCTGGCAGAGGTATTCGAGTCCCTGTCCAAGTATGGGATGAAACTGAAGCCCTCCAAATGCCATCTGCTCAAACGAAAGGTACAATACTTGGGGCATTTTGTCAGCTCCGAGGGAGTAGCGCCGGACCCCGAGAAGGTCACAGCCATCCAGAAATGGCCGGAGCCGAAGAATCTAAAGGAGGTGCGTCAGTTCCTGGGACTAACAGGTTACTACAGGAGGTTTGTAAAAGATTACACCAAGAAAGCAGCGCCTCTACAGGACCTCCTGGTAGGACAACCTCTCAAGAGCAGAAACCCTCCCTTCAATTGGGGAAAAGAACAAGCTGAGGCATTCAAAGAGATGAAAGAGATCTTGACCGGCGATGAAATCCTAGCCTACCCAGATTACAGCCAACCGTTCCTGCTATACACCGATGCCAGTAACGAGGGATTGGGAGCAGTCCTCAGTCAGAAGCAGAATGGCCAAGAAAAAGTCATCGCATATGCCAGCAGAAAACTTAGGCCAACTGAGAGGAACCCGGAAAACTATAGCAGCTTCAAACTGGAGTTTCTGGCGCTGGTCTGGGCCATTACCGAAAGATTCAAACATTACCTCGCCTCCAGCAAGTTCACTGCGTACACGGACAACAACCCCTTGACGCACCTTGAAACAGCCAAGCTGGGAGCCATGGAGCAACGTTGGATGGCTCGGCTGTCAAATTATCAATTTACCATCAAGTACAGGGCAGGCCGTAAAAATGCTAACGCGGACGCCTTGTCCAGAATGCCGCATGAATCCGACACGGAGGAAGAATCAGATGATCTGGAAGAAATCGAGCTACCTGCGTTCCACCGAAATGGGATGGTCCAAGAGCAACGAGTCTACAGAAAGCGGTGTGATGAGATGTTGAACCCTTTACCTCATCACAGCTGGAAAGAGACTCAGGACAGCGATCCAGTGGTCAGCCGTATCAAGGAGTTGATAAGACAGGAAGGTTCCTCCTTGGAGAAAGATGCACCTATACCAGCAAAGCTCCTGTGGAACGAGAGAAGTCGGTTATTCATCTACCGTGAGAAGTTGTGCAGGAGATACGTCGACCCAAGGACCCATGAGATGGTTTGGCAGATAGTGGTCCCCAGAGCAGACATCCAAATGGTGTTGGAAGCGTACCACGATCAAGCAGGACACTTTGGCTGGAAAAAGCTGGAGACCCTGTTGAGGTGTCGGTTCTACTGGGTAGGGATGCGCAGCTCCATCGAGAAGTGGTGCCGGAATTGTGGACCCTGTGGACTCAGACGAAAAGACTATCATAGTCAGAAGGCACCCCTGCAGCCTATCCGAACAACTCGTCCCTTGGAGATCGTGGCATTGGATCACGTCAAGTTGTCCCCAAGCAGGTCAGGATACTCATATGCCCTGACCATGGTGGATCACTATTCCAAATTTCTGGTGGTCGCCCCTGTCAAAGATCTGACAGCAGAGACAGCAGCAAGAACCTTCCAAGCAAGTTTCTGCAGACCACACGGATATCCGGAGCAGGTGCTGAGTGATCGAGGTCCAGCCTTTGAAGCTGAACTGTTTAAGGAATTCTGTCACTTATATGGGTGTAAGAAGATCAGAACAACACCATACCACCCTCAGACCAATGGCCTTTGTGAAAAGATGAATCACATTGTCATCGACTTACTGAAATCTGTACCACTGGAAGAGAGAAATCGGTGGCCAGACTTGTTACCTGACCTGGTCGACTTGTACAACCACATACCAGTAAGCTCCACCAACTGCACTCCAGCCTACCTTATGAGAGCGAGACCGGGAAGACTGCCAATGGATTTGGAACTTGGAGTGGTAGAACCAGAGGCTGATGACAGTGCTGAAGATTGGGACACAACTCGACAGGAACAGTACAAGAGAGTACAAGCCTGCGTAGAAGACAGTCTCAACAAAGTAAGGGAAAAGCAAGAGAAGAACTATAACAAAAATGCTCCCGCTACGCCTTTGATGCCTGGAGAAATGGTGCTCAAAAGGAAAAGAAGAATGCACAAGTTGGATGATCAGTGGGAACAAGAGCCATATGTCGTGCAAAATTCCAATTTTGATAACAGAAAGGTCTGTGCCATTAGTAAGGATGGAGGAAAAACGACGGCAACTGTGTCTAGAGATCATTTAAAGTTGTGTCCTGGCCCATTAAAGATCCGTGAAGAAAACCCTGTTGTCCTTCAGAAAGAAAATGATGAAGCGGTCATACATACGGATTTGGGAGATTTACCTGCAGATTGGCCCAGATTGGGAGATGCTGTAATTATTCCTGTGCTGCAGTTTTATCAACCGCAAGAGGAGTCTCTACATCCAGTCATACCAATTGTGCCAGTTGAGCCACTTCCAGAAGGACCTATTCCGGCAGACCCTCAACCATTGGGATCCCAAGCAGCGGAACCGCAAGAAGCAGCACCACAAGAAGTGGAGTCCCCTGGTGAAGCAGTACCGCCTCGCCCAGTCGCTAGCATGCTTGCCAGGTCCCTAGAGAGGTGGAGTCGTATCTATAGTTTGCCGTTACGCAGAACAGACAGGCTAGAGACTACTATACCTGACACTACCCCACGTAGATCAGAACGTATCACTAAAGGAAAACTACCTATTCGCTATCAGGAGTAGTCCTAGTAAATTAGTTAGCAAGACCCAGACAGGGGTTTATTGCAACTGAAAAATGTATAAAGTTTGATAAGGTTTTTCAAAGAAGATTTTGCACTTTAATAAGAGTTAATGATTTTATTTGAAATGTAAATATGTGTCTTTTCTCATGCATGGACTGCGTGGCTGTGGACTGTGCCAGCCCAAAAACTTTGATGTAAATAGTTTGCACCACGGTGCCTTATCTTGGTTTTACACAAAACCATTGCTATCTACCTCTGAAGAAAAACCCGTATGGTGTGGCCTAGAGTGAGGTCTGCAGTCAGAAGTCCTGCAGCCCACCCAGGACCCACGTGGGAGGTTTTTGGTGCGGGTCCTCCACAAGAATTTGTCTTGTATTTATGAGAATGTTTGATACTTTTGATACTTTTGTATTTTTTCTAATGTACAAATTGCAACGTTCAAGAAGTCTTACCTCCCGGATGGGAAGTGTTAAAATGTTGTTGTTATATGCAAAACAAAAATGTTTTTCTTTTTCCCTTTTACAGCCCGGGAGTGCTGTGTTTAACCAAGGGGGGATGTGTGGCCCAGCTATGTCAGGCACACAAAAATCCAGGAGAATGCACAGGAAGGTAACCGCAAAAGCTTGTTATCATTCACTTCACTCACACTTTCAGACACGCCCACTGGGGGTATAAGAGGGAGTGACACGTGGCAGAGCTCATTCAAGTTTCCTGTCTGAGAAGAGCTCAGATCAGTCAGTTTCCTGTCTTAGGACAGTGCAGTTCAGTGCAGTTCAGTCTGGACTTGGAGAGAGAGGAGAGAGGACTGAATCCTCGCAGAGCTAGCGTAGCTCACCTGACAAGGAAGTGGAGGCTAGTACGGGTGAAGTGAATCATCCTAGCCTAGTCAGAGCTACCCTTAATCAGTACCTCAACAGAAGCTGAAACAAGGAGGATACTGAGAGCTGCTCAGCGAGCTCTGGAGAAAGCTGACACTTCCATCAAATGCTACGAGTGCTTATGATAAGAGCAAGAGCAGGACGAAGGGCACAGTGGAGAGGATAGTTGCTAGTGCTTCAGGTACCAAATTATCTGCACTAATTCACCGGACACCGGGGTCCGAAGCGTTGCTAGTGTTTCAAGCATAGTAACAAGAAACCCGGAGGCTTTCTGGACTTCAGGTCACAGGAGGCAGCCCAATGTGTCGATACGTAACTGGAGTCAGGAGAACAGGAGTCTAGCGGGACGCTGCAGAAATAGACTTAGTTCTACCACAGAAAAGGCTCTACCACTATGTCGGCCGGGCGTTACAGCTATTGAGAAAGCTGGAGATTGCAGAGTTAACTTCGCTTTATGCAAGTTTGGACTCAAGTACATTTTGAAGTAAAGGAGGCCTCTAACTTGCTCAGCGGCTACCCGAGTGTGCATTCTCCACCCCGACCAGCTTCCCGGGATCTTCTTGAACATCTACCAGTAAAGGTATGAAAAGAAGCTGCATTGTGTGTGACTGAATCCTTAACTACACCCTGCATCATCACCATAGACTTCCAGGGACCCGTCTCACCTGTGGGAGACTTACCACCCAGCTGCCCCATAACATCCCTGTGAAGATCCTAATAGCAGCGCTGGTCAATCTGATCAGACACCGCAGGTGGCATCACGAACTACCTATCCTTATAATCCCCTGTAAATATCCCCCATTGCATGATCGCCCAGGGCCACAGACCGAGTCCCGCTGCCAGTGACAAACCCCATAGACTTTCATGGGCTCGGTGCCGAGTACCCCATAGCCCTGGAACCCACACCGCCTGGTGTGTGCGACTCATATATCATATTCATGTGTGGTATATATAGAATGCTAGAAGGATGTTCTGTAAAATTACAGCCATATTGTTTCTCTAAGAGGTACTTGGAGGAAAATATGAGCCACAAAAGAAATGATGGCTAAAATTGGAATAAAATCAAATCTAATCAGCTGTCCCCTACTTAACTCAGCGTAGTGAGGAAGGAGGAGTCTGGTGAGATCCTTTATAACATATCATCTAAGGAATATCCGCGTCAGACCCAGGAGAACCAAAGAGTATTGCAGATCTGTCCCTATTCCTTCACTGCATTCTCCTTCACCAGAAGAGCACACAGATCCAAGTCTTAAGATGTATCGGTATATTATTCTTTTTATTTTACAATATTTTTTGTCTGTATGTACAGTATGTCCTTTTATTATTCCATTTTTTGTCATCTTTTTTAAGCACTGTACTTCTTCTGTATATATTAAATATGTAAATACATGTATTAAAAAAAAGTAATAGGTTTGGCTCTTATTGCTCTAACGTATCCACAATCTCAAAGAGAGAAAATAACTTGGTTGTGTTACCTTGTAGCCAGACTGCATGTAGTGAACCATTCAGGAGCTTGGGAAAGCTGGCTGTGCATGTGTATCAGTGTGTTGCCCAGCGCAGGTGTCTCGTAAAACAGCAAGTGGTGGCAGCGCAAAGTGTGCCGTGGATGTGAGGTGCTTTTAGCTCATTGTGGGTGATGGCGACTGAGTGGGAAGCAAAGTCCCCCTTTACAGTCGCATCTGAAGCATGGATTTTTTTTTTTATATTCTATCTCTCAATGTTAAAATTAACCTACCCTTAAAATTAAAGACTGTTCATGTCTTCGTCAGTGAGCAAACTTACAAAATAAGCAAGGGATCAAATAATTATTTCCTTCACTGTATATAGAGTAATTACAAACAGAGTGATCTATTTCAAGTGTTTATTTCTGTTAATGTTGATGATTATGGCTTACAGCCAATGAAAACCCAAAAGTCATTATCTCAGTAAATTAGAATACTTTATAACACCAGCTTGAAAAGTGATTTTAAAATCCGAAATGTTGGCCTGCTGAAAGTATTAAGTTACTTACCGGTAACGGTATTTTTCGGAAGCCCATGACAGCACCACAAGAGAGGGGATCCACCCTTCAGGAACAGGAAACCTACAGATACAAAAAGGGCGGCCCTCTCACACGCATTATCAGATTGATTACAGAGCTGAGAGGACCTCCATGGTTAATGATATATAATCTATATACAATCTCTAAACAACCTAGTCTACGTGAACCTTATAAGTAAAGGAAGTGTGCGTCATACGAGAAGGGGAGGGAACTAAGAGTGCTGTCATGGGCTTCTGAAAAAATACCATTACCGGTAAGTAACTTAATATTTTATTCGGACTCCCATGACAGCACCACGAGAGAATTACAGAGATGTAACACTATTCTAGGGAGGGACTACAGCCTGCAGCACCCTTAACCCGAAGGCAAGATCTGAGGAGGCAACCATCTCTATACTATAATGATTAAAAAAGGTGCTAGGAGAAGACCATGTGGCCGTCTTACATATTTGGTCAATGGATACTCCAGATCTCTCTGCCCAAGAGGTTGCCATGGCTTGGGTAGAATGCGCTCTCAGATTCTGTGGAGCCGGACCGCCACCTGCTGTGTAAGCTAGTGAAATAGCCTCCCTAATCCATCTTGCTAATGGGCATTTGGAAACTCTAAGACCCTTTCTATTGCCTTGGAAGCATATAAACAAGGCGTTGCCCTTTTTCCATGGATCAGTGACCGAGAGATAATGTAATAAACATCTTCTGACATCCAGGGTATGGAGTTTCTCCTCTTTATGGCTAGTGGGGTTACGGAGGAAGGGGGGAGAACTGTCTCCTGCGTTCTGTGGAAGTGAGAGGCGACTTTGGGTAAATAGGCAGGGTCTGGTCTAATTATTACCCTGTCTTCCAGAATCTGCGTGTAAGGAGGGTCTCTGGAGAGTGCCTGAATATCGCCTATTCTACGAGCAGACGTGATGGCTACCAAGAAGGCTAGCTTGAGGGATAGATTTTTAATCGAGGCAGACACTATGGGTTCAAACGGAGCCTCTGTCATAGGACTAAGTTTAAGTAAGGACTAAGTTTAAGTCCCTTGGTGCGTACCTTGCTCTATGCATGGGTCTCGTTCTGTCTGCAGCTTTGATAAACCCTAATATCCAGTAATTTCTCGCAATTTCACAGTTGAATAGGGCACCAAGGGCTGATACCTGTACTTTCAGGGTACTAGTAGCCAGACCTAGATCTAAACCTCTCTGCAGAAATTCTAAAATTTGTCCCATAGGGATCTCTCCCTCAGATCTGAGGTCAGTGGTGGCCAGAAATCTTTCCCAGGTTTTAGCATAAATTTTTGTTGTAACTAATTTCTTACTTTTTAGTAGGGTGTTAATCAGATTGTGAGAGAACCCTTTGCCTTTAAATAACGACCTCTCAAACTCCACGCCGACAGATGGAGTCCGGCCACTTGTAGGTGATTGACTGGGCCCTGGAAGAGAAGGTCCGGAAGATCCGAAAGAACCCAGGGGTCGCAGACTGACATTGTTCTCAGCCATGAAAACCAGGATCTTCTGGGCAAGAATGGGGCAATAAGTATAACTCTTGCTCTGGTGTCTTTGACCTTCCTTACAACTAGGGGTAACAGGGCTAGTGGGGGGAAGGCGTATGCCAGGCAGAAATCCCTTTTTGTCAGGAAAGCGTCCACCACGAGAAGTCTTTCTGTCGGATTCAGTGAACAGAATTTTTCCACTTTCCTGTTTTGTCTGGTAGCAAAGAGGTCCACGTCTGGTTGACCCCACATACGGACAATCTGGGTGAAAATAGCTGCATTCAGGCACCACTCTCCCTGTCTTAGCGTGTTGCTGCTTAGAAAGTCTGCTGTGGCGTTGCCCTTTCCTCTTATGTGTAGCGCTGTCAGGGATAGAAAATGTCTTTCTGCTGTCTGGAACATGCGCTCGACCACTCTCATCAGAGCCTCGGACCGGGTTCCATCCTGGTGGTTGATATATGCCACTGCTACCTGGTTGTCCGAGAGAATCCTGACGTGGTGACCCTGCAGGTATACAAGTAGCTTTTTAATTGACAGCTCTACAGCCGAAAGTTCTTTAAAGTTGGAGGAACTCTCTATTAGGGGTCCCATTGTCCCTGGACCACGATATCCCCCATACAGGCCCCCCAACCTGAGGACTGGCATCTGTAGTTACAATGCGGGATATGCGATTGACCTGAAGTGAAAGTGGGAATAAATCAATTAAGCTTCACACATTAATCACTTCCTCTCCTTTCGCCGGGAGAAGAACTTATTCATTCAGGGGGTAACAGCTCAGCAGGCAGCATTAGCTGCCTGCTAGCTGTAACCTGTTAACCCTTTCTGATGGATTACAGCGTGGGACCTGACTGTGCATCGGATAGGTAAGAATCATTTTGCTTTTTTATTTTATTTTTATTACAGGAAATGGTTTTAGCAGGAAAATAAAAGATGGTCAAAAACTGTTTGATTATTTCATTAAACTGATTTTTTATTAAAGTGTGTGTGTTTGATTTTTCTTTCATACAATAGGATTAATAATTGATAGTTGTCTAATTGACAGCTCTCAATTATTAACCTGGCTTAAAGTCACCTTTCAATTGCAAGGTGGCTTAACCCCTTATTAACCCATTCGCCACCGTTACAGGGCAATGGGAATAGACAGGCAAAGTGCCAGAAAGGGCTAATCTAATTATAGATTTGCCTTTTCTGGGGTGTCTGGGGGCAGATGTTAGTAGCCAGGGGGGGGCACAAAATAAATGCACCTCCCTGGGCTATTATTATTTGCACCCACTCGCTTGCTTTGTCTGTCTGGTGGAGAAAATACAGCGGGAGCCCACGCATTTTTTTTCAACGAATTTACACCTTTAATTAACGCCTACATGTCTGCAATTTAGCACACATACACTCATGTAATTGTAAGTTAAAACCATATATCAAACTACATGAAATGACATGGTTAACTGTATGTAAACCATGTGTCATTTCATGTTGGGTTCTGTCATTTCACAAAAGCCGGTAATTGAATTTAACGGCTATTATACTATGTAGAAGTGTATGAACTATAAATATATATATATATATATATATATATATATATATATGTATGTGTCTCAATGACATGTATATATATATATATATATATATATATGTATTCTATGTGTATGTATCTAGTGTTTTGTGAGCTGTCAGTGTGATTTTACAGTAGCCGGGGATGAATTGCCGGCTTTTTAAAGGAGACTGGTGCGTATAAATCGGACAGCACTCGCATGGTGCGAGAGCTGTGCGATGATTTCTCGCACCCATTGACTTGCATTGGCGATTATCATGCCAAATTCGCATCAAATCGCAGCAGTGTTGAGATTTTTTTCTCACACCGATTTCGGCTGAGAAAAAAATCGCAAATGAGATGTCACCTATTGAATAACATTGGTCAGATTTGAATCCGATTTTTTATCGGCTGAATATCATCCGTTTTCGGCTCAAGTGAGTATGAGCCCTTAGCCAACATTTCTGCGATGTGTTGGGGGCCATAAGGCTAATCTTACATGTCTGTACATTCTGTTCCGTATTGAGGAACAAACAGAATTTGTGTTCAAAAGTATCCATTTGTATCATCTTATTAACTGGAGCAGAGAGTACAATTGGTAATTATGGGGTCTGCTTGGGTTCTGTTTTGTGGCAGCCTTTAGAAGATGCAGGACTTCTTTTTTTCTGCACTAAAATTAGAGAAAACTGAACCCAAACAAACTCCAGAATAACCAATAGGAAATCTTTGCTCATGAAAACTCAGTGACCCTAGAGTGTATTCCTCCTATACTTTGAGTATACCGTGTGCCCTGAGGATAGTGCCCGCTAGCCCAGTTAGGCCCTGATTGATGAAGGTGTTTTCACCAGAAAACTGACGTAAAACACCTTGAAACATTGCAAAATGTTTGTGCAATTCAAAATTGTGCAAAAATGTTGTGACTTTCAGTATTTTTACACCAACCCTGACCAGCTCTCCACTCACTTTAAAAAAAGGGGGCTGAGTGGGGTGTGACCAAGCTTGTTTGACTAATTCATTATATGGTATACTAAAAACTCCATTCTTGAGTAATTGAGCCATTAGTCTTTATTCAGCAAGCCTGAATTATAGTATCTTTATTGCTGCACATGTTGAGCGCAGAGTTTAGATGACTTCATCATGCTCTTATACTCTTCATAGGCAGCTTTAATTTTCAGGGTATGGGTCTCCTCAACAACATGCAGACAATGTATCAGACTGTCGGGACTCCAAGGGGAAGTGAAGCCTTGGTTTTTTAGATTGCAACTACCAGACTGCAATATAATGCTATATATTTGCAGAGGAGGAGCTCCCCTAAAGGGTATGCCACACTGAACAATATCGCTAACGGGATCGCTAAAAAACGTCACTATTTAGCGATCCCATTAGCGATGTTGTTCAGTGCGGCATCTGCCAGCGACGAGCTTCCTGCTGTGATCTCGCTCGTCGCTGGAATCGTTCCGGACCCTATTTTCTCGTCGGCGCTCCCGCTGGGTAAGTATATATCGCTAGTGTGGCACCTTTCTTAGCGATTTAGCGGTACTTTTGTACCGCTAAAGTCGTTAAGAAGATCGCTAACGGCGATAGCGTCGTTAACTATATCGCTAAATGTGGCCGCACTTAGCGATATAGAAACAATCCCGCTAGCGATCGCATTAGTATGCGTCGTTATCGTGATCGCTAGCGGGATTGTTTAGTGTGGCAGTACCTTAAGAGACAGAAGCTCACTGAGCAGCGGGGCCCATTGAAGAAGTGGTTGTCCAGCTTTAGGGTATGTGCATACGTTGCAGATTAGCCTGCGGAATTTTCTGCAGAGAATCTATCTCTTGGCAGAAAACGCAGACCAAAATGCTTGCGGATTTAATGCAGAATTGATACGGATTTCTTGCGGATTTTAATGTTTCTTTTGCTGTGCGGATTTGTAAGGTTGTATCAGCGTCGGACTGGAACACCTTGGGCCCACCAAGAAAAATCATTCTTGGGGCCCACTATGTAGCTACATAGAAATAAATACAAGACCACCAATTGTGTAGTAAAACACGCCAATATCCAGGTATAATATAAGGTAGTACAAGTCTTAATTATATAGCAGGAGTTGGGGTAGCCCCCCTCATAGAATATAAAGCAGCCCCCTCATAGAATATAAAGCAGCCCCCTAATTGAATATAATGTAGACCCCTCATAGAATATAATGTAGCCCCTCATAGAATATAATGCTGCCCCCCTCATAGGGTATAATGCTGCCCCCCTCATAGGGTATAATGCTGTCCCCTCATAGGGTATAATGCAACCTGGACTCACTTATATATAGATATAGATAGATATAGATAGCTATAGATATAGATAGGTATAGATAGATATAGATAGATAGATATAGATAGGTATATATATATATATATATATATATATACACTGTGTGCAGAATTATTAGGCAAATTAGTATTTTGATCACATCATCCTTTTTATACATGTTGTCCTACTCTAAGCTGTATAGGCTTGAAAACCAACTGCCAATTATGTAAATCAGGTGATTTGCATCTCTGTAATGAGGAGGGGTGTGGTCTAATGACATCAACACCCTATATAAGCTGTGCTTAATTATTAGGCAACTTCCTTTCCTTTGGCAAAATGGGTCAGAAGAGAGATTTTACAGACTGTGAAAAGTCAAAAATTGTGAGATGTCTTGCAGAGGGATGCAGCAGTCTTGAAATTGCCAAACTTTTGAAGCGTGATCACCGAACAATCAAGCGTTTCAAGGCAAATAACCAACAGGATCACAAGAAGCGTGTTGATAAAAAAAAGGCGCAAAATAACTGCCCATGAATTGAGGAAAATCAAGCGTGAAGCTGCCAAGATGCCATTTGCACCAGTTTTGCCATATTTCAGAGCTGCAATGATACTGGAGTATCAAAAAGCACAAGGTGTGCCATACTCAGGGACATGGCCAAGGTAAGGAAGGCTGAAAAACGACCACCTTTGAGCAAGAAATATAAGATAAAACGTCAAGACTGGACCAAGAAATATGTAAAGACTGATTTTTCTAAGGTTTTATGGACTGATGAAATGAGAGTGACTCTTGATGGGCCAGATGGATGGGCCCAAGGCTGGATCAGTAAAGGGCAGAGAGCTCCACTCCGACTCAGACGCCAGCAAGGTGGAGGTGGGGTACTGGTATGGGCTGGTATCATCAAAGATGAACTTGTGGGACCTTTTCGGGTTGAGGATGGAGTGAAGCTCAACTCCCAGACCTACTGCCAGTTTCTGGAAGACACCTTCATCAAGCAGTGGTACAGGAAGAAGTCAGTATCGTTCAAGAAAAACATGATTTTCATGCAGGACAATGCTCCATCACATGCATCCAAATACTCCGCAGCGTGGCTAGCCAGTAAAGGTCTAAAAGAAGAAAAAGTAATGAGATGGCCCCCTTGTTCAATAGCATGGGTGAAGGGGAAAAGGAAAATAGTCAGCTCACTAGTCTTCTGCAGGTTTCTCTGATTGAACACACACGGAGGAGCCTTGATCAGAGGCGTAGTTCACAATGGAAAATGGAAGAGGAAAAATATCTCCAGCGTGTAATCCAATAAAATCATTTTTTTATTCAAGACATTTTAAAATGTATGTATCAAAAATACAAATGAACAAAGGAAAGGAAGGATGGGGTCCCCATAACAACCAACGCGTTTCAACCTCTTGTGTTCTTAGTCATGGTATGAAATGAGATCCCTTGTCCAAACCTTAAATAATTAACTGCACATGACAAAACAGGTGCAGTAATTAAAAATTCTAAGAACAAACAATCAAATCACTTGGACATGAGAATGACAAAAGTACAAATATACATATCATAGAAAACCTATAACTTATACTAAAATACATTCATTAGAATCATATTATGACAACTTAGGAAAGTGCACTAGAAAAAAGAGAAAAAAAAATAAAAATAAAAAAAGGGCCTTTACAAGTGTGGGTTAATGAACAGCTCCTGAAAAAGGAAAAAAAAATGTTTATTCAATCATATTGCAAAATAAGGTCTTGTTGTTTATTTAAACCAAAGGGCACTCTTGTATTTAATTTAAAAATCCAAAAGGATTCACGATTGAGGACTCTGCGTCTATAATCACCTCCTCTCGTGGGCTTATTAAGCTTTTCAATACCCATAGCCACAATAGTGCTAGTACTGCCTGCATGAACCATTTTACAATGGTAGGATACCGCTGAAATATTATGGGCAGTGGAGCTTGTGGCTTCCGAAAGATGTTTTCTAAATCTATTTTTAAAAGGGCCGATTGTACATCCCACATATTGTAATCTGCAGGTCACACATTCTATTAAATAAATTAAACCTTCTGTGTTACAATTTATGTGTGTTGTAATTGGATAAGAAAGACCTGTTGCGGTGGAAGTAAATCTTTTATTTTTTCGTACATACAGGTCCTTCTCAAAAAATTAGCATATAGTGCTAAATTTCATTATTTTCCATAATGTAATGATTACAATTAAACTTTCATATATTTTAGAATCATTACACACCAACTGAAATTTGTCAGGTCTTTTATTGTTTTAATACTGATGATTTTGGCATACAACTCCTGATAACCCAAAAATCCTGTCTCAAAAAATTAACATATTTCAACCATCCAATAAAATAAAAGTGTTTTTTAAAAACAAACAAAAAAAACATCAAATAATAAAGTTCAGTTATGCACTCAATACTTGGTCGGGAATCCTTTTGCAGAAATGACTGCTTCAATGCGGCGTGGCATGGAGGCAATCAGCCTGTGACACTGCTGAGGTGTTATGGAGGCCCAGGATGCTTCGATAGCGGCCTTAAGCTCATCCAGAGTGTTGGGTCTTGCGTCTCTCAACTTTCTCTTCACAATATCCCACAGATTCTCTATGGGTTCAGGTCAGGAGAGTTGGCAGGCCAATTGAGCACAGTAATACCATGGTCAGTAAACCATTTACCAGTGGTTTTGGCACTGTGAGCAGGTGCCAGGTCGTGCTGAAAAATGAAATCTTCATCTCCATAAAGCATTTCAGCCGATGGAAGCATGAAGTGCTCCAAAATCTCCTGATAGCTAGCTGCATTGACCCTGCCCTTGATGAAACACAGTGGACCAACACCAGCAGCTGACATGGCACCCCACACCATCACTGACTGTGGGTACTTGACACTGGACTTCAGGCATTTTGGCATTTCCTTCTCCCCAGTCTTCCTCCAGACTCTGGCACCTTGATTTCCGAATGACATGCAAAATTTGCTTTCATCAGAAAAAAGTACTTGGGACCACTTAGCAACAGTCCAGTGCTGCTTCTCTGTAGCCCAGGTCAGGCGCTTCTGCCGCTGTTTATGGTTCAAAAGTGGCTTTACCTGGGGAATGCGGCACCTGTAGCCCATTTCTTGCACACGCCTGTGCACGGTGGCTCTGGATGTTTCTACACCAGACTCAGTCCACTGCTTCCTCAGGTCCCCCAAGGTCTGGAATCGGTCCTTCTCCACACTCTTCCTCAGGGTACGGTCACCTCTTCTCGTTGTACAGCGTTTTCTGCCACATTGTTTCCTTCCAACAGACTTCCCATTGAGGTGCCTTGATACAGCACTCTGGGAACAGCCTATTTGCTGCAAAATTTCTTTCTGGGTCTTACCCTCTTGCTTGAGGGTGTCAATGATGGCCTTCTTGACATCAGTCAGGTGGCTAGTCTTACCCATGATGGGGGTTTTGAGTAATGAACCAGGCAGGGAGTTTTTAAAAGCCTCAGGAATCTTTTGCATGTGTTTAGAGCTAATTAGTTGATTCAGAAGATTAGGGTAATAGGTCGTTTAGAGAACCTTTTCTTGATATGCTAATTTTTTGAGACAGGTTTTTTGGGTTATCAGGAGTTGTATGCCAAAATCATCAGTATTAAAACAATAAAAGACCTGACAAATTTCAGTTGGTGTGTAATGAATCTAAAATATATAAAAGTTTAATTGTAATCATTACATTATGGAAAATAATGAAATTTAGCACTATATGCTAATTTTTTGAGAAGGACCTGTAGTTGCAAGTTTTGCATGGGTGATGTCCACACTTGTAAAAGCCCTTATAATTTAACCACGTGTTATTCCCGTTCTTTTGGGTGCTTGTAAACAAACTGGGAGCAAGTATACGCCCTAATGATGGCAATTTTTTTTGCAACAAAACGCAAATGAGAATTATTCAGAATTTGAGACAACCTAGCATCACCATGTAAAATGGGAACATATTTTTTTATAATATCAATGATAGAATCAAATTGTGGGCTAAATTCAGTAACAAAGTTGAATCTAGTAGAAATTTTTTAGCCGACCTATTGGACCTCGAGATCAGTGTATTCCTGTCAATTTTATTGACAACATTTTGTGCCTTGCAGAGAGTCCAATTTGGATAACCTCTCCTTCAGAGTCTATTGATAGTTTTTTTAGATTCCACTTCATATGTAGCAAGAGAGGTATAGTTTCTTTTTAATCTTATCAATTCTCCCTTGGGTATATTGTTAATTACATGTTTGGGGTGAGATGAGTGCGCTTCTAGAATAGAATTGGTATCAGTAGTTTTTCTGTATGGGGAGATAAGGATAGAGTTTGTATGAGAATCAACCGATAATAAAATATCCAAAAAATTAATTGAAGATTTTGAAGTACATTCAGTAAAGGAAAAATTTAATTCATTCATGTTGATATAGTTGATGAAATCAACGATTTCTTCTTGTTCCCCTTTCCATATTAACAGCAGGTCATCTATGTAATGGCCAAAAAAATTTACTTTATTAACCCCTTAATGTCCACTGATGTGCAGAGTCCGTCATGGCAAGGTGCCAGTTCCGGCACCAGGACGGACTCTGCACGTCATGGCTTTGATCTACCACTGCGTGTAAACACGCAGTGGTAGATCAGTGCCGACAGCTGTCACAGACAGCTGACAGGCACGGCAAGCGGCGCGGGGACCTTTGCCATCGGTCCCCGCACTCACAGCGCTGTGATTGGTCAGTCAATCTGACTGACCAAACACAGCAGCGATTGCGCAGGAGAAGCTGAAATTTCAGCTTCCCCAGCGCGATCAGTGCAGGAGCCGGCGCTGCAGTGGCCAGGCTTCCTGCACTGACAGCCAGGAGCGGAGCCCCCACCGCCCCTGGCTGTTAACCCCCTGACTGCTGCGATCCAGCGCGATCGCAGAGCTCAGGGGGGGAGGCAGAGGGTCGGGAGCTCCCTCTGCCTCAGATCGGCACTCTGCACTGTATTTGCAGGGGCCGATGTCTGCCTTGATGACCCAGGGGTTGTCATGACAACCTCCAGGTCATTTAGCTACGGAAGCTGCTGTGATCATGTCACAGCAGCTTCCACTATAGTTGCAATGCATTGCAATGCCAGAGCATTGCAATGCATTGTAACTGCAATCAAAAGTAAAAAAAGTGAAAGTCCCATAAAGGGACAAGTTAAAAAAAAATCATTTTTTAAAAAAAATTGTAAAAAAAATATTAAAAAATAATTTAAAAAAATCCCCTAAAAAATACACATTTTTATGTAATAAAAAAAATAAAAAACAAAAAAAATACACATGTTAGGTATCGCCATGTCCGTAAAAATCCCATCTATAAAAGCATAACCCTAGTTAACCCCTTCAGTGAAAGCCGTAAAAAAAAAACACAAAAAAGTAGTAAATTATACTTTTTCCAAGCGGTATCATTATACCGCTTGGAAAAAGTGCAATAACACGCGATCAAAAAGTCAGATATAAATAATCATGGTACCGCTGAAAACGTCATCTTGTCCCGCAAAAAACAAGCCACTATATAGCATCATCAGCGAAAAAATAAAAAAGTTATAGCTCGCGGAATAAACTGATGCAAAAATAATTATTTTTTCTATAAAATTCTTTATTGTGTAAAAAACGCCAAAACATAAAAAAAAATAATAAATGAGGTATCGCTGTAATCGTAGTGACCCGAAGAATAAAGCTGCTTTATCAATTTTACCACACGCGGAACGGGGGGAAAAAAATTTAAAAAAAAACCAATTCCGAAATTGCTGGTTTTTGTTCATTCTGCTTCCACAAAAATCGGAATAGGAAGTGATCAAAAAACGTTATGTGCCCGATATGGTACCAATAAATACATCAGCTCGTCCCGCAAAAAATAAGCCCACAGATAACTCTGTCGGCCAAAATATGGAAAAATTCCCTTCCGATCTCTGCCATGCGTCAAAATAGTGGTTCCCCCCCACATATGGGATATCAGCGTACTCAGGACAAATTGCACAATAGCTTTTGGGGTCCTATTTCTCCTGTTACCATTATAAAAAATAAAATTTGGGGAAAAAAGATTATTTTTGTGGAAAAAAATATGATTTTTTTATTTTCACGGCTCTACGTTATAAACTTCTGTGAAGCACTTGGGGGTTCAAAGTGCTGACCACACATCTAGATAAGTTCCTTGGGGGTCTAGTTTGCAAAATGGGGTCATTTGTGGGGGGTTTCTACTGTTTAGGCACATCAGGGGCTCTCCAAGCGCGACATGACACCCGCAGACCATTCCATCAAAGTCTGCATTTAAAAACGGTGCTCCTTCCCTTCCGATCTCTGCCATGCGTCAAAATAGTGGTTCCCCCCCACATATGGGATATCAGCGTACTCAGGACAAATTGCACAATAGCTTTTGGGGTCCTATTTCTCCTGTTACCATTATAAAAATAAAAATTTGGGGCAAAAAGATTATTTTTGTGGAAAAAAATATGATTTTTTTATTTTCACGGCTCTACGTTATAAACTTCTGTGAAGCACTTGGGGGTTCAAAGTGCTCACCACACATCTAGAAAAGTTCCTTGGGGGTCTAGTTTCCAAAATGGAGTCACTTGTGGGGGGTTTCTACTGTTTAGGCACATCAGGGGCTATCCAAACGTGACATGACACCCACAGACCATTCCATCAAAGTCTGCATTTGAAAAAGGCGCTACTTCCCTTTCGAGCTCTGCCATGCGTCAAAATAGTGGTTTACCCCCACATATGGGGTATCAGCGTACTCAGGACAAATTGCACAATAACTTTTGGGGTCCTGTTACCCTTTGGAAAATAACAATTGGGGGTGGAAAGATCATTTTTGTGGAAAAGATATGATTTTTTAATTTTACTGCTCTACGTTATAACCTTCTGTGAAGCCCTTGGGGGTTCAAAGCTCTCACCACACATCTAGATAAGTTCCTTGGGGGGTCTAGTTTCCAAAATGGGGTCACTTGTGGGGGGTTTCCACTGTTTAGGCACACAGGGACTCTCCAAATACGACATGGCATAATCTCAATTCCAGCCAAAAAAGTCAAATGGCGCTGCTTCCCTTCCGAGCTCTGCCATGCGCCCAAATAGTGGTATACCCCCACCTATGGGGTATCAGCGTACTCAGGACTAATTGCACAATAAATTTTGGGGTCCTTTTATCCTTTGGAAAATAAAAATTGGGATGAAAAGATCATTTTTGTGGAAAAAATATGATTTTTTAATTTACGGCTCTACGTTATAACCTTCTGTGAAGCGCTTGGGGGTTAAAAGCTCTCACAACACATTTAGATAAGTTCCTTGGGGGTCTAGTTTCCAAAATGGGGTCACTTGTGGGGGGTTTCCACTGTTTAGGCACACAGGGACTCTCCAAATGCGACATGGCGTCCAATCTCAATTCCAGCCAAAAAAGTCAAATGGCGCTGCTTCCCTTCCTAGCTCTGCCATGCGCCCAAATAGTGGTTTATCCCCACATATGGGGTATCAGCGTACTCAGGACTAATTGCCCAATAACTTTTGGGGTCCTTTTATCCTTTGGAAAATAATAATTGGGATGAAAAGATCATTTTTGTGGAAAAAATATATTTTTTAATTTTACGGCTCTACGTTATAACCTTCTGTGAAGCCCTTGGGAGTTAAAAGCTCTCACAACACATTTAGATGAGTTCCTTGAGGGGTCCAGTTTCCAAAATGGGGTCACTTGTGGGGGGTTTCCACTGTTTAGGCACACAGGGACTCTCCAAATGCGACATGGCGTCCAATCTCAATTCCAGCCAAAAAAGTCAAATGGCGCTGCTTCCATTCCGAGCTCTGCCATGCGCCCAAATAGTGGTTTACCCCCACACATGGTATATCGGTGTACTCTGGAGAAATTGTACAACAAATATTGTGGTTCATTTTCTCCTGATACCCTTGACAAAATTTAAAAAATTGTGTCGAAAGAAAAATTTTGGGAAAAAAAGTTAAATGTTCATTTTTTCCTTCCACATTGCTTCAATTCTTGTGAAGTACCTAAGGGGTTAATAAACTTCTTGAATGTGGCTTTGAACACGTTGAGGGGTGCAGTTTTTAGAATGGTGTCACTTTTGGGTATTTTCTGTCATATTGACCCCTCAAATTCACTTCAAATGTGAGGTGGTCCCTAAAAAAATGGTTTTGTAAATTTTGTTGGAAAAATGAGAAATTGCTGGTCAACTTTTAACACTTATAACTTCGTAACAAAAAAAAATTTTGGTTCCAAAATTGTGCTGATGTAAAGTAGACATGTGGGAAATGTTATTTATTAACTAATTTTTGTGACATATCTCTCTGATTTAATGGCATAAAAATTAAAAGTTTGAAAATTGCAAAATTTTCAAAATTTTTGCCATATTTCCATTTTTTTCATAAAAAAACGCAAGTTATATTGAAGAAATTTTACCACTATCATGAAGTACAATATGTCACGAGAAAACAATCTCAGAATCGCCAAGATCCGTAGAAGCGTTCCAGAGTTATAACCTCATAAAGAGACAGTGGTCAGAATTGTAAAAATTGGCCTGGTCTTTAACCTACAAAATGGCTTGGTCATTAAGGGGTTAATAAAAGGATTATTTTCGTGAAAAATATATTTTTCTTCCCAAACAGCTACTGTGATGTTTGCAATGGAGGGTGAACATTTTCCCCCCATTGCTCACTCCCTGTGTTTGAAGAAAAAAAGAACCATCAAAAGAAAAATAGTTATGTGTCAGAAGAAAAAAAAACGCATCTAAAATGAATAATTGAACTTCCTCTTTATACGGACTGCACTTTTGAAGAAAAAATGTAAGATTCGACATTATAGTTTGGTGAGGAATGGAAGGATAAAGACCAACAATATCACAAGTTACCCAAGAATGTAAGGGAGACCAAATGTATCCATCTACTGCTGAGATAATAGCTTTAGTATCTTTGATGTAACCAGGTAAATTTACAACCAAGGGTTGCAGGTAAAAATCAACCCACTCACCCAAATTTTCCATAAGAGACCCAATGCCCGACACAATCGCCCTGAAAGGGGGAGGAAAAACATTTTTGTGCAGTTTAGGTAGTTAATGGTATATAGGAATTACCGGGTTTTTTACAGATAAATAATCAAAATTTTTTTGTGTAATAGCACCCATGGATAAACCTTCGTTTAGTAACTTATCCAAATCTTTCTTATATAAATCTGTTGGATCACCCATTAACCAGCAATACGTAGTAGAATCATTTAGAACTTTTAGATTTTCAGAATGGTAAAGACCCGCATTTAGAATGACAACTCCACCCCCTTATCCGCGTGTCTGACCATAATATCCCTATTTGCAATTAGATCTTTCATAGCTTGTTTTTCAGGGAGGGTGAGGTTGTCACCAACATTGTTGCTGGTTTTATCAAGCATAACAAGATCCTTTTCAATTAACTCTTGGAAGGTGTCTAAAATAGATGGTCTAGACTGGATTGTATAAAAAAACGGGTTAGACATATGAAAATTAGCATTAGGCCGGCGTCACACTGCCGAGTTTGATGCGAGTTAGTCGCACGACTTTCTCTCATCAACACCCGCACGGCTGCCCGCTCTCGGAGCCGAGTGTGCGGATGCATTATATTCTATGCCGCTGCGCACTTGGGTCCGAGAGCGGGCGGCCGTGCCGGGTGTTGATGCGAGAAAGTCGTGCGACTAACTCGCATCAAACTCGGCAGTGTGACGCCGGCCTTAAGTGAACAATCTTCGTGGACAGAATGTGATTCTAAGTCTCTCAATGTATTAAAGTGCAGAAGATCCTGAAAAAGAAAATTGCCAAAAGGGACATCATTAGCTGGAAAAAAATCGTTGTTCACTGACACATTGTAACGATTCCTCCACATCCTGCTGTTAATAGAAATGGCACTTAAGGGTTAAATTTCTTGCAAATCTGTTTATGTCCAACAATGTATTAAAGATATTAAATTTTTGGACCGGACAAAAACCAAGACCCTTGCTCAGCAAAGCAATTTGTGCTTCAGAGAGAATATATGAGGAAAGATTCCACACTGGGCAGGTCAGTGTTTCTTCTTGTTCCTGAGTTGGTAGGATTTTGCGTTTGTTTCCTCCCACCTCTTCTCTGTTGTTTTTTGAAAACGTGCCAGTTCCAAATCTAATATATAAAGCTGAATGTATGTATGTGTGTATGTATGTGGGTATGTTTGTCCGGGATTGGAATCCGCACCGTCGCACTTACGGGCATGAAATTTTGCACTCCCGCACGTCTCGACCCCGAAAGCGTCCTAGGCTATGTTTTGAATCGAAATTTTAACCCCGCGCGTTCCAAATCGCCAAACAATTTTGGCCCTATCTACATAATGGGGAGAAAGCTGAATGCTTGTGTGTATGTCCGGCATAGGAATCTGCATTTACGGGCATGAAATTTTGCACACCCGCACGTCTCGACCCCGGGAGCTCATAGGCTAGGTTTTGAGTCGAAATTTTAACCCCGCGCATTCCAAATCGGCAAATAAATTTTGGCCCGGGATAGGAATCTGCACCGTTGTACTTACGGGCATGAAATTTTGATGCCCGCACATCTCAACCCCAGGAGCATCATAGGCTATGTGTTGAATGGAAATTTTAACCCCCGCACATTCCAAATCGCCAAACTATTTGGCCCTATCTACATAATGGGGAAAGCTGAATGCTTGTGTGTATGTCCGCATAGAATCTGCATTTACGGGCATGAAATTTTGCACACCGCACGTCTCGACCCCGGGAGCGTCATAGGCTAGGTTTTAGTCGAAATTTTAACCCCGCGCATTCCAAATCGGCAAATAAATTTTGGCCCGGGATAGGAATCTGCACCGTTGTACTTACGGGCATGAAATTTTGTATGCCCGCACATCTCAACCCCAGGAGCATCATAGGCTATGTGTTGAATGGAAATTTTAACCCCCGCACATTCCAAATCCCCAAACTATTTTGGCCCTATCTACATAATGGGGAGAAAGCTGAATGCTTGTGTGTATGTCCGGCATAGGAATCTGCATTTACGGGCATGAAATTTTGCACACCCGCACGTCTCGACCCCGGGAGCATCATAGGCTGTGTTTTGATTCGACATTTTAACCCCACGTGTTCAAAATTGCGCGCATTAAAAACACACACACGTCTGGTATTTTTATCTTTTAAAATAAATATCTGATTAATAACCAGCCAAACTACAAGACCAATTTGTTTATAAATTTGCCATATGGGAAATAAGACAGATGTCAGTCACATGAGCTGTATATTATTTGTATGTGTGAGGTAATATATACTGCCAGAGGGGAATGTTTTCTGTTGGCTGGGATTTATCAGGCTGCCTATAGCAACCAATCACAGCTCAGCTTCTATTTTGCCATAGGTCATTAATATGAGCTCTCTTTGGTTACTATAGGCAACAGAGGACATATAGAGATATAATCATTATAATTTGTTATAACTAACCGTAGTTAGTTACTATGCCCGGGCAGCGCCGGGCTCTTCAGCTAGTCTGTTATAATTTGAACCATTGTGCCTGGTGGAGCTGATTGAAGAGTCAGAAAAATTATCAGACATGTTCAGATTAGAACTAGAGGAACCTGCAGATTCCTGGGACATGGTGAAACTGACTCTCCGTTCGCCATGAGAAGGAGTGGAATTCCCCTGTTGAGTCCATCTTTTGGATTTCCAAGTAAGAAAAATTTTCTAGGAATTAACTTGGTTAAGTTCATAATCTTTTTTGTCCCTCTGGAACTTAGTGCGTTTAATATCCGCAATTTTGTTTTCCAGTTTTAATAGATTATTCTCCATTCTTTGTCCAAACTTGTTAATCTCTTCCAAATTATTGTGTTTATTTAAAGAAGTTTGGATGCTAGTAATCTCTTCTTTTATATGTGCAGCTTCTTGTTCTTCATACTTGATTACAAGCTCCATTAGGCGTATCGAGCAATTTGATAAAATATCATCCCAATCACGTATAAATTCATCTGAATAATTGAATGTAGGTCTTTTATTGATTCTCAGACATCTGGGAATAAGATTCTTTGAAACATATGATTTGAGGGAGGTCATATCCCACCAAAGTCTCGTTTCTTTATTTTTACGGTTTTCCAATTTTTTGTATAGGTTCTCTATGGTTTGATAGAGGGAACCTCATCCTGAATGCTATTATTTCCTTATTATCAAAAATAGAAGCAAATCTGCTTAGTCTGTCCATATCATATGTTCCTGCTGAAGTAGATTCCATATAGCAAATGGATAACAAACAATTGAATCTTCTTATGTAAAGGGAGCAAGACAGAATCAACACAAGATCAATAGCATGGGTGAAGGGGAAAAGGAAAATAGTCAGCTCACCAGTCTTCTGCAGGTTTCTTTGATTGAACAGCACGGAGGAGCCTTGATCAGAGGCAGAGTTCACAATGGAAAATGGAAGAGGAAAAATATCTCCAGCGTGTAATCCAATAAAATCATTTTTTTATTCAAGACATTTTAAAATGTATGTATCAAAAATACAAATGGACAAATGAAAGGAAGGATGGGGTCCCCATAACAACCAACGCGTTTCAACCACCTTGTTCACCTGATCTGAACCCCATAGAGAACCTGTGGTCCCTCATAAAATGTGAGATCTACAGGGAGGGAAAACATTACACCTCTCAGAACAGTGTCTGGGAGGCTGTGGTGGCTGCTGCATGCAATGTTGATTGTAACAGATCAAGCAACTGACAGAATCTATGGATGGAAGGCTTTTGAGTGTCATCGTAAAGAAAGGTGGCTATATTGGTCACTGATTTTTTTGTTTTTGCTTTTGAATGTCAGAAATGTTTATTTCTAAATTTTGTGTTGTTATATTGGTTTACCTGGTGAAAATAAACAAGTGAGATGGGTATATATTTGGTTTTTATTAAGTTGCCTAATAATTCTGCACAGTAATAGTTACCTGCACAAACAGATATCCTCCTAAGATAGCCAAATCTATAAAAAACCCACTCCAACTTCCAAAAATATTAAGCTTTGATATTTATGAGTCTTTTGGGTTGATTGAGAACATAGTTGTTGTTCAATAATAAAAAGAATCCTCAAATACAACTTGCCTAATAATTCTGCACACAGTGTATAGATACAGTGCCTTGCGAAAGTATTCGGCCCCCTGGAACTTTTTAACCTTTTCCCACAAATCATGCTTCAAACATAAAGATACCAAATGTAAATTTTTGGTGAAGAATCAACAACAAGTGGGACACAATTGTGAAGTTGAATGAAATTTATTGGTTATTTAAATTTTTGTGGAAATACAAAAACTGAAAAGTGGGACGTGCAATATTATTGGCCCTTTAACTTAATACTTTGTTCCCACCTTTTGCTGCGATTACAGCTGCAAGTCGCTTGGGGTATGTCTCTATCAGTTTTGTATATCGAGAGACTGAAATTCTTGCCCATTCTTCCTTGGCAAACAGCTCGAGCTAAGTGAGGTTGGATGGAGATAGTTTGTGAACAGCAGTTTTCAGCTCTTTCCACAGATTCTCGATTGGATTCAGGTCTGGACTTGGCTATTCTAACACTGGATATGTTTATTTGTGAACCATTCCATTGTAGATTTAGCTTTATGTTTGGGATCATTGTCTTGTTGGAAGACAAATCTCCATCCCAGTCTCAGGTCTTTTGCAGACTCAAACAGGATTTCTTCAAGAATGTCCTGTATTTCGCTCCATCCATCTTCACATCAATTTTAACCATCTTCCCTGTCCCTGCTGAACAAAAGCAGGCCCAAACCATGATGCTGCCACCACCATGTTTGACAGTGGGGATGGTGTGTTCAGGGTGATGAGCTGTGTTGCCTTTACGCCAAACATATCGTTTGGCATTGTTGTCAAAAAGTTCGATTTTGGTTTCATCTGACAGAGCACCTTCTTCCACATGTTTGGTGTGTCTCCCAGGTGGCTTGTTGCAAACTTTAAACAACACTTTTTATGGACATCTTTGAGAAATGGCTTTCTTCTTGCCACTCTTCCATAAAGGCCAGATTTGTGCAGTGTACGACTGATTGTTGTCCTATGGATAGACTGTCCCACTTCAGCTGTAGATCTCTGCAGTTCATCCAGAGTGATCATGGGCCTCTTGGCTGCGTCTCTGATCAGTCTTCTCCTTGTTTGAGATGAAAGTTTAGAGGGACAGCCAGGTCTTGGCAGATTTGCAGTGGTATGATACTCCTTCCATTTCAATATGATCGCTTGCACAGTGCTTCTTGGGATGTTTAAAGTTTGGGAAATCATTTTCTATCCAAATCCAGCTTTAAACATCTCCACGGACCTGCCTGTTGTGTTCTCGGTCTTCATGATGCTCTCTGTGCTTCAAACAGAACCCTGAGACAATCACAGAGCAGGTGCATTTATACGGAGACTTGATTACACACAGGTGGATTATATTTATCATCAGTAGTCATTTAGGACAACATTGGATCATTCAGAGATCCACAATGAACTTCTGGAGTGAGTTTGCAGCACTAAAAGTAAAGGGCTGAATAATATTGCACGCCCCACTTTTCAGTTTTTGTATTTACACAAAAATTTAAAATAACCAATAAATTTTGTTCAACTTCACAATTGTGTCCCACTGGCGGACAAAGTCAGAAAAGGGTCCCTGTGCAAGAACAATACATGGGGCCTTTGCAGCCCAAGATCTTCTAAAAATGCAAAATTGCACCTGCTTTGGAGGTTTAAATGGGCCCCCTCACCTCTTGGGCCCCTGTGTAGCTGCACATGCTGCACCAATGATATGTCTGCCCCTTGTGTCATGTTTATGTTCTATCTATGTTTCCAGGGATCGAACACATACCCGTTGTGTCTATCTGCACGCTCATGTCCATTTTTTATCCAATTTGTAAATAATCTTACCCATTCGAGTGAAAAGATTAATCAAAAAAACAAATAGCACACTGATGCCCTCTGTGTGTCATCCGTGTGCTGTCCGATTTTAACTCTTTAGTGGGTAGGTGAAGCTTGGAGGTTTTTTTTGTGCCTATGAGAAAAACAGATGTCACACTACTGGAAAAAACGGGCACATGACTGAAAATGGATGAAATTCAAATCCAACACAATGATGAATATATATATTTTTTTAAATCATACATAAATAATAATTAAAAAAAACTCACAAAACCTGAAGACTGAGGCGTTACTGACACAAACAAAATGGATGATACAGATTTCGGGGAGCATAATACATCATGCACCATAATATCGCTTATTGAGAAATATGTCGCAGGAACGGCACTAAACAAGCAGCACTTTTCGCTAAGTTTGGAAATCTTGTCAATTGGTCACGCATAGATGAACGTGAAAACCATGCCACATTCTAAAAATGTCCTAAGTCATTTATGAGTTATGGTGAGAGATTGATAAATAGCTCATTAACGTTGAGATATTTTATTTTTCAAGCAAACACAGCCTTTTATGAGGTTGATTTGTCTCGTCTACAGTCTATGTAAACCATTATGTGTAAAATAGATCTTACCTCAGATGCTGCCTGTTCCTGTGCCAGTCTCCTGCTCTCCCTCTCCGCCTCTCTTTGACTTGATGCCCTCTCGGTCTGGTCCCTTCGAAGACCTGCAGATACCCCAGCGTCAGGGTCTCCGGCATCCAGCTCCTTCTGCAGCTGCTCCATCTCCTCCGGGGACAAGGTGGACAACAAGTTGTCTATGTCTGGGTCTTCGCTTACCTGCCGCCTGTACCTGGCCACCCTGGACATGATGGCTGATTATTATAGTTACAGCACAAGGTTGAGATGGAAAAAGAACAATTAAGAGTAGTTATTGTCCACGGATAAATGAAGCCAAAAGAATTGTATGGGGACCAGGTGAATGAAATCCCCTGCAGTTCTAGAGCCTGGAGCCCCTCAGGTGCCTGCTCTCCACCAGTGGATACTGTGCTGCTCTAGTCACTGTCTACTGCCTCTCCTGCTGAACTCCCCCTCCTCCTCTCCCTCCCAGGGGCGCAGATTCAAGACATTCTTGTGAATGTTCCACTCATGCCCAAATTTAGTGAGAGGATACATCGCTTTTTATGGAAATCGCTGAGAGCTGGGAGTAAATAAACTGTACATGTCATTTGGTCAGGGATCCCTGCACCCATGGCGGATGTGCATACACATGAAGGGCTATATAGTCCATTATTGAGTAACTTCTGCTTGTACATATTGATCCTTGGTTAGTTACAGCAAAGGTATACACAACGCGCACATATTAATACTGAGGAGCAACGCTACCATGCAGACCATGCAGATAAAGCAGATACATCTACTGTACCACAGTGAAGGGTGGCATTGGTATTATCCCTGTGGTGAACATTTGTATGTAAGATACTGATTAATTAAGAAATCCTTATTTGGTAAAGAAAATATCTCTGTTTACAGTCCGCTTGCTGTGGAATTAACTGCACAAGTTATTACTGCACATGCCAGGAATGTGAGTGTAGGACCACAGAGAACAGAACAGTGCACATGCCCTATGCCACCTGCACTGGTGCCATGGGAGACATCGCTGAGCTTACGGGGGACATAAACCAGAGCGTGTCTTCTTTTAAACTATCTGCAAAGCAGCAAGCATACAGAAAAATCATAGGGATCTAAAGTAATTCAGAGTGGAACCGTCCTCTTTGACGACTGCCAACAAATATACTAATTTTATATTTAGGTTTATGCTCACTATAATTTTATAACAGATCTTTATAGGTATCTCTGCCCTGTGCAGTATATATATTTATAAGCAGGGTGCATGATTTTAATTGGTTATATAACATGAACATAAGCAAGTGTACAATTGACTTGCTTTTTCTATCTGCTGTCATGTTCCTGCAATAAGAGCTTTTATAGTGCTCAGCTGGTTGCCATGGAGCTCGACCACCAGTGCCAAGAGTGCAGCGTAGTTACATTCCAGGAGAGAGGTTAAAGGCGTTGGCCACTAAGATAGCCCCTTCTCAATTACCATATTCATGTAAAATAAAGGCCTATAGTCACCTTTTGTGCAGGGGTCGGGTCTCCTGGGGAAGGCGTGCTGTTATGTCACATGAGCTATGCAGCCAATCAGCGCCACTTCCTTTGGATGTGATTAACGTCTTGAGGAAGTAAGAGAGCAATAGCAGCTCTCACTTCCGAATATTAGTTTTGTCCTAAGGAAGTGAAAGTGAAGCAGGTCATTAGTGACCTCTCATGTGATAAGGAGGCGAGTACAGGCTGTTTTTATTTTACATAGTATATATAGTTATTGAGAATAGGTTATCTGAATAATGGAAACCCCCTTTAACCCCTTCATGACCCAGCCTATTTTGACCTTAAAGACCTGGCCATTTTTTGCAATTCTGACCAGTGTCCCTTTATGAGGTAATAACTCAGGACCGCTTCAATGGATCCTATCAATTCTGAGACTGTTTTTTCGTGACATATTGGGCTCCATGTTAGTGGTAAATTTAGGTCGATAATTTTTGCGTTTATTTGTGAAAAAAATGGAAATTTGGCGAAAATTTAGAAAATTTTGCAATTTTCAAATTTGAATTTTTATTCTGTTAAACCAGAGAGTTATGTGACACAAAATAGTTAATAAATAACATTTCCCACATGTTTACTTTACATCAGCACAATTTTGGAAACAAATTTTTTTTTGTTAGGAAGTTATAAGGGTGAAAAGTTGACCAGCGATATCTAATTTTTACAGCAAAATTTACAAAACCATTTTTTTAGGGACCACCTCACATTTGAAGTCACTTTGAGGGTCTATATGGCAGAAAATACCCAAAAGTGACACCATTATAAAAACTGCACCCCTCAAGCTACTCAAAACTACATTCAAGAAGATGATTAACCCTTCAGGTGCTTCACAGGAACTAAAACAACGTGGAAGGAAAAAATGGACATTTTAATTTTTCCAACAAAAATTTTCTTTTAGCATCAATTTTTTCATTTTTACATGGCAACAGGATAAAATGGATCCTAAAATTTGTTGGGAAATTTCTCCTGAGTACACCGATACCTCATATGTAGTCATAAACCACTGTTTGGGCGCACGGCAGGGCTCAGAAGGGAAGGAGCGCCATTTGACTTTTTGAATGGAAAATATGCTGGAATACTTAGCGGTTGCCATGTCGCATTTGGAGAGTCCCTGTGTGCATAAACATTGGAGCGCCCCCATAAGTGACCCCATTTTGGAAACTAGATCCCCCAAGAAACTCCTCTAGATGTGTGGTGAGCACTTTGAATCTCCAAGTTCATCACAGAAGTTTAGAATGCAACGCCGTGAAAATAAAAATCATTTTTTCCACAAAAATAATTTTTTTAGTCCCCAATTTTTTTTTCCCAAGAGTAAAAGGAGAAATTAGACCCCCAAAGTTTGTACAATTTTTCCTGAGTATTCTGATACCCCATATGTGGGGGTACACCACTGTTTGGGTACACATCGGGGCTCGGAATAAAGGGAGCACTGTTTGACTTTTTGAACGCAAAATTTGCAGCAATCAATGGTGGCGCCATGTCGCGTATGGAGACCCCCTGATGTGCCTAAATAGTGGAAATCCCTCAATTCTAACTCCAATCCTAACCCCAACACACCCCTAACCCCAACCCTAACCCCTACACACCCCTAACCCTAATCCAAACCCTAACCATAACCCTAACCCCAACACACCCCTAACCCTAATCCCAACTCTAACCATAACCCTAACCACAAGCCTAACCCTAATCCCAACCCTAACCCCAAAACACCCCTAACACTTATCCTAACTCTAACCCTAACAA
Organism: Oophaga sylvatica; assembly: GCA_033576555.1. NCBI lineage: Eukaryota > Metazoa > Chordata > Amphibia > Anura > Dendrobatidae > Oophaga > Oophaga sylvatica. The sequence goes on along the minus strand of JARQOD010000002.1, from coordinate 448,863,337 downwards.
CAAACCTAACCCTAATCCCAACCCTAATTTCAACCCTAACCCTAATTCCAACTCTAACCCTAATTCCAACCCTAACCCTAATTCCAACCCTAACCCTAATTCTAACCCTAACCCAAATTCTAACTGTAACCCTAATTCTAACCCTAATGCTAACCCTAATTCTAACCCTAATGCTAACCCTAACTCTAATGCTAACCCTAACCTTAGTTCTAACTCTAACCCTAAGGCTAGGTTCATATTGCGTTTTAACGTGATCGCGTTATGCTATGCCTGCTAACGCAGATGAATCAGCAGATGATTCATCTGTGCTAGCGGTGACGGAGCCCAGATGCTGCAGCCCGCGTCCGAGGCTCTGTCACTGAATGACGGCACTTTGCGAACGCATGCAGCGGCATGCGTCACGATGCGCCCGACAATGGGGGTGAAGGTCAGCGTTAACGGACTGCGTAACTGTGTAACGCAGTCCATCTAATGGACAGCCATAACGCAATATGAACCAACCTTAACCCTAAGGCCCCGTGCACACATTGCGGATTCACTTGCTGATTTTTCTGTGCGGATTTTGCTAAATCCGCAGGTAAAATTACCTGCATTTTACCTGCAGATTTAGCGCGGATTAAGGGCCTGTGCACACGTTGCAGATTTACTGCGGTTTTGCTGCGGTTTTTGTGCGGATTTGCCCTGCGGTTTTACACCTATAATGGAATAGGTGTAAAAACTCTGCGGAATCCGCACAAAGAATTGACATGCTGCGGATTTAAAACCGCACCAAATCTGCGCGGAAAAATCCGCAGCATGTGCACAGCGGGTTTTTTTACCATTTATTTACATTGTACTGTACATGGTTTCCGGATCTGCTGCGGATTCGCAGCGCCAAATCCGCTGCGATCCGCAGCAAAATCCGCAACGTGTGCACAGGAAAAAATAATTTCTTTATTTTATTATTTGTCCCTACCTATGGGGGTGATAAATGGGGCGTTTATTTACTGTTTTTTTTTTACACTGGAGGGCGCACTGCGCATGCGTCGGCCGGCGGGCGCACTGTGCATGTGCCCGCCATTTTCCAAGATGGGGCGCCCATGAAGAATCCCAGACCGACGCCGGGACGTCCCAGGGACATCGGAGGACCGGGAGAGGTGAGTAGGGGGGTCGGAAGGTAAGGGGGGGGATCGGAAGGTGGGGGGAGAGGAGGCAAGGAGGAGGGGAGCAGATAGTGACGGCGGCGACCGATCGCCGCCATTTATCGGTGGCGGCGGCCGATCGCCCCGTCACTCGGTGTGGGGTGAGGTCAGATCTCGGTGTCCAGCCATGGCCGATGCTATTGCAGCATCGGCCATGACTGGATTGTAATATTTCACCAAATTTCATTGGTGAAATATTACAAATCGCTCTGATTGGCTGTTTCACTTTTAACAGCCAATCAGAGCGATCGTAGCCACGTGGGGGTTAAGCCACCCCCACTGTGGTGATACACAAGGGGTCTTGTGCCTGCGGGTCGGGTGACCTTTCAGTGATCCCGGTCACCCGACCCGCAGGAATATGATTTATAGCATGACGCCTACGTAGGCGTCATGGGTCGGGATGCCACTGGTTTTCATGACGCCTACGTAGGCGTCATGGGTCGGGAAGGGGTTAACTCCCAACATACCAGCCACCTCTTTTCAGCCCATCGATTTCCATACAACAGTTAGATGCTCACCTCCCCCCTTTCAGATTCTGAGGAGCTGCTGTTATGAATCTTGCAAAATCACCAGCCCAGCATCTTTCAGAGCAGCTCTCCTAATCATGGATCTCACTGTTTGGATTTGTGTGCTTGTTCACTTGCCCTGTTATCTGTATATGTAAACATACGGATAGCAGGGCACACTCTAGAACAAACCACTGATGTGTTACAGCAGAACTTGTGCTGAGCTATTCGACTAATACTACTACAACTCTGCTACTCACCAGAACTGTCACTCAAGAAGGAGTGCCACCCAACAAGAAACTAAGAAGGGGACTGTAAGGAGACTGCATAGCTCTCAGCTGCTCAAGAGACAACTTGAGAGTACCTCTTTAAAGGTTATGGACACCTGTGACAGGGAAATTATTTTTTGTTTTACATATGTTAGTGGTTATGAGTCGCTCGGCCAGGGCTTGTGGGATACTCGGCACCGAGCCCGTTCACTTCAATGGGGGATGTCAAGGGTAGCGCAGCTCAGTCCGTGGCCCTGGGCGCTCACTAAAAGGGGGATATTTACAGGGGATTGTAGGTTTGTAGAAATGTTCGTGACGCCACCTGTGGTTCCTGGTCAGGATGACCAGCGCTGCAGGGTAGATCCTCTGAGGGGTTGTTACTGGGCAGCAAGGTGTTAAGTCTCCCACAGGCAAGACTGATCCCTCAGGGTTTATGGCGGTGTAGGGGTGCAGGATCAATAAGGCAGACACACACAAGAAAGTCTCTTTCTGTACCTTTACTGGTGGTAGATGCAGGCACGTCCCGGAAGCTGTCAGGGTGGAGGATGCACATCCAGTAATCCCACTGAGTAGGTGTAGGGCCTCCTTACTTCTTTATGTGTGTGAGTTTCTGACTTGCATAGAACAAAGTCTAACTCTGCCTTCTTCGTATACGCCCGGCTGATCTTGTGGTGAGGCCTTCTCTTGGACAGAACTAAGTCTCTAATGGTAGCGCTGACCAGACTCCTGTTCTTCCTGACCCCGGTTACGTATCAGCACTGCTGGGCCCCTGCGACTTGAAGTCCCACAGGGTCTCCGGTATCTCCTACTAGTCGTGTAGATGCTAGCAAGCTCGGACCCGGTGTCCGGTAGTGCAGAGTAGAGGTAAGCGATCAATGCTGTGTCAACCTCTGAAGCTCTCTCTTCCACTCGCCTTTCGTCCTACTATAACCTTTAACATAAGCACATGAAGCAATAGGTGGCAGTTCCTTCCACTCTTCTCACTAGCAAGCCAGCAGCTAGCCCACTCTCAGCTAGGCTGCCTGACACGCTCTCTCTCTGCTGTCTGATCTGATCTCGCTCTCAGACTCAGGTGACTGAACTCAACTCTCTCTGAGCTCAACTGAACTGAACTGACCCACTCAATCTCTCTCTCTGAGATAGACTGACTGCTGTCTCTCTCCACACCCTTATATACCTAGGTACTCTCCAAGGGCTCCCTCTGGTGGCACCAGGGAAATGTGAAGTGTGAATGCATATCAGGTTTGTTTTGTGGGTTACCTTTTGCACATCCTCCAGGGTAACATGTGGCTCCAGAGCGCAGCTGGGCTACACAGTTACCTTTAGTTAATAAAATTGCAATAAGTTTTAGTCAGCAACTTTCATTCATTTTCAGAACACCTGATATCCTGCTTGCATCATGATACACATTTTAGATTTTTCTCTTGTGGGTTTTCCTAATAGCAATATAAGCAATTTGTAAGTTCTGTGTTAAACTTGGATGCTGCTGTCTTCATTAACTTATATATCTGCACAGCTGCTATCCTACATTTATTTCCTCTTTATACACTTTCCTCTTCCTCTATCTGTAGCTTGTTTTCTCTACCGTACCTGACACTGTAAATACTTTCTCTCTCTCCACTCTTGATCACAGCTGATACCCCAACTGAGAGATGAGAGAAGAAAGTGCTATCAGAACTGAAAATCAACACTGACAGATTTATAACATTTTGTAAAGCACTCAGCAGCAAAATGGAAGAAAATTGTTTCAGCTGCACAGTGTCAGAATGCTATGTTCGCCCTCTATATAGTTATGACCCCATCCTGTCCCCTACCTGGTATAATGTCCCCCATCCTGGGCCCCTTTCAGTATTAATGTCATCCATCTTGGGCTTCTTCTTGGTATATTGTGCCCTCATCCTGACCCAATTCCAGAAATAATGTGCCCCTTCCTGGGATAAGGTCTCACAACCTGAGGTTCTTCTTGGTATAATATACGCCATCCTGGTCCCCTTCCTGATATAATCTCTCCCATACTCGGTCCCTCCCTGGAATGTCTCCAAAACTGGGCTCTTTCTTTGTATAATGTCCCCCATCCTGGAATAATGTCCCCATTTCCTGGTATAATGTGCCCCATTCTGATCCCTTCCTGGTACAATGTGTCCCATCCTGGTATAATGTCCTCCATCCTGGTCCCCCTTCCTGATAATCCCC
>JARQOD010000002.1:448641150-448859088 GCA_033576555.1 Oophaga sylvatica | reverse complement strand
CCTGCGTCAAAATGGGGTTCCCCCCCCACTGGGGGTTCGCGTACTCAGGACAAATTGCACAATAGCTTTTGGGGTCCTATTTCTCCTGTTACCATTATAAAATAAAAATTTGGGGCAAAAAGATTATTTTTGTGGAAAAAAAATTTGATTTTTTTTTTTTTCACGGCTTACGTTATAAACTTCTGTGAAGCACTTGGGGGTTCAAAGTGCTCCCCCAAAACATCTAGAAAATTTCCTTGGGGGTTAGTTTCCAAATGGAGTCACTTTGGGGGGTTTCTACTGTTTAGGCACATCAGGGCTATCCAAACGTGACATGACACCCACAGACCTTCCATCAAAGTCTGCATTTGAAAAAGGCGCTATTCCCTTCGAGCTCTGCCATGCGTCAAATAGTGGTTCTCCCCCACATATGGGATTAAGGTACTCAGGACAAATTGCACAATAGCTTTTGGGGTCCTATTTCTCCTGTTACCATTTTTAAAAATAAAAATTTGGGGCAAAAAAAGATTATTTTTGTGGAAAAAAATATGATTTTTTATTTTCACGGCTCTACGTTATAAACTTCTGTGAAGCACTTGGGGTTCAAAGTGCTCACCACACATCTAGAAAAGTCTTGGGGGGTCTAGTTTCCAAAATGGAGTCACTTGTGGGGGGTTTCTACTGTTTAGGCACATCAGGGGCTATCCAAACGTGACTGAAAACCCACAACCATTCCACCCAAAGTCTGCATTAAAAAAGGCGCTACTTCCCTTTCGAGCTCTGCCATGCGTCAAAATAGTGGTTTTCCCCCCACCTATGGGTATCAGCGTACTCAGGACTAATTGCAAAAATAATTTTGGGGTCCTTTTACCCTTTGGGAAAAATAAAAATTGGGATGAAAGATATTTTTGTGGAAAAAATATATGATTTTTAATTAGGGCTCTAGTTATAACCTTCTGTGAAGCGCTTGGGGGTTAAAAGCTCTCACAACACATTTAGATAAGTTTTTGGGGGGGTTCTATTTTCCCAAAAAATGGGGTCACTTGTGGGGGGTTTCCACTGTTTAGGCACACAGGGACTCTCCAAATGCGACATGGCGTCCAATCTCAATTCCAGCCAAAAAAGTCAAATGGCGCTGCTTCCCTTCCGAGCTCTGCCATGCGCCCAAATAGTGGTTTACCCCCACATATGGGTATCAGCGTACTCAGGACTAATTGCCCAATAACTTTTGGGGTCCTTTTATCCTTTGGAAAATAATAATTGGGATGAAAAGATCATTTTTGTGGAAAAAATATGATTTTTTAATTTTACGGCTGTACGTTATAACCTTCTGTGAAGCCCTTGGGGGTTAAAAGCTCTCACAACACATTTAGATGAGTTCCTTGAGGGGTCCAGTTTCCAAAATGGGGTCACTTGTGGGGGTTTCCACTGTTTAGGCACACAGGGACTCTCCAAATGCGACATGGCGTCCAATCTCAATTCCAGCCAAAAAAGTCAAACGGCGCTGCTTCCATTCCGAGCTCTGCCATGCGCCCAAATAGTGGTTTACCCCCACACATGGTATATCGGTGTACTCTGGAGAAATTGTACAACAAATATTGTGGTTCATTTTCTCCTGATACCCTTGACAAAATTTAAAAAAATTGTGTCGAAAGAAAAATTTTGGGAAAAAAAGTTAAATGTTCATTTTTTCCTTCCACATTGCTTCAATTCTTGTGAAGTACCTAAAGGGTTAATAAACTTCTTGAATGTGGCTTTGAACACGTTGAGGGGTGCAGTTTTTAGAATGGTGTCACTTTTGGGTATTTTCTGTCATATTGACCCCTCAAATTCACTTCAAATGTGAGGTGGTCCCTAAAAAAATGGTTTTGTAAATTTTGTTGGAAAAATGAGAAATTGCTGGTCAACTTTTAACACTTATAACTTCGTAACAAAAAAAAATTTTGGTTCCAAAATTGTGCTGATGTAAAGTAGACATGTGGGAAATGTTATTTATTAACTAATTTTTGTGACATATCTCTCTGATTTAATGGCATAAAAATTAAAAGTTTGAAAATTGCAAAATTTTCAAAATTTTTGCCATATTTCCATTTTTTTCATAAAAAAACGCAAGTTATATTGAAGAAATTTTACCACTATCATGAAGTACAATATGTCACGAGAAAACAATCTCAGAATCGCCAAGATCCGTAGAAGCGTTCCAGAGTTATAACCTCATAAAGAGACAGTGGTCAGAATTGTAAAAATTGGCCTGGTCTTTAACCTACAAAATGGCTTGGTCATTAAGGGGTTAAGTTGAAGGTACCAACAATTTAATACGGTATATTTTTGGCTTTTTTTGTGAAATTACATCCAATTTTCCTTTTTTCAGTTTTTTTGTGTTATTCCAATACATACAAAAGAAAATAAACATGTATAACAAGTGTAATTGCAATAATTTTCTGGGAGAAATACTTCATTTTTTGGAACAATTTCAAGTGTGCTAACACTTTCGGCCATGACTGTGTATGTGATTAGATGTACGTGCCTGCGTGGTGCATGTTGTTCTGTTCGCCATATGGTACATAAACATGCACACAATGTCTCCAGTGCCTCGGCGATGGGGCATGTACACAAAAGGGAAAACAAAAACAAAACAATGAACATTCTCATTGTGATGCTATGCTAGGTAAAGTGGTTGTGCGGTGAATACAAATTACCACTTATCTAAGTGACCGCTGAGACCCACATCAATTGGCAGAATGGCGAACTTTTATACTCCACTGCTGTTCCATTTATTCTCTATAGGGCTGCCGAGCGCTGCACTCTGCTTTTTCTGGCAGGTCCATAGTGAATTAATGACCTGCTGTGCCATTTTTGTAAGGATAAACAATCCCTGTCACGGATTAAAAAAAACATCTTCTGATAGGTGCAGGTTGCAGCTGGGTGACACCCATTGATCACCAAATTATCACCTATCCTGAGGATAGGTGATAACTTGTTTTAACTGAACAACCCCTTTAAGGTGAAAATGAGGAAGGAGAAATTGCAGTATTTATTTAAGCAAGAGGACTCGACGTTCACAAGACACCAGAAGAGCTGCCAAATCCGTGGAGCACATGTTCATTTGAGAGAGGATGTTGGGAATAATGGAAGTGTGTGTATGTATAGTAGAGATTGATAACATAATATATCAACATAAAATAACAACATATAAAACTACAGAAACATGTTTTAAACATCACATGGAGAATATCATTATTCAGATGTATCTAAACTAGAAAAATAAATATTAGCTGAAGTTATTCCATTTTTCACAAAAAGCAAATAATAATTATAAAGAAGAAATATAGGGAGATTGCATGTTATACTGTATGAATGTCTTTCTGGATCTTAAAAGGTATCCTACACTCACAAATGCATTTTTCTTGTGACAATAAAGATTTATCAACTACATATGCTTGGATATTTTGCATTTGGGAAAGAGCAGCATTTTGCTGAAGAGCTAACCCAAAGCTATACTACTTTTAACTGTACAGTGTGCGCAATGCACTGATACAGTTAAGCTCTGCGGCAGAGCAGAGAGTTACGATTTCCCTGCACTGCCTTGCTGCCGCTATGGGGCCTGTGAGCCAGCATCAGGCCCCCTCACCTCGCAATTTCAACTATATCAGTATCCACAGATTAAGAACAATATTTATTTTAATAATAATTCATAGTATACAAGGCAATACATAAATCACAAAACCATATCAATGACAGAGCTATTCAAATCATATCACAGGTGCACCAAAAAATATAGTGTAGCTCCACAGGCACAGACAATGAGAAAGCGTTTCGGGTGTTTAAGGAGAGTTGTAAACTGTTGTTCTCCCTCAGGCCCCGGTCCTCGGGTGATCAGCGGGTGGGGATAGTGATGTCATTACTTTGGGAGGGTCCGCAGGCTTGGGCTTTCTCCTTACCCCCCACCGCCTCTGAAAGAATGTCTGTTGAAAAATTCTTTGAAGCTCTGGGGTTGATATATGATGAACCCGATCGGGTCAGACTGGCTGAGGACATGATTATGAGGCTCTCTCAGGGAAAGCTGTCTGTCGAGTGGTACTGTTCTGAATTCAGGCGGTGGTCCCAGGAAGTGTCATGGAACAACTCAGCACTTAGGTGCCAGTTCTGTAGGGGACTATCTGACCATCTAAAGGACACCCTGGCTCTGCATAAACCGCCCAGCTCTCTGGAGGAGGCCATGACACAGGCTGTCCGTATGGATCAGAGACTTAGGGAGCGAGGAGTTGTGCAATGGAAGGCCCCGTTGTTCCCGGTTAAGTCCGAATCATTGCCCCAAGTCAAGCCAATGGAGGTGGGGGCCACCTCATGGAGGGAGAAGGCGAGGAGACGTCGGCGGGAGAACAAGCTCTGCTTTTATTGTGGTGCCCCAGGACATTGGAAGAGAGACTGTCCCTCCTGCCCATCGGTTTCCAAGATGTCGGGAAACTCCTAAGTCTGGGTAACTGTCGTGGAGGTTACCCAGACTCCCAGGTACATTTTTCCTCTGTTTCCAAATTGCTACTGAAGGTGCAACTTGGTACTAAAAACAGTTTTTTCCCATTACGGCTTTTGTGGACTGTTTGTCCTCAGTTAACCTGATTGACTCTAGGCTGGTGGCCCATTTTGAGTTTGGGACAGTTAGGTTGGGGACTCCCATGAAAGTGGTGGCCATTGACTCTACGCCCCTCACCAAGGATGGGATTACTTTTGTTTCTGAGGAGTTCATCCTCAGGGTGAGGCCTATTCATCAGGAACATTTATCCTGCTTTGTTTTGGACAATCTTTCTACAGGCCTTATGTTGGGATTTCTGTTATGTTTCGGTAGCTGAGGAGTGCAGGCAAAAAAGGCAATACACCAGAGCAGTTGGAATCTATGAGATTGCAGTACCCTGACTAACCACCACAACTAGAGGCAGCCGTGGAGCGTTCCTACGTTGGTCCTAGACGCCTCGTCACAGCCTGAGAAACTAACTACACCTAAAGATAGATATAGGAAAGCTATCTGCCCCGGAGCAGAACCCCAAAGACAATAGAAAGCCCCCAAACATGTAATGGCGGTTAGACAAGATGAAATACTGACACAGAAAGAAAATAGTATGAGCAAACGCTGGGGCCCAAACTAACTAAATAGAAAAGGATAGGAAGGGTACTTACTGCAATCCCAGAAAACCCTGAAAAGCACCAACTCTACTAATTTCAAAATCACCTGAGATCACACGACCTCTACCACCTAAATTAGCTCTCTGGTGTAACAAAATCAAAACAGCAGCCACTGAAAAAACTGGAAAAAGCAAAAGTACAAACATCAGTGGCTGAACAAAACTGAGAGGGCAGAAGCCCCCGGAGGGGACCCTGAAGGCCCCCACAGAAGTGCAGGACAAAATGCAAAATATAGCACAAACACAAAAGAAGAAAATGTCTTATCTGTTAGCAGGAGATGCAGACACGACACAGCAGGCTACAAGGGAAACTGGAATAAAGGATTCAGACCAGAACAATTGATCACCGGCAACCCTGATGGGAAGGTGACTCTCTTATATAAGACCAGTCAGTAACACCTGATTCCCAGTCCTCACAATTTTCACTGGACAGACTAGCACCGCTTGTAACCACCAGAGGGAGCCTCTGCTCAGAACTCATCTCAAACCCATTCACAACAGTACCCCCCCCTTGAGGAGGGGTCACCGAACCCTCATTTGAGCAACCAGGTCAGTCAGGATGAGTTCTATGATACGCACGGATAAGTCTCCTAGCATGGGTGTCCGAAGCAAACACCCAAGAATTGTCCTCCTGACCATAACCTCTCCATTTAACCAAATACTGGAGTTTCCGTCTAGAAAAAACGAGAATCTAATATTTTCTCAACCACATACTCCAGATTGCCCTCAACCAAAACAGGGTCAGGAGGCACAGCAGCAGGAACCACTGGCTCAACAAACCTCTTCAACAAGGACTTGTGGAACACGTTATGGATCTTAAATGTCCCTGGAAGAAGCAAACGAAAAGAAACAGGATTAATAATCTGTCACGCTGTCTAATGATATGTATACAATGTCAGTAAACTATTAATACAGGAACAACACTCTATACAACAACTAGTATAGCAACATCAGCATGTAAGTATAGAATAGATTTACCTGACACGATATCTGCTGAACTCAGGGTTAATCTTGAGGACTTGATGAGCTGAAACAGGAAAGAGGTGGACCGGGATCTAACCTGACCCTAAACTGGGGTCCTAACTAATCCCTCACCTTGGAGGTACTGATAATGGTTCAGAGGTCCAAGTCTCCAACCTAACCCTGTCTCCTATCAGACCCTGAACCCTGTAATCAGTCCTAAGAAGGATCTGACTACCACCAAAGGGATATGGGCTGATCTCAGCTAAATACACAGATTAGACATATAAGACAGACAGGATAACACTCGCTTGCATACACACTCAAACACCAAAGGAACATAAATGGTCTGGGAAATAAACTCTAACCAAGTTGAGCTTAGAACAACTAAGGAGCTCACAACTAAAGTCTATACAGATTCATTCCTATCTGTGGTCTGCATGAAGGTTTCACTGGCAACTTCCCAAGCAGACAACCAGGAATTTAAAGGAAACCAATCAACAAATAATCAATTGCAGCCGGGAGAAACTGCACCCAGTCCCAGAACCGAGCACAGACAGAATTAACTCCCTAGCTGCCAAACACAAAGAAACAGCAGCTCAGCTGTGAGAAGTCAAAATGTGCAACCGCGACGATCTTCGTGGCAATGCACACATGACAGTACCCCCCCTTCTACGAGGGGCCTCCGGACCCTCAGGGCCAGGCCTGCCCGGGTGAGTTCTGTGGAAGGTCCGAACCAAACGATCTGCGTTAACATCAGACGCAGGGACCCACGTCCTCTCCTCTGGACCATACCCCTTCCAATGCACCAAGTACTGAAGGGACCGGCGATTCAGACGTGAGTCAATGATCTTTGATACTTGAAATTCCAAGTTACCATTGACCAACACAGGAGGAGGAGGTAGAGGTGACGGTATGACTGGTGCCACATACCTTTTAAGTAATGACTTGTGGAACACATTATGAATTTTAAACGTAGGAGGGAGGTCCAGACGAAATGCCACAGGATTAATTATGGAACTGATCCTGTACGGCCCGATGAATCTGGGACCCAGTTTCCAGGAGGGCACCTTAAGTTTTATATTCCTGGTAGACAACCATACCAGATCGTTCACATTCAGATCTGGACCAGAAACTCTCCTCCTATCAGCCATACGTTTGTAACGGTTCCCCATCGCACTCAGATTATTCAATACACCTCTCCACACAGAAGCAAGTGACGACGAGAAACGCTCCTCCTCAGGAACCCCAGAAGGGCCCCCCCCATTGAAAGTACAAAACTGGGGATGGAAACCATATGCCCCAAAAAACGGGGACTTACCAGTGGACTCGCTCCGCCTGTTGTTAAGAGCGAACTCTGCCAGAGGCAAGAAAGAAGACCAGTCCTCTTGGTTCTCTGAAACAAAACACCGGAGATATGTCTCTAAGCTCTGATTCAGACGCTCTGTCTGACCATTGGTCTGCGGATGAAAAGCCGAGGAAAATGACAATTGCATCCCCCGACGTAAACAAAATGCCCTCCAAAATTTGGACACAAACTGAGACCCCCTATCTGACACCACATCAGAAGGCAACCCATGAAGTCTAACGATCTCCCTAATGAACACCTGCGCCAGAGTTTTAGCATTAGGGAGTGCAGGAAGAGCAACGAAATGTGCCATCTTACTGAACCTGTCAACAACCACCAGTATGACAGTATTCCCTGACGACGGAGGAAGGTCCGTAATGAAGTCCATAGATAAATGAGTCCATGGACGCTCCGGAAGTTTCAAGGGTAAAAGGGTCCCAGACGGACGGGTATGAGGGGTTTTAGAGCGAGCACACACCCCACATGACGCGACAAAAGTTATAACATCTTTATTAGCATTAGGCCACCAAAACCGGCGAGAAAGGAGATCTAAAGTAGCCTTACTCCCTGGATGTCCTGCTAGAGCAGAATTATGATGTGCCTCAATAACCTTTTGTCTCAACAGATTTGGGACAAACAGTCTCCCTGGAGGTCCTGCAGGGGCGTCCCCCTGAGCCTCTAACACCTCCTCCTCAAGCTCAGAAAATACAGCCGACACTACCACCCCCTCCTGAAGGATAGGACTCGGGTCATCCGTTTTCCCGGCCCCTGGGAAACTGCGAGACAAGGCATCAGCCTTTACATTCTTAGACCCCGGGCGATAAGTGACGACAAAATTAAACCTGGTAAAAAACAACGACCATCGAGCTTGTCTGGAATTCAGACGCTTAGCGGATTCCAAATACAACAGGTTCTTGTGATCAGTAATAACGGTAACCGGGTGGACTGCCCCCTCCAAAAAGTGACGCCATTCTTCAAAAGCTAACTTAATGGCCAAAATTTCCCTATTGCCGATATCATAATTCCTTTCGGCGGACGACAATTTCTTAGAAAAGAAAGCGCACGGATGCCATTTACCAGGGGACGGACCCTGGGACAATATAGCACCCACCCCTACGTCAGACGCATCCACCTCCACAATGAACGGCTGAGATACATCTGGTTGGATGAGAACGGGTGCCGAAGCAAAACATTTCTTCAAAGAGGAAAAGGCTTGGCAAGCTTTGTCCGACCATTTAGAAAAATCCATCCCTTTTCTTGTCATGTCCGTGAGAGGTTTGACGACAGATGAGAAATTACAAATAAATTTCCGGTAGTAGTTAGCAAACCCCAAAAAACGCTGCAGAGCCTTAAGATCCCCTGGCTGATCCCATTCAAGCACTGCTCTCACCTTTTCAGGGTCCATACGGAAACCGGAAGCTGACACCAAAAAACCCAAAAACTGAAGTTCCTGTACGGCAAATACACACTTCTCCAGTTTGGCGTATAGTTTATTGTCTCGCAAGATCTGCAACACCTGTCTCACATGCTCCTGATGAGACACAAGATCTGGCGAGTAAATTAAAATGTCGTCCAAATATACAACCACAAACAGCCCCACAAGGTGACGAAAAATGTCATTAACAAAATGTTGGAATACTGCTGGTGCAGTAGTCAGACCAAAAGGCATGACAAGGTTCTCATAATGTCCCTCCGGCGTGTTAAACGCCGTTTTCCACTCATCCCCCTCTTTTATCCTAATCAGATTATACGCCCCCCTGAGATCCAATTTAGAGAACCATTTGGCGCCAACAATTTGATTGAAGAGATCAGGAATAAGAGGGAGTGGATACGGATCTCGAACAGTAATCCGATTAAGTTCGCGGAAATCCAAGCAAGGGCGTAGGCCTCCATCTTTCTTCTTCACAAAGAAGAACCCCGCGGCTACTGGGGAAGATGAAGGTCTAATATGCCCTTTGGCCAGACTTTCAGAAATATAATCTTTCATAGCCTGCCTCTCAGGACCAGAAAGATTATACAACCTAGCTTTAGGCAACTTAGCATCAGGAAGGAGATTAATAGAGCAGTCATACACGCGCTGAGGAGGCAACTCCTGACACCCCTCCTCAGAGAAAACATCCCCAAAATCCTCCAAAAAAGGAGGCAATGTACTAGGCACGACCGCACTGATGACTGTGTTCATGCAGTTGCTTTTGCAAAACTCACCCCATTGGCTTATTTCTCTGGACTGCCAATTAATCACAGGGTTATGTTTAACCAACCAAGGAAGTCCCAACACAATGGGAGTAGGTAGACCCTCCAACACATAACAAGATAATTGTTCCCTATGTATTGCCCCTACCCGAAGGTCAATGTTATGAACCTCATGAACAAAGCTACCTTGGCCGAGAGGCCTGGCGTCAATGGAGAATATAGGGATCGGTTTGACCAATACACTCAGATGCATACCTTGAGCCTGAGCAAACTGAGCGTCAACCAGATTAGCCCCGGAACCACTATCAAGAAGAACAGACAATCTCTCCACTCTCGTACCAACTACCACCTCCACTGGTACAAGGAACTGAGAAGAACTGGCGGATGAAATACATACTCCCAGGTTGTCGTCCACCACACAACCTGGGATTAACAGTTTTCCGGCGACTTTTGGCTCAACAAGGCACGGGATGGACATTCTCCAACAAAATGTCCCTCTTTCCCGCAGAAAAAACATCTTCTAGTCCTGCGGCGTACCGCAATCCCCTCCTACGAAATGATGTCCCTCCCAACTGCATAGGCTCATCCGAACAGACAAGGGGAACCTCAACATAAGGGACTTTAGTGGTAGGTGGAGAAACAACAGGGAGTGGGGTTACCTCACCCCTCTCCCGAAGCCGTCTATCAGTACGGATAGCTAAGGCCATAGCAGCCTCCAGTGAATGAGGAGACTCATACTGAGCCAAAACGTCTTTTAATTTATCAGAAAGCCCATGACAAAACTGGCTCCTAAGAGCTGGGTCATTCCACTGAGTATCTGTGGCCCATCTACGAAACTCAGAAGCAAATTCCTCTGCAGGACGATCTCCCTGCTGTATCTTACGTAATTTTGTCTCAGCAAGAGAGACCCGATCTGGGTCATCATATACCAATCCCAGGGCAGTAAAAAATTGATCTACAGACAGTAGAGCCGGGGATCCCGGAGAAAGGGAAAATGCCCAGGATTGAGGGTCCCCTTGCAGAAGTGAGATAACAATTCCCACTCTCTGCTCATCACTCCCTGATGATCGAGGCCGAAGCCGAAAATACAATTTACATGCCTCCCGGAAGGTGAAAAATTTGTCTCGCCCACCAGTGAACCTGTCCGGGAGAGCTACTTTAGGTTCAACTCTGGTTTGCTCCAGGGGAGACAAAACTTTGGACTTAATGTCCGTCAGCTCCATGGATAATCCCTGCAACTGCAGAGCCAGCTGGGCTACTGGATCCATGGTAACTGGAGATAATTTTTTTTGGGGCCAGTGAAAATGTCACGCTGTCTAATGATATGTATACAATGTCAGTAAACTATTAATACAGGAACAACACTCTATACAACAACTAGTATAGCAACATCAGCATGTAAGTATAGAATAGATTTACCTGACACGATATCTGCTGAACTCAGGGTTAATCTTGAGGACTTGATGAGCTGAAACAGGAAAGAGGTGGACCGGGATCTAACCTGACCCTAAACTGGGGTCCTAACTAATCCCTCACCTTGGAGGTACTGATAATGGTTCAGAGGTCCAAGTCTCCAACCTAACCCTGTCTCCTATCAGACCCTGAACCCTGTAATCAGTCCTAAGAAGGATCCTGACTACCACCAAAGGGATATGGGCTGATCTCAGCTAAATACACAGATTAGACATATAAGACAGACAGGATAACACTCGCTTGCATACACACTCAAACACCAAAGGAACATAAATGGTCTGGGAAATAAACTCTAACCAAGTTGAGCTTAGAACAACTAAGGAGCTCACAACTAAAGTCTATACAGATTCATTCCTATCTGTGGTCTGCATGAAGGTTTCACTGGCAACTTCCCAAGCAGACAACCAGGAATTTAAAGGAAACCAATCAACAAATAATCAATTGCAGCCGGGAGAAACTGCACCCAGTCCCAGAACCGAGCACAGACAGAATTAACTCCCTAGCTGCCAAACACAAAGAAACAGCAGCTCAGCTGTGAGAAGTCAAAATGTGCAACCGCGACGATCTTCGTGGCAATGCACACATGACATAATCTCCATGATCTTATAAGGTCCAATGAACCTAGGCTTAAATTTAGGAGATGCTACTCTCATAGGAATATTCTTTGAGGACAACCAGACCAAGTCCCCCACTTTAAACGGAGGACCATCAGTTCTATGCCGGTTAGCAAACCGCTGGGCCCTCTCCTGAGAGAGGGACAACCTCTCCACTACCTGGTCCCAAATCTGTTGCATACGCTCCACAACAGAGTCAACACCTGGACAGACAGAAGCCTCCGTCTGTCCTGAAGAAAATCGAGGGTGAAATCCAGAATTACAGAAAAACGGAGACATCAAAGTAACAGAGCTAGCCCTATTATTAAGAGCAAACTCAGCCAAAGGCAAAAAAGAGACCCAGTCATCCTGATCAGCAGACACAAAGCATCTAAGATAAGTCTCCAATGTCTGGTTTGTTCTCTCAGTTTGACCATTGGTCTGAGGATGAAATGCCGAGGAGAAAGACAATTGAACACCCAGTTTAGAACAAAAAGTCCTCCAAAATCTGGAAACAAACTGGACTCCTCTGTCAGACACAATGTTCTCAGGAATGCCGTGTAAACGAACCACGTGCTGAAGGAACAACGGCACCAATTCAGAGAAGGAAGGCAACTTAGGTAATGGCACAAGATGTATCATCTTGGAAAACCTATCACAAATTACCCAGATGGTGGTCATTCTCTGAGAAACAGGAAGGTCGGAAATGAAATCCATAGAGATATGGGTCCATGGTCTCTTGGGCACAGGCAATGGCATCAACAAACCACTAGAGCGAGAGCAAGGCTTGGAGCGAGAGCAAGTCCCGCAGGACTGCACAAAATTCCCTGACATCACGAGACAAGGTAGGCCACCAAAAGGACCGACTAACCAAGTCTCTGGTACCAAAAATTCCGGGATGCCCAGCCAACGCGGAACAATGAATCTCAGACATCACACTCTTTTTCCACTGGTCCGGGACAAACAATTTTCCAACAGGGCAGCACTCGGGCCTATCCTCCTGACACCCCTCCAGAGCAAGTCTCAAATTGGGCGAGATGGCGGAAAGAACTACACCCTCTTTCAAAATAACAGAAGGATCAGATAACTCAGGAGAGTCCGCAAGGAAACTCCTCGAGAGGGCATCCGCCTTAACATTCTTAGTGCCAGGAAGAAAGGAAACCACAAAATTAAAACGTGTGAAAAACAAGGCCCACCTGGCCTGTCTAGGATTGAGTCGCTTGGCAGATTCCAGATAGACCAGATTCTTATGGTCCGTAAGGACCACCACCTGATGTTTGGCTCCCTCCAGCCAATGTCTCCACTCTTCAAAAGCCCACTTCATGGCCAATAACTCCCGATTACCCACGTCATAATTACGTTCAGTAGGAGAAAATTTTCGAGAGAAAAAGGCACAAGGGTTACTTTTAGAGGTCTCTGGATCTTTTTGGGACAAAACGGCACCTGCCCCAATTTCAGAGGCATCAACCTCCACCTGAAATGGCAGAGAAACATCAGGCTGCCGTAGAACAGGAGCAGAAGTGAATCTCTGCTTAAGTTCCTGAAATGCAGAGACTGCCTCAGGAGGCCAATTCACCACATCAGAACCCTTTCTGGTCAAATCAGTTAATGGTTTAACAATAACCGAGAAATTACCAATAAATTTACGATAAAAATTGGCAAAACCCAAAAATCTCTGAAGAGCATTTAATGAAGTAGGTTGGATCCAATCACAGATGGCCTGAACCTTGACCGGGTCCATTTCAATAACAGATGGGGACAAAATGAATCCCAGAAATGAGATCCTCTGTACGCCAAAAAGACACTTTGATCCCTTCACATACAGAGCATTCTCTCTCAAAATCTGGAATACAGTTCGAACATGTTTCACATGAGAGTCCCAGTCATTAGAAAAAAATCAAGATATCATCCAAATAAACAATCAGAAATTTGTCCACAAAATCCCTGAAAATGTCACTCATGAAGGACTGGAAGACGGAAGGAGCATTAGTGAGCCCAAAGGGCATCACCAGGTACTCAAAATGCCCTTCAGGGGTATTGAATGCCGTCTTCCATTCATCCCCGTGCTTAATGCGAATAAGGTTATACGCCCCCCTGAGGTCAAGTTTGGTAAACCAAGTAGCGTTTTTCACCCTGGAAAACAGATCAGAAATCAAGGGTAACGGGTATTGATATTTCACAGTAATATTGTTCAAGAGACGATAATCAATACACGGCCTTAATGAACCATCCTTTTTGGCCACAAAGAAAAAACCGGCACCTAAGGGTGAAGAGGATGGTCTGATATGACCCTTCTCCAATGATTCCTTGATATAAGACCGCATAGCGTCATGTTCAGGTACAGACAAGTTAAAAAGGCGACCTTTAGGGAATTTACTACCCGGCACTAATTCAATAGCGCAGTCATAGCTCCTATGGGGAGGCAAGGATGCAGATTTACTTTCGCTAAACACATCAGAAAAATCAATCAAAAAGTCAGGAACATCCTGAGCCTGGGGGGAGGCAGAAAAAACAGGAGTGTTGGTATTAACATATTGGCAGCCCCAACTGGTTACAGACACAGATTTCCAATCCAAAACAGGATTATGAGACTGTAACCAAGGAAAACCCAGCACGATAATGTCATGCAGATTATACAGAACCAAAAATTTGCAGCACTCCTGGTGATCAGGTTCAACCCTCATTATCACCTGAGTAGAAAACTGGGGTTTATTCTCAGCCAAAGGGGTAGAATCGATCCCCAGTAGGGGAATAGACTTCTGTAGGGGTATCAAGGGAAATCCACAACGTTTAGCAAAATCATAATCCATCAGGTTAATAGCTGCTCCAGAATCAACGAAAGCCTGAGCAGAAAATGAGGACAGAGAGCATATCAGAGTGACAGTTAATAAAAACTTAGTCTGAACACTACCCAAGACAACTGAGCGTGCAAAACGTCTTCCCCGCTTAGGGCAGACTGAAATAGCATGAGAGGCATCACCACAGTAGAAACATAACCCATTGCGCTTTCGAAACTCATGACGCTGTGCCCCAGACACCACTCTATCACACTGCATGGGTTCAGAAGCTGGTTCACAAGGCAACACCATTCCACGCATACTTCTCCGCTCACGCAAACGTCTGTCAATTTGAATCGCTAATGACATAGAATCATTGAGACCAGAGGGGACAGGGAATCCCACCATAACATCCTTTACATTATCTGACAGACCCTTCCGGAAAAGGGCTGCCAAAGCGTCGTCATTCCATTTGGTCAGGACTGCCCACCTACGGAATCTCTGACAGTATAAACTCAGCGTCATCAAGCCCCTGATTTAATGCCAACAAGGCTTTCTCAGCTTGATCAGTGACATTAGGCTCATCGTACAATAACCCCAAGGCCTGAAAAAATGCATCAACATCACTCAAAACAGGATCCCCAGGTATCAGGGAAAAAGCCCAATCCTGAGGATCGCCGCGCAGGAGAGAGATAACTTGAACCTGCTGCGCCGCGTTCCCTGAGGACTTAGATTTTAAGGCAAAAAATCATTTACAATTATTTTTGAAATTCTGAAACTTAGCTCGATCCCCCAAAAACAAATCTGGCATGGGGATCCTAGGTTCCACAACAGGAAACCCAGCAAGATAGATAGCAATACTCCGAACCTCAGTGGCAAGCTGATCCACACGGCCAGACAACTGTGCAAACTCCATTGAGAGAAAAGATCCTCCCCAGCACCCAGAGATACAGAGGGAAAAAAAAAAAAAATGCAACAAACAGAAAAATATCTCTGACACTATTTTTTCCCTTCTGTGAGTACCATACAATTTTCAATTTTTAGGCCGGTGATACTGTTATGTTTCGGTAGCTGAGGAGTGCAGGCAAAAAAGGCAATACACCAGAGCAGTTGGAGTCTATGAGATTGCAGTACCCTGACTAACCACCACAACTAGAGGCAGCCGTGGAGCATTCCTACGTTGGTCCTGGACGCCTCGTCACAGCCTGAGAAACTAACTACACCTAAAGATAGATATAGGAAAGCTATCTGCCCCGGAGCAGAACCCCAAAGACAATAGAAAGCCCCCAAACATGTAATGGCGGTTAGACAAGATGAAATACTGACACAGAAAGAAAATAGTATGAGCAAACGCTGGGGCCCAAACTAACTAAATAGAAAAGGATAGGAAGGGTACTTACTGCAAACCCAGAAAACCCTGAAAAGCACCAACTCTACTAATTTCAAAATCACCTGAGATCACACGACCTCTACCACCTAAATTAGCTCTCTGGTGTAACAAAATCAAAACAGCAGCCACTGAAAAAACTGGAAAAAGCAAAAGTACAAACATCAGTGGCTGAACAAAACTGAGAGGGCAGAAGCCCCCGGAGGGGACCCTGAAGGCCCCCACAGAAGTGCAGGACAAAATGCAAAAATATAGCACAAACACAAAAGAAGAAAATGTCTTATCTGTTAGCAGGAGATGCAGACACGACACAGCAGGCTACAAGGGAAACTGGAATAAAGGATTCAGACCAGAACAATTGATCATCGGCAACCCTGATGGGAAGGTGACTCCCTTATATAAGACCAGTCAGTAACACCTGATTCCCAGTCCTCACAATCTTCACTGGACAGACTAGCACCGCTTGTAACCACCAGAGGGAACCTCTGCTCAGAACTCATCTCAAACCCATTCACAACAGATTTCCTTGGCTGCAACTCCATAATCCGGTCATAGACTGGGAATCTCACGAGGTCTTGATATGGGGGTCTAATTGTGTAAAAAAAATGTTTGATTTCTGTGTCTGTGTCGTCCGTTGGTCTGGAGGGTATTCCGGAGTACCTGAAGGACTATACGGACATTTTTTCCAAAAAAGAAGAGATTTTACCACCACACCACTCATTTGATTGAGCCATTTACCTGGTTTCAGGTGCTAAATTGCCCAAGGCCCGCTTGTATAACCTCTCTGGTCCTAAGCGAGCAGCTTTGAAAGAGTACATTTCTGAGAGTCTCCGAAAGGGGCACATTCATCCTTCTGTTTCTCCTGTGGCGGCAGGGTTCTTTTATGTTAAAAAAAAGACGTTGGTTCACGCCCTTGCCTCGATTTTTGGGAGCTGAATAAGATCACGGTGAGGAATATTTACCCCCTCCCACTTATTCCCGATTTGTATAACCATTTGTCTGGGGCTAAGTGGTTCTATAAATTGGATCTCGAGTATAAGCCGAGATTTTCAGCCCATTTTTTAGGGCTGAAAGTCCCCCTCTTGGCTTGTATTCGAGTCATATACAGGGGGGAGGCGGAGCGCAGCTGTTCTATATACTTACCCCTCCGCCGGCGTGGTCTCTGCAGCCCCTGCTCTTCTCCCACGGTCTCCGGCGCCTGTGTTCAGCGGTCAGGTGGTACCGCTCATTAAAGTCATGAATATGCACATATTCATGACTTTAATGATTGGTACCACGTGACCGCTGAACACTGGCGCCGGAGACCGTGGGAGAAGAGCAGGGCAGAGACGTGCCGGCGGAAGGGTGAGTATAAGCGATATTTACCTGTCCCGTTCCACCGCTGCTCGCCGCTGTGTCCTCGGGTCCTCTTGCTGCGATGTTCAGGCAGAGGGCACGATGACGTGGTTACTGTGCGCAGCGCCCTCTGCCTGATCATTCACTGCTGGAGGACTCGGAAGACAGCGGCGCTCAGCAGTGGAACGGGACAGGTAAATATCGCAGCTGCCGAGGCCCTGAGCAAGCGGTGACACCGGCACCTGTCCCCCATAGCGCGCTGGTGTCCCCGCCTGCTCAGGACACCGGCACCTGGCCCACAGCGATGAGAGGTGAGTATGTCTTTTTTTTTTTTTTTTTTTGCAGCAGCTGTGGCAGCATAAGGGGCCTATTCAATGCAGCATCTATGGGGTCATAATCTATGAGCATCTATGGGGGCATAATCTATGGAGCATCTATGGGGGCATAATACATGGAGCATCTATGGGGGCATAATCTATGGAGCATCTATGGGGCATAATACATGGGGCATATATGGGGGCATAATCTAAGGAGCATCTATGGAGCATCTATGGAGGCATAATACATGGGGCATCTTTGGGGGCATAATCTGTGGAGCATCTATGGGGGATAATCTGTGGGCATCTATGGGCATAATCTGTGGAGCATCTATGGGGGCATAATCTATGGAGCATCTATGGGGGCATAATCTATGGGGGCACAATCTATGGAGCATCTATGGGGGTATAATACATGGGGCATCTATGTGGGCATAATCTAAGGAGCATCTATGGGGGCACAATCTATGGAGCATCTATGGGGCACAATCTATGGAGCATCTATGGGGGCATAATACATGGGGCATCTATGGGGGAACAATCTATGGTGCATCTATGGGGCACAAACTATGGAGCATCTATGGGGGCACAATCTATGGAGCATCTATAGGGCACAATACATGGGCAGGCATATGGGGCACAATCTATGGAGCATCTTGTGGGGCATAATACATATGGCAGCATATGGGGCACAATACATGGAGCATCTTGTGGGGCATAATACTTGGGGCAGCATATGGGGCATAATCTCATTTTCCACCCTAGGCTTATACTCGAGTTGATAAGTTTTCTCAGTTTTTTTGTGGCAAAATTAAGGGGGTCGGCTTATACTCGAGTATATACGGTAACCTTATCCGGGTTCGGGAGGGGGATGAGTGGAAAACTGCTTTTCTCACTACCGAGGGATTATTTGAGAACTTAGTCATGCCTTTCGGTCTGACCAATGCACCAGCAGTCTTCCAGAATTTCATCAAT
The DNA here is from genome assembly GCA_033576555.1 of Oophaga sylvatica. Lineage (NCBI taxonomy): Eukaryota > Metazoa > Chordata > Amphibia > Anura > Dendrobatidae > Oophaga > Oophaga sylvatica. The sequence continues at coordinate 448,840,571 of JARQOD010000002.1, read as the reverse complement.
CATGTGTTCTCTGACTTTATTGGGCATTTTATGGTTGTGTATTTGGATGACATACTTGTCTACTCGCCCGATAAACAGGCTCACATTGGTCATGTTCGGGCAGTTCTCCAAAGGCTCCGGGAGAACTGTCTCTTTGCTAAGTTAGAGAAATGTTTGTTTTTTGACAAGGAACTGTCTTTTCTGGGGTTCAATGTAACATAGTTATTAAGGTTGAAGGAAGACTTTAAGTCCATCTAGTTCAACCCATATCCTATCCTAACCTGCCCAAACATGTTGATCCAGAGGAAGGCAAAAAAAACCCAAGTGGCAAACAGTAAGCTTCACATTGGGGAAAAAAATTCCTTCCCGACTCCACATACGGCAATCAGACTATCTCCCTGGATCAACGCAATATCTAGGAAACGAGTGAATATAGCCTGTAATATTATACTTTTCAAGAAAGGCATCCAGTCACTTCTTAAATTTTGGTAGGGAATCACTCATTACAACATTAGACAGCAGAGAGTTCCATAGTCTCACTGCTCTTACAATAAAGAATCTGCGTCTGTGATTATAACTAAACTTTCTTTCCTCCAGATGTAGAGGATGCCCCCTTGTCCCCGTCACAGGTCTAAGAGTAAAAAGATCATTAGAAAGGTCTTTGTACTGTCCCCTCATATATTTATACATTGTAATAAGATCACCCCTAAGCCTTCGTTTTTCCAAACTAAATAACCCCAAGTGTAATAACCTGTCCTGGTATTGCAGACCCCCCAGTTCTCTAATAACCTTGGTCGCTCATCTCTGCACCCGCTCCAGTTCAGCTATGTCTTTCTTATACACCAGAGACCAGAACTGTACACAGTATTCTAAGTGTGGTCGCACCAGTGACTTGTATAGAGGTAAAATTATGTTCTCCTCATGAGCATCTATGCCTCTTTTAATGCATCCCATTATTTTATTTGCCTTTGTAGCAGCTGCCTGACATTGGCCACTAAATGTGAGTTTGTCGTCCACCCATACACCCAGGTCTTTTTCAGTGACAGTTTTTCCCAGTGTTTTACAATTAAGCACATAATTATACATCTTGTTTGTTCTACCCAAGTGCATGACCTTACATTTATCCCCATTAAAGCTCATTTGCCATCTATCAGCCCAAGCTTCTAGTTTACATAAATCCTCCTGTAATATAAAATTGTCCTCTTCTGTATTTATTATCCTGCAGAGTTTAGTGTCATCTGCAAATATTGAAATACTACTCTGTATGCCCCCTACAAGGTCATTAATAAATATGTTAAAGAGAAGCGGCCCCAATACTGACCCCTGTGGTACCCCACTGCTAACCATGACCCAGTCCGAGTGTGCTCCATTAATAACCACCCTTTGTTTCATATCCATGAGCCAGTTCTTAACCCATTTACACATATTTTCCCCTATCCCCATTGTTCTCATTTTATGTATCAACCTTTTGTGTGGCACCGTATCAAAAGCTTTTGAGAAGTCCATAAACACCACGTCCACTGCGTTCCCTTGGTCCAGTCTGGAACTTACCCCTTCATAAAAGCTTATCAGATTAGTCTGACAAGAACGGTCCCTCGTAAACCCATGCTGATACTGTGTCATGAGGTTATTCAGCCTCAGATACTCCAATATAGTATCCCTTAAAAAACCCTCCAGGATTTTACCCACAGTAGATGTTAAGCTCACTGGCATATAATTTCCAGGTTCAGTTTTTGCCCCCTTTTAGAATATTGGCACCACATTTGCTATACACCAGTCCTGTTGTACAGACCTCGTTATTATGGAATCTTTAATGATTAAAAATAATGGTCTATTTATGACTGTACTTAATTCCTGCAGCACTCGGGGGTGTATCCCACCCGGGCCTGGGGATTTGTCAATTTTAGTGATTTTTAGACGCCGCCATACTTCCTGCTGGGTTAAGCAGGTGACATTTAATGGAGAAATTTTTTTATCACTGATCATGTTATATGTCATGGGATTTTTTTTGTGTAAATACAGTTGAAAAAAAGTAATTTAGCATATTGGCTTTTTCCTCATCCTCATCCACCATTTCACCCAGACTATTTTTAAGGGGACCAACACTATCATTTTTTAGTTTCTTGCTATTTATGTAGTCTGTTGGGGGGGTTTCATATGGGTCCTAAGAAGGTGCAGGCCATTGTTGATTGGGTTCAAACCCCGAGATTTGAAGGGTCTGCAACTTTTCTTAGGGTTCGCTAATTACTATCGCAAGTTTATAAAGGTGTTCCGCAGGTAGTCAAACCTCTCACAGATCTGACTCAAAAGGGGGCTGATATCAAGAATTGGTCAGCCGCAGCGGGGGTGGTGTTTCAGTCCTTAAAAAAAGTTACATGTCTGCTCCAGTTCTAATTCAACCGGAACCGTCCAAACCATTTATTGTGGAGGTGGACGCCTCGGAGGTGAGGGCGGTGTTGCCCAAAGGGCCCTCCACTTTGACCAATTTGAAACCCTGTGCCTTCTCTCTAAGAAATTCTCTCTGGCAGAGAGAAATTGTGATGTTGGGAATTGGGAACTTCTGGCAATAAAGTTGGCCTTTGAAGAATGGAGGTGTTTTTTGGAGGGGGCTGTCCATCCTATTACCGTGGTTACTGACCGCAAAAATCTGGCTTACATTGAGTCTGCTAAGAGGTTGACCCCTAGGCAGGCGAGATGGTCGCTTTTTTTTTCCTGATTCCAGTTCTCCATTACCTTTCGGCCCGGATCCAAAAATCTCAGGGCTGATGCCTTGTCCCGCAGTTTGGATCAAGGTGTCTCCATCCTCCATTCTTCAACTCGGGGTGGTGGTGGATTGTTATGACTTGTAGCTGAGGAGAGCAGGCAAAAAAAAAGGCCGGAGAAGATCCCCAAAGAACATAGGAAGCCCCCAAACATGTAATGGCGGTTAGACAAGAGAAATACAGACACAGACAGAAAATAGTATGAGCAAACTTTGGGGCCCAATCTTCCTAGAAAAAAAAGGATAGGAAGGACACTTACTGCAATCCAAAAAACCCTATAAAAAATACCAACTCACTAATTGCAAAAACACCTGAGATCACACGACCTCTACCACCTAAATTAGTTCTCTGGTGTAACAAAACTAAGCAGCAGCCACTGAAAAAACTGGAAAAGGCAAATGAACAAATAACAGTGGCTCAGATAAACAGAGAGGAGCACAAGCCCCCGGAGGGGACCTGGCTGACCTCCACAGAAGTGCAGGACAAAATGCAAAAAGCAAGCACAAAAAATAAAAGCAGAAAATATCTTATCTGTTAGCAGAAGATGCAGGCAAGACACAGCAAGCTTCCAAGTGAACCAGGAACCAAAGTTGAGACAAGAACAATTGATCACCGGCAACCCTGATGGGAGGGAACCTCCCTTATATAAGACCAGTCTGTAACACCTGATTGCCAATCTTCACAATCTTCATTGAATGGTTCAGTACTGTTTGTAACCACCAGAGGGAGCTTCTGCTCAGAATTCATTTCTAACCATTCACAACAGTACCCCCCCTTGAGGAGGGGTCACCGAACCCTCATTTGGGCAACCAGGTCGGTCAGGATGAGCTCTGTGATATGCATGGATCAGTCTCCTAGCATGGATGTCCGAAGCAAACACCCAAGAATTGTCCTCCTGACCATAACCTCTCCACTTAACCAAATACTGGAGTTTCCGTCTAGAAAAACGAGAATCCAATATTTTCTCAACCACATACTTCAGATTGCCCTCAACTAAAACAGGATCAGGAGGCGCAGCCATAGGAACCACTGGCTCGACAAACCTCTTCAATAAGGACTTGTGGAACACGTTATGGATCTTAAATGTCCCTGGAAGAAGTAAACGAAAGGAAACAGGATTAAGAATCTCCATGATCTTATAAGGTCCAATGAACCTAGGCTTAAACTTAGGAGATGCAACTCTCATAGGGATATTTCTTGAGGACAACCAGACCAAGTCCCCCACTTCTAACGGAGGACCATCAGTCCTATGCCGGTTGGCAAACCGCTGGGCTCTCTCCTGAGAGAGGGACAACCTCTCCACTACCTGGTCCCAAATCGGCTGCATACGCTCCACAACAGAGTCAACACCTGGACAGACAGAAGCCTCCGTCTGTCCCGAAGAAAATCGAGGGTGAAACCCAAAATTGCAGAAAAATGGAGACATCAAAGTGGCAGAGCTAGCCCTATTATTAAGAGCAAACTCAGCCAAAGGCAAAAAAGAGACACAGTCATCCTGATCAGCAGACACAAAGCATCTCAGATAAGTCTCCAATGTCTGGTTTGTTCTCTCAGTTTGTCCATTGGTCTGAGGATGAAAAGCCGAGGAGAAAGACAATTGAACACCAACTTTAGAACAAAAAGTCCTCCAAAATCTGGAAACAAACTGGACTCCTCTGTCAGACACAATGTTCTCAGGAATGCCGTGTAACCGAACCAGGTGCTGAAGGAACAAAGGCACCAATTCGGAGGAGGAAGGCAACTTAGGTAATGGCACAAGATGTATCATTTTGGAAAACCTATCACAAATCACCCAGATAACGGTCATTCTCTGAGAAACAGGGAGGTCGGAAATGAAATCCAAGAGATATGGGTCCATGGTCTCTTGGGCACAGGCAATGGCATCAACAAACCACTAGAGCGAGAGCAAGGCTTGGAGCGAGAGCAAGTCCCGCAGGACTGCACAAATTCCCTGACGTCACGAGACAAAGTAGGCCACCAAAAGGACCGACTAACCAAGTCTCTGGTACCAAAAATTCCGGGATGACCTGCCAACGCGGAACAATGAATCTCAGACATCACACTCTTTTTCCACCGGTCTGGGACAAACAATTTCCCAATAGGGCAGCGCTCGGGTTTATCCTCCTGACACCCTTCCAGAGCCAGTCTCAAATTGGGTGAGATGGCGGAAAGAACTACACCCTCTTTCAAAATAACAGCAGGATCAGATAACTCAGGAGAGTCCGCAAGGAAACTCCTCGAGAGGGCATCCGCTTTAACATTCTTAGTGCCAGGAAGAAAGGAAACCACAAAATTAAAACGTGTGAAAAACAAGGCCCTCCTGGCCTGTCTAGGATTAAGTCGCTTGGCTGATTCCAGATAAACCAGATTCTTATGGTCCGTGAGGACCACCACCTGATGTTTGGCTCCCTCCAGCCAATGTCTCCACTCTTCAAAAGCCCACTTCATGGCCAATAACTCCTGATTACCCACGTCATAATTACGTTCAGTTGGAGAAAATTTTCTAGAGAAAAAGGCACAAGGGTTACTTTTAGAGGTCTCTGGATCTCTTTGGGACAAAACGGCACCTGCCCCAATTTCAGAGGCATCAACCTCCACCTGAAATGGCAGAGAAACATCAGGCTGCCGTAGAACAGGAGCAGAAGTGAATCTCTGCTTAAGTTCCTGAAACCCAGAGACTGCCTCAGGAGGCCAATTCACCACATCAGAACCCTTCTTGGTCAAATCAGTCAATGGTTTAACAATAACAGAGAAATTACCAATAAATTTACGATAAAAATTGGCAAAACCCAAGAATCTCTGAAGAGCCTTTAATGAAGTAGGTTGGACCCAATCACAGATGGCCTGAACCTTGACCGGGTCCATTTCAATAACAGATGGGGACAAAATGAATCCCAGAAATTAGATCCTCTGTACGCCAAAAAGACACTTTGATCCCTTCACATACAGAGCATTCTCTCTCAAAATCTGGAACACAGTCCGAACATGTTTCACACGAGAGTCCCAGTCATTGGAAAAAATTAAGATATCATCCAAATAAACAATCAGAAATTTATCCACAAAATCCCTGAAAATGTCATTCATGAAGGACTGGAATACGGAAGGAGCATTAGTGAGCCCAAAGGGCATCACTAGGTACTCAAAATGCCCCTCTGGGGTATTAAATGCCGTCTTCCATTCATCCCCGTGCTTAATGCGAATAAGGTTATACGCCCCCCTGAGGTCAAGCTTGGTAAACCAAGTAGCACTTTTCACCCTGGAAAACAGGTCAGAAATCAAGGGTAACGGATATTGATATTTCACAGTGATATTGTTCAAGAGACGATAATCAATACACGGCCTTAATGAACCATCCTTTTTGGCCACAAAGAAAAAACCGGCACCCAAGGGTGCAGAGGATGGTCTGATATGACCCTTCTCCAATGACTCCTTGAAATAAGACCGCATAGCGTTATGTTCAGGTACAGACAAGTTAAAAAGGCGACCTTTAGGGAATTTACTACCAGGCACTAATTCAATAGCGCAGTCATAGCTCCTATGGGGGGGCAAGGATGCAGATTTACTTTCGCTAAACACATCAGAAAAATCAGTCAAAAAGTCAGGAACATCCTGAACCTGGGTAGAGGCAGAAAAAACAGGAGTGTTGGCATTAACACATTGGCAGCCCCAACTGGTTACAGACACAGATTTCCAATCCAAAACAGGATTATGAGACTGTAACCAAGGGAAACCTAGTACAACAATGTCATGCAGATTATACAGCACCAAAAATTTGCAACTCTCCTGATGATCAGGTTCAACCCTCATTATCACCTGAGTAGAGAACTGGGGTTTATTCTCAGCCAAAGGGGTAGAATCAATCCCCAGTAGGGGAATAGACTTCCGTAAGGGTATCAAGGGAAACCCACAACGTTTAGCAAAATCAAAATCCATCAGGTTAATAGCTGCTCCCGAATCAACAAAAGCCTGAGCAGAAAATGTGGACCGGGAGCAAATCAGGTAACAGTCAACAAAAATTTAGTCTGAACACTACCCAAGACAACTGAGCGTGCAAAACGTCTTCCCCGCTTAGGGCAGAATGAAATAGCATGAGAGGCATCACCACAGTAGAAACATAACCCATTGCGTTTTCGAAACTCATGACGCTGTACCCCAGAAGCCACTCTATCACACTGCATGGGTTCAGAAGCTGGTTCACAAGGCAACACTATTCCACGCATACCTCTACGCTCACGCAAACGTCTGTCAATTTGAATCGCTAATGACATAGAATCATTGAGACCAGAGGGAGCAGGGAAACCCACCATAACATCTTTTACATTCTCTGACAGACCCTTCCGAGAAAGGGCTGCCAAAGCATCATCATTCCATTTGGTCAGGACTGCCCACCTTCGGAATCTCTGACAGTATAACTCAGCGTCCTCAAGCCCCTGATTTAATGCCAACAAGGCTTTTTCAGCTTGATCAGTGACATTAGGTTCATCGTACAATAACCCCAGAGCCAGAAAAAAATGCATCAACATTACTCAAAACAGGATCCCCAGGTGTCAGGGAACAAGCCCAATCCTGAGGATCGCCGCGCAGGAGAGAGATGACAATTTGAACCTGCTGTGCTGCGTTCCCTGAGGACTTAGGTTTTAAGGCAAAAAACAACTTCAGTTATTTTTGAAATTCAGAAATTTAGCTCGATCCCCTAAAAACAAATCTGGCATGGGGATCCTAGGTTCCACGACCGGCAACCCTGCAAGATAGGTAGCAATACTCCGAACTTCAGTGGCAAGCTGATCCACACGGCCAGACAACTTTGCAAACTCCATTGAGAGAAAAAAAAATCCTCAGCACCCAGAGAAAAAGAGGGAAAGAAAAAAAAAATATCTCTGACAACTCTGACAACTTTTTTTTTTGTTTACACTATCTTTCCCTTCAGTGAGTACCATATAATTTTCAGTTTGGCCGGTGATACTGTTATGATTTGGTAGCTGAGGAGAGCAGGCAAAAAAAAAGGCAATACACAAGAGAGGTTGGAATCTACTGGATTGCAGTACCCTGACTAACCACCACAACTAAAGGCAGCCGTGGAGCGTACCTACGTTGGTCCTAGACGCCTCGTCACAGCCTGAGAAGCTAACTACACCTAAAGATAGAAAGAGGAAAACTATCTGCCCCGGAGCAGATCCCCAAAGAACATAGAAAGCCCCCAAACATGTAATGGCGGTTAGACAAGAAGAAATACTGACACAGACAGAAAATAGTATGAGCAAACTTTGGGGCTCAATCTTCCTAGAAAGAAAAGGATAGGAAGGACACTTACTGCAATCCAAAAAACCCTAAAAAAATACCAACTCACTAATTGCAAAAACACCTGAGATCACACGACCTCTACCACCTAAATTAGTTCTCTGGTGTAACAAAACTAAGCAGCAGCCACTGAAAAAACTGGAAAAGGCAAATGAACAAATAACAGTGGCTCAGATAAACAGAGAGGAGCACAAGCCCCCGGAGGGGACCTGGCTGACCTCCACAGAAGTGCAGGACAAAATGCAAAAAGCAAGCACAAAAAATAAAAGCAGAAAATATCTTATCTGTTAGCAGAAGATGCAGGCAAGACACAGCAAGCTTCCAAGTGAACCAGGAACCAAAGTTGAGACAAGAACAATTGATCACCGGCAACCCTGATGGGAGGGAACCTCCCTTATATAAGACCAGTCTGTAACACCTGATTGCCAATCTTCACAATCTTCATTGAATAGTTCAGTACTGTTTGTAACCACCAGAGGGAGCTTCTGCTCAGAATTCATTTCTAACACATTCACAACAGTGGATGTTTCTACTGTGTTGGAGCAAGAGATTCGGGAAGCTCAGTTTCTGGCCCCTCCGTCTAAGCCGGTGGATAAACTTTTTGTACCAGTTCAGTTTCGTCTCAGGGTCCTCCGGGAGTTCAAACGCCTCAGCTATGGATGGACATCCTGGGATCTCGGCTTCCCGGAGGACCATCGCTAGGGTGTTCTGGTGGTCCTCTTTATCCTCTGATGTTGGGGAATTTGTGTCTGCTTGAAAGATATGTGCCCGTGCAAAATACCCCCATAACCGGCAGCCGGAGAATTGGTGTCACTGGCAATTCTTGATAGACCATGGACCCATTTTTCCATGGATTTTATCACCAATCTTCCTCCTTCCAAGGGTAATACTGTCATTGGGTGGTGGTGGACAAGTTTACCAAACTGGCACACTTCGTACCCTTGGCAGCTTTTCCTAATGCAGAGACGTTGGCCGGATTGTTTGTGGAGCATGTGGTGTGATTGCATGGGGTAACCTTGAATGTGGTGTCTGATAGGGGGGTGCAGTTTGTTTCCAGATTTTGGAGGGCATTTTGTAGGAGGTTGGGAATTGGTCTGTCTTTTTCGTCCACCTATCACCCAGAGACTAATGGTCAGACTGAGCGGACCTATCAGTCTCTGGAGCCAATTTTGTGTTGCCTGTCCTCAACCCGACAGGATTGGTGTACTGTGTTACCGTTGGCCGAGTTCGCATTTAACAACCGTATTAATCAGTCTACGGGCACATCCCCTTTTTTCTGCATCTATGGGTTTCATCCACATTTTGGGGAATTCTCCCGTTTAGACTCGGGGTGTCCTTGTGCGTATGGGGCAATCCAGCGGTTAGGGGGAGTTATGGCAGGAGGTTCAAAGGAACATTTTGAAGGGTCAGACTAAATATAAGTTCTTTGCAGACAAAAAAAGTTTGGTTGTGTAATAAGAACATAAGACTCAAGATCCCCTCTGCGAAGCTTGGACTTAAATTTATTGGCCCTTATAAAATTATGGAAGCAGTTAACCCGGTGGCCTTTCTGTTGTGTCTTCTGCCGTCTCTACGGATTCCCGTTTTCCACAGGGCCCTTTGAAAACGATTGGGGTCCTGTGAGGGGGGGTCATTGTCATCTCCATCATCGGTTTTGGTAGATGGACAGTCTGAGTACGAGGTGGAACGAATCGTTGACTCTAGAATGGTCCGTTGTGCTCTTCATTACCTTGTACATTGGAAGGGCTATGGTCCAGAGGACCGGTCATCGGTTCCTGCACAATCAGTTCATGCAGATCGATTGGTCCGGGCCTTTCATGCCAGGTATCCCGGGAAACCTGGGGGTCCGCTGGCCTCCAGTTGAGAGGGGGGTACTGTCATGATTCAGGACGGGGTTTTGTCTTTATCCCATCCGGGTCAGACAAGGATTAATTGTATCTGCCTCTCTCTGGTGTGTAGGCAGCTATTTAGTTGCCATATGACCTAGGTCCAGTGTCGGTGATAGTTCTGGTCCCTCGGCTTGAGCAGCTGACCTAGGTTACTCTGTTGGTAATCGTTCTTCTCTGTTTGCTTGCCCGCACCTGAGTTTCTGTCCTCGGTTTTGGTACTGCTTAGCTTTCCACGGTTTCTGATCCTCTGGCTTGTCTCTGGTTACTCTTCTGTTTTTCCCCTCTTTACTGCGCTCCCGTCTGGTTTTGACCTATTAGCTTGTTTCTGACCATGTGCTTGCTGAGACCTCTGGTATTTCGTATGACTGATTGTTGCTGACCCAGCTTTGGACGTTTTTGTTTGCACCTGGTGGTGGTTTTGGCTGCTGCAGTGCATGCCTGCCCTGGGAGTGTATAATCCCTTCTCCTCTCTGTTACCTACAGGTGGAGCACACACTAACCTGCATTGCAGCTGCATGACATCCTGGTTCTAAAGCAGCAGTTCCCGACATTGTTGCTTCTGGGCCGGAGTAAGCGTCTCAGCAATCATGACCTCCTCAACCTTGGCTTCAAGATGGGCCCCCAGGCAAGGAGCTTCCAGTGGTTCAAGGTCCCGGCAAGGTTTGAGTAAGTTGACATGGTATACCTGGTGCGGCTTCCTGTGACCGGGCTGGTGTACCTTGTAATTCACGTCCCCGAGTTTTTCCACAATCTCATACAGGCCTTGCCAATTGGCCAAGAAATTGCTCTCCACCGTAGAGATAAGTATCAGCACGCGGTCCCTGGGCTGGAATTGCCTTAGCCTTGCTGAACGGTTGTACACCCTCGCTTGGGCCTCCTGTGCCTGGAGAAGGTGTTCCTTTACGATAGGTATTACATGTACCATCCTTTCCGGCAGCTGGGTGACTTGCTCAATGAAACTCCAGTGCGGTGTGACCTCGGCTTCCCATCTTTCCTTGGTGATGCCCCTGTGGATGTCGGCCGTATAGGAGCTCGAACGGTGAGAAGCCAGTGGAGACCTGTGGGACTTCTCTAATAGAAAAGAGCAGGAAAGGGAGCAGATAGTCCCAGTCTCGACCATCCTTTTCCATGACTCTCTTGAGCATGGCCTTCAAGGTCTTGTTGAAGTGCTCCACCAGACCATCGGTCTGCAGATGGTAAACGTAAGTTCGCAGTTTGGCAATCTGGAGGACTCTACATAGCTCCCGCATTACTTTGTTCATAAATAGAGTACCCTGGTCCATCAAGATCTCCTTGGGCAAACCGGACCAGGCAAAGATATGGACAAGCTTTTAGTCAATACTTTTAGCTGAAAAGTTCCTCAGTGGCATCGCTTCTGGGTACTGGGTCGTGTAATCCATGACCACTAAGATGTACTGGTGATTTAACAAGTGGACCTACTAGGTCCATAGCAATCCTTTCAAAGGGGATCTCTATCACAGGCAGTGGGACTAAGGGCTCCGGAAGTGAGAAGTAGAAGCAGTTATCTGACAGGTGGGGAAGGATGTACAATAATTTAGGATCTCTCAGTTACACTCTGGCCAAAAGAACCTCTTTAGCACTCTCTCCTGAGTTTTCTCTACCCCAAGATGTCCACCCAACACATGCGAATGGGCCATGTCTAAAACCCTCTGCCGGTAGGGTCTTGGAACTAACAGCTGCTCCACTATCTCACCTCCCCTCAGTTTGGTCACCCGATACAATAACTAGCCATTGACTGCAAAGTGAGGAAATCTGGTGTCATCCCCGGCTCTTGAGCAACCCCATAACATACAGTCACATTCTCAAATGCCCCCCCTTAATGTGGGGTCTCGAAGCTGTGCAGTCTCAAAGTTCTCTTTAGGCACCTCTGAACCAGGGAAACTGGGCTCCTCTGTTACCATCCTCCTCTCCAGCGAGAACACAGAGGGGGAACACCTCTATCTTTAATTTTGACAGAGACGTCTTCAAAGGGGCCTGGCTTTTTATCGGGACACTCTGTACAGCCCCCTTTAGCCACAAGTCCTAAAACAGGAAAATCCCACCCCAGTATGACAGGATGGATTAAGTCTTTTACCACCACAACCTCATGGGACTTTTAACCACAGTCTGTTCCCATTGTTACTCTGGCTACCAGGTAGTCCTTGGCATCTCCGTGTATGTAGCAGACGCCCACAACCTTGTTAGGGATTAACTGGTGGGGCAGTATGCGCTGATCAGGGTCACCAGACTTCCAGAGTCCAACAGTCCCAGAACCATAACCCCATTGACGGACACAGCAAACCACTGGGGCCTTTCGCTGGGTTGGCTGTCCAAGCAGCAGGCCAGAAAGGAATAGGAATAGGAGCAGCGTCTGCCTAGGCTACAGTCCATAGGTTCAGGGGACATATGACACCGGGAGGCTACGTGTCCTGGACTGTGCTGTGACACCACCACCAGACCACATCCTTCATAAGTGCCTTAGACGACCCCTCAGCAGGGTAGGGACGACCCCCAGTTATGGGTCTAGCCACCCTCTGTGGTGTGCCCGCCCCCTTTTGGTTATCCCAGTACGGGGAAGTAGCGAAGTCTAGTTTCTCAAGGGACTTCTTCACAACCTGGTATCTCTCAACCAGACCGAAATCGACTGCATTCCGGGGGTTGCCCTGGGCAACCCAGGTTTGTATTGGCTTGAGTAGGGAGTGGATGAACCTGTCCATCACCACACGCTCGACCATCTGGGCCGGATTGGAAGTCTCTGCTGCAGCCACTTTTGGACCAGGTGCAATAGATCGAACATTTGGGAACGTGGGGGGTTTGTCGCCAGCATACCCCCAGCGGTGGACTCGTTGAGCTCTCACGGACAGTCACTCCCAGGTGTGCCAGAATTTCTGTTTTTAATTTGCTACAATACAGTTCAAAATTTTGGGATCACCCGACAATTTTGTGTTTTCCATGAAAACTCATACTTTTATTAATCAAATGAGTTGCCAAATGAATTTGAAATCTAGTCCAGACATTGACAAGGTTCGAAAAAAAGATTTTTATTTGAAATAATAATTTTCTCCTTCAAACTTTGCTTTCGTCAAAGAATGCTCCCTTTGCAGCAATTACAGCATTGCAGACCTTTGGCATTCTAGTAGTTAATTTGCTGAGGTAATCTGGAGAGATTTCCCCCCATGCTTCCAGAAGCCCCTCCCACAAGTTGGTTTGGCTTGATGGGCACTTTTTGCGTACCATACTGTCAAGCTGCTCCCACAACAGCTCAATGGGGTTGAGATCTGGTGACTGCGCTGGCCACTCCATTAGAGATAGAATACTAGCTGCCTGCTTCTTCCCTAAATAGTTCTTGCATAATTTGGAGGTCATTGTCCTGTTGTAGGATGAAATTGGCTCCAATCAAGAGCTGTCCACAGGGTATGGCATGGCGTTGCAAAATGGAGTGATAGCCTTCCTTATTCAAAATCAATTTTACCTTGTACAAATCTCCCACTTTACCAGCACCAAAGCAACCCCAGACCATCACATTACCTCCACCATGCTTGACAGATGCACTCTTCCAGCATCTTTTCAGTTGTTCTGCATCTCACAAATGTTCTTCTGTGTGATCCAAATATCTCAAACTTGGATTCGTCTGTCCATAACACTTTTTTCCAATCTTCCTCTGTCCAATGTCTGTGTTCTTTTGCCCATATTAATCTTTTCCTTTTATTAGCCAGTCTCAGACATGGCTTTTTCTTTGACACTCTGCCCTGAAGGCCAGCATCCCAGTGTCGCCTCTTCACTGTAGACGTTGACACTGGCGGTTTGCGTGTACTGTTTAATGAAGCTGCCAGTTGAGGACCTGTGAGGTGTCGATTTCTCAAACTACAGACTCTAATGTACTTGTCTTATTGCTCAGTTGTGCAGTGGGGCCTCCCACTTCTCGTTCTACTCTGGTTAGAGCCTGTTTGTGCTCCCCTCTGAAGGGAGTAGTATTGTACACACCGTTGTAGGAAATCTTCAGTTTCTTGGCAAATTCTCACATGGAATAGCCTTCATTTCTAAGAACAAGAATAGACTGTCGAGTTTCACACGAAAGTTATTTTTTTCTGGCCATTTTGAGAGTTTAATGGAACCCACAAATGTAATGCTCCAGATTCTCAACTAGCTCAAAGGAAGGTCAGGTTTATAGCTTCTCTAATCAGCCAAACTGTTTTCAGCTGTGCTACCATACTTGCACAAGGGTTTTCCAGGGTATTCTAACCATCCATTAGCCTTCTTACACAGTTAGCAAGCACAAAGTACCATAAGAACACTGGAGTGATGGTTGTTGGAAATAGGTCTCTATACACCTATGAAGATATTGCATTACAAACCAGACGTTTTCAGCTAGAATAGTCATTTACCACATTAACAATGTATAGAGTGTATTTCTGAATCATTTAATGTTAGCTTCATTGGAAAAAACCTGTGCTTTTCTTTCTAAAATAAGGAAATTTCTAAGTGACCCCAAACTTTTACACAGTAGTGTATATTCTCTGGCATCCTGGAGGGCTAAGTCGTTATATGCCTTTTGGGATTCACCAGTCAAATAGGAGGCCAGCACCTCTGCCCACTGCTCTGGTGGTAGCCTCTCATGCTCCGCTACTTGCTCGAACACAGTCAGAAAGGTTTCGACATCATCCCCCGGGGTATGCATCATCACCTGGAGACGGAGAGGAGTCCGCTAACCTTTCACGAACCGCCTCTGCGAGGAGCTCCATTTGCCGTGTTAGTGCCTCCTGCTGCTGTCGCTGCTGCTGTTGTTGAAGCCACTGTGCTAACAGCTTATTTGTCTCCTGTTGCACCAAATTCTGTTGTTGACTGGCGAGCTGGTGTTGTTGCTGTACCCGGACAAGATGTTTCACAAGCTCCTCCATGCTGCCAGACGTCTCGTGCTTGATTGTGGATTTCACCCAGCAGATGCAGTTGTCCTCAGTCTCTATGTCTGTTTCTGGAATGCTGCCCGCACTCAAAACAAGACATGTGAGGGGTTGACACACTTAGCTGCTTCCTCAGGTAGACACAGGAACTGTTCTGGTAGAGAATCACCTGCTGGTTTATTGTGGATAGCAAAAACCTTGGCAGGATTCAGCAAAATAAACAGAGCCTTGCTGGCAAAACGGTAAAACAAACAAAAACACAGTTCATATGAGTTCATTCCCTGCAGGGCTCTGTTGTGAATACTCTGGAGGCGACTTCTGAGCTGGAGCTCCTTCCGGTGGTTGCTGAGGGTAATGAACTAATTGCTGAATGGCCTTCAGCTGGCTCTGAATGGTCTGATATAAGTGACCTGAACTCCCTTCAGCCCTGCCGGTAATCAATTGTTCTTCCTGGTCTTGCTTGGAGCTCAGCTTGCATTCCTGCTCTCATTCAGATAAGTGATTTGCTGTTTTTTTTTCCTCTGGTTGGATTTTCCTTGTTTGTTTGCTGCTTGCAGTGGACTTCAGCCTGGTCCCCTTTTGGGGTCTGGCGCTGCAATTGTGCTCATTTTGTATTTGCACTTTTGCTCTGTTCTTTTGTCACTTTTTATTTGCTGAATTGCTGTGTGTTACACCAGAGATCTGATTTAGGTGGTGGAGATCGTGTGATCTCAGGTTTTTTGTTAATCAGAAGTGTTGGTATGTTTGTCAGGGTTTTTTTGGGTTGCAGTCAGAATTCTTTCCTATACTTTTCTATCTAGACAGATTGGGCCCCAGCGTTTGCTCATTCTATTTTCTGTCTGTGTCCGTATTTTCTTCTTGTCTAACCGCCATTACATGTTTGGGGGCTTCCTATTTCTTTGGGGGTTCTGCTATGGGGCAGATAGCCTTCATCTTTCTGCCTTTAGGTGTAGCTATCTCTCCGGCTGTGATGAGGCGTCTAGGATTACCGTAGGTATGCTCCACGGCTACTTCTAGTGTGGTGGTTAGTTTAGGGTACTGCAATCCAATAGTTTCCAGCCTCTCTGGTGTATTGCTATTTTTGCAATTTCTCCTCAGCTACCGAAGCATAACATGGTTCACCTGCAGCTATCCCGCACAGTCCTTTAGCTCCTCCGGGAGCTATGTGGGAGTTCCTGCTCTCCTAATACACATAATAGCCCACTGACTCTCATGGCCAGGTATTTAACACCCATGTGATGGTCACATGACCATAACAGTGATGTCATGGTCATGTTATGGGCTGGTTTTAGTGGATCTCCATAGGGCGGGTGGGCAGAGGTCCACCGCATCTCCACATGCAAAATCCTGACAAGACCTGTGTGAGAGTTTAGGGTACTGCATTACAATAGTTTCCAGCCTCTCTGGTGTATTGCTATTTTTGCAATTTCTCCTCAGCTACCGAAACATAACAGTATTACCGGCCAAACTGAAAATTATATAGTACTCACAGAAGGGAAAAATAGTAAAAAGGAAAAAGAAAAAAGGGAGTTGTCAGAATTTTTTTTTTTCTGTTTGTTGCATTTTTTTCCCTCTTTTTCTCTGGGTGCTGAGGAGGAATTTTTTTTCCCTCAATGGAGTTTGCACAGTTGTCTGGCCGTGTGGAGCGGCTTGCTGCTGAGGTTCAGAGCATTGCTACCTATCTTGCTAGGTTGCCGGTTGTGGAACCTAGGATCCCCATACCAGATTTATTTTTGGGGGATCGGTCTAAATTTCTGAATTTCAAAAATAACTGTAAGTTGTTTTTTGCCCTGAAGCCTAAGTCCTCAGGGAACGCAGCACAGCAGGTTCAAATTGTCATCTCTCTGCTGCGCGGCGACCTCAGGATTGGGCTTTTTCCCTGACACCTGGGGATCCTGTTTTGAATGATGTTGATGTATTTTTTCAGGCTCTGGGGTTATTGTACTATGAACCTAAAGTCACTGATCAAACTGAAAAGACCTTGTTGGCATTAAATCAGGGTCGTGAAGACGCTGAGCTGTACTGTCAGAAATTTCGAAAGTGGGCAGTCCTGACCAAATGGAATGATGATGCTTTGGCAGCCCTTTTTTGAAAGGGTCTGTCAGAAAATGTAAAGGACGTTATGGTGGGATTCCTTGTTCCCTCTGGTCTCAATGATTCTATGTGTTTGGCTATTCAAATTGACAGACGTTTGCGGGAGCACAGAGGTATGCGTGAGATAGTGTTGCCTTGTGAGCCAGCTCTTGAGGCCATGCAGTGTGATGGAGTGACTTCTGGGGCTCAGCGTCATGAGTTTTGTAAGCGCAATGGGCTATGTTTCTACTATGGTGACGCTTCCCATGCTATTTCCGTCTGCCCTAAGCGGGGAAGACGGTTTGCGCGCTCAGTTGTCTTGGGTAGTGTTCAGACTAAATTTCTGTTGACTGTTACCCTGATTTGCTCCCTGTCCACATTTTCAGCTGAGGCTTTTGTTGATTCAGGAGCAGCTATTAACCTGATGGACTTTGACTTTGCCAAACGTTGTGAGTTTCCCATGATACCCCTGCGGAAGTCTATTCCTTTACTGGGCATTGATTCTACCCCTTTGGCGGAGAATAAACCCCAGTTTTCTACTCAGGTGATAATGATGGTTGAACCAGATTATCAGGAGAGTTGCAAATTTCTGGTGTTGCATAATCTGCATGATATTATTGTACTGGGTTTCCCTTGGTTACAGACTCATAATCCTATTTTGGATTGGAAATCTGTGTCTGTGACCAGTTGGGAATGCCAATGTGTTAATACTGACACTCCTGTTTTTTCTGCCTCTCCCCAGTCTCAGGATTACTTTTTGACTGATTTTTCTGATGTGTTTATTGAGAGTAAGTCTGCATCCTTACCTCCTCACAGGAGCTATGATTGCGCTATTGAGTTAGTGCCTGGTGGTAAGTTTCCTAAAGGTCGCCTTTTTAATTTATCTGTACCTGAACACGATGCTATGCGATCTTATATCAAGGAGTCTTTGGAGAAGGGTCATATCAGACCATCCTCTTCACCCTTGGGCGCCGTTTTTTCTTTGTGGCCAAAAAGGATGGCTCATTGAGGCCGTGTATTGATTATCGCCTCCTGAATAAGATCACTGTTAAATATCAATATCCGTTACCCTTGATTTATGACCTATTTTCCAGAGTGAAAAGTGCTAGTTGGTTTACCAAGCTTGACCTCAGGGGGGCGTATAACCTTATTCGCATTAAGCACGGGGATGAATGGAAGACGGCGTTTAATACCCCAGAGGGGCAATTTGAGTACCTAGTGATGCCTTTTGGGCTTACTAATGCCCCTTCCGTCTTCCAATCCTTCATGAATGATATTTTCAGGGATTTTGTGGATAAATTTATGTTCGTTTATTTGGATGATATCTTGATTTTTTCCAACGACTGGGACTCTCATGTGAAACATGTTCGGACTGTGTTCCAGATTTTGAGAGAGAATGCACTGTATGTGAAGGGATCAAAGTGTCTTTTTGGAGTACAGAAGGTCTCATTTCTGGGATTCATTTTGTCTACGTCTGTTATTGAAATGGACTCGGTCAAGGTTCCGGCCATCTGTGATTGGGTTCAACCTACTTCATTGAAGGCTCTTCAGAGATTTTTCGGTTTTGCCAATTTTTATCGTAAATTTATTGGTAATTTCTCCGGTATTGTTAAACCATTGACTGATTTGACCAAAAAGGGTTCCGATGTGGTGAATTGGCCTCCTGAGGCAGTTTCTGCGTTTCAGGAACTTAAGCAGAGATTCATTTCTGCTCCTGTTCTACGGCAGCCTGATGTTTCTCTGCCGTTTCAGGTGAAAGTTGATGCCTCTGAGATTGGGGCAGGTGCCGTTTTGTCCCAAAGGGATCCAGAGACCTCAAAGAGTAACCCTTGTGCCTTTTCTCTCGAAAATTTTCTCCAACTGAACGTAATTATGACGTGGGTATTCGGGAGTTATTGGCCATGAAGTGGGCCTTTGAAGAGTGGAGACATTGGCTGGAAGGAGCCAAACATCAGGTGGTGGTCCTCACGGACCATAAGAACCTGGTTTATCTCGAATCAGCCAAGCGACTTAATCCTAGACAGGCCAGGTGGGCCTTGTTTTTCACACGTTTTAATTTTGTGGTTTCTTTTCTTCCGGGCACTAAGAATGTTAAGGCGGATGCCCTCTCGAGGAGTTTCTTTGCGGATTCTCCTGAGTTATCTGATCCTGCTGTTATTTTGAAAGAGGGTGTAGTTCTGTCTGCTATCTCACCCAATTTGAGACTGGCTCTGGAGGGGTGTCAGGAGGATAAACCTGAGCGCTGCCCTGTTGGGAAATTGTTTGTCCCAGACCAGTAGAAGAAGAGTGTGATGTCTGAGATTCATTGTTCCGCGTTGGCTGGTCATCCCGGGATTTTTGGTACCAGAGACTTGGTGAGTCGGTCCTTTTGGTGGCCTACTTTGTCTCGTGACGTCAGGGACTTTGTGCAGTCCTGGGGGACTTGCTCTCGTTCCAAGCCTTGCTCTAGTTCTAGTGGTTTGTTATTGCCATTACCTGTACCCAAGAGGCCATGGACCCATATTTCTATGGATTTTATTTCCGAACTCCCTGTCTCTCAGAGAATGACCGTTATCTGGGTAATCTGTGATAGGTTTTCCAAGATGATACATCTTGTGCCATTACCTAAGTTGCCTTCCTCCTCCGAATTGGTGCCTTTTTTCTTTCAGCACGTGGTTCGGTTACATGGCATTCCGGAGAACATTGTGTCTGACAGAGGAGTCCAGTTTGTTTCCAGATTTTGGAGGACATTTTGTTCTAAACTTGGTGTTCAGTTATCTTTCTCCTCTGCATTTCACCCTCAGACCAATGGACAAACCGAGAGAACAAACCAGACCTTGGAGACTTATTTGAGATGTTTTGTGTCTGCTGATCAAGATGACTGGGTCTCTTTTTTGCCTTTGGCTGAGTTTGCTCTTAATAATAGGGCTAGCTCTGCCACCTTGATGTCTCCATTTTTCTGCAATTCTGGGTTTCACCTCGATTTTCTTCAGGACAGGCGGAGGCTTCTGTCTGTCCGGGGGTTGACTCTATTGTGGAGCGTATGCAGCAGATTTGGGACCAGGTAGTGGAGAGGTTGTCTCTCTCTCAAGAGAAGGCCCAGCGGTTTGCCAACCGGCATAGGACTGATGGTCCTCTTTTTAAAGTGGGGGACTTGGTTTGGTTGTCCTCAAGAAATATCCCTATGAAAGTTACATCTCCAAAATTTAAGCCAAGGTTCATTGGACCTTATAAGATCATGGAAATTATTAATCCTGTTCCCTTCCATTTGCTTCTTCCATGGACATTTAAGATCCATAACGTGTTCCACAAGTCCTTATTGAAGAGGTTTGTCGAGCCAGTGGTTCCTATGGCTGCACCTTTCCACCATTTTTGGTTGAGGGCAATTTGGAGTATGTGGTTGAGAAAATATTAGATTCTCGTTTTGCTAAACGGAAACTCCAGTATTTGGTTAAGTGGAGAGGTTATGGTCAGGAGGACAATTCTTGGGTGTTTGATTCGGACATCCATGCTGGGAGACTGATCCGTGCCTATCATCGAGCTCATCATGATCGGCCTGGTTGCGCAGGTGAGAGTTCGGTGACCCCTCCTCAAGGGGGGGTACTGTTGTGAATACTCTGGAGGTGACTTCTGAGCTGGAGCTCCTTCCGGTGGTTGCTGAGGGTAATGAACTAATTGCTGAATGGCCTTCAGCTGGCTCTGAATGGTCTAATATAAGTGACCTGAACTCCCTTCAGCCCTGCCGGTAATCAATTGTTCTTCCTGGTCTTGCTTGGAGCTCAGCTTGCATTCCTGCTCTCATTCAGATAAGTGATTTGCTGCTTTTTTTCCTCTGGTTGGATTTTCCTTGTTTGTTTGCTGCTTGCAGTGGACTTCAGCCTGGTCCTCTTTTGGGGTCTGGCGCTGCAATTGTGCTCATTTTGTATTTGCACTTTTGCTCTGTTCTTTTGTCACTTTTTATTTGCTGAATTGCTGTGTGTTACACCAGAGATCTGATTTAGGTGGTGGAGATTGTGTGATTTCAGGTTTTTGTTAATCAGAAGTGTTGGTATTTTTGTCAGGGTTTTTTTTGGGTTGCAGTCAGAATTCTTTCCTTTTCTATCTAGACAGATTGGGCCCCAGCGTTTGCTCATTCTATTTTCTGTCTGTGTCCGTATTTTCTTCTTGTCTAACCGTCATTACATGTTTGGGGGCTTCCTATTTCTTTGGAGGTTCTGCTATGGGGCAGATAGCCTTCATCTTTCTGCCTTTAGGTGTAGCTATCTCTCCGGCTGTGACGAGGCGTCTAGGATCACCGTAGGTACGCTCCACGGCTACTTCTAGTGTGGTGGTTAGTTTAGGGTACTGCAATCCAATAGTTTCCAGCCTCTCTGGTGTATTGCTATTTTTACTATTTTTGCAATTTCTCCTCAGCTACCGAAACATAACAGGGTTCACCTGCAGCTGTCCCGCACAGTCCTTTAGCTCCTCCGGGAGCTATGTGGGAGTTCCTGCTCTCCTTATACACACAATAGCACACTGACTCTCATGGCCAGGTATTTAACACCCATGTGATGGTCACATGACCATAACAGTGATGTCATGGTCATGCTATGGGCTGGTTTTAGTGGATCTCCATAGGGGGGTGGGCAGAGGTCCACCGTATATCCACATGCAAAATCCTGACAGGACCTGTGTGAACAGGTCCTGTCATGACTTTGCATGTGGAAATACGGTGGACCTCCACCCATCCTCCCTACGGAGGTCCACTAAAACCAGCCCTTAATCCTCTCAGTACTTAGCGTGCTGGAGGCAAAAAACACTCTGGTTTTACATCACTGACTGCAATATGCGCAGTAACACGTATCTCCCTTCACATACTCTGTCAGAGTCACTATGACACAATATGCCAGTGACTCTGTCATTATATATATATATAATATATATATATATATATATATAGTACAGACGAAAAGTTTGGACACACTTTCTCATTCAATGATTTTTCTGTATTTTCATGACTGTGAAAATTGTACATTCACACTGAAGGCATCAAAACTATGAATTAACACATGTGGAATTATATACTTAACAAAAAAGTGTGAAACAACTGAAAATATGTCTTATATTCTAGGTTCTTCAAAGTAGCCACCTTTTTCTTTCATTACTGCTTTGCACACTCTTGGCATTCTCTTGATGAGCTTCAAGAGGTAGTTTAATAAGTGGGATTTCTTGCCTTATAAATGGGGTTGGGACCATCAGTTGTGTTGTGCAGAAGTCTGGTGGATATACAGCTGATAGTCCTACTGAATAGACTGTTAGAATTTGTATTATGGCAAGAAAAAAGCATCTAAGTGAAGAAAAACGAGTGGCCATCATTACCTTAAGAAATGAAGGTCAGTCAGTCCGAAAAATTGGGAAAACTTTGAAAGTGTCCCCAAGTGCAGTTGCAAAAACCATCAAGCGCTAACAAAGAAACTGGCTCACATGAGGACAGCCCCAGGAAAGGAAGACCAAGAGTCACCTCTGCTTCTGAGGATAAGTTTATCCGAGTCACCAGCCTTAGAAATCGCAGGTTAACCGCAGCTCAGATTAGAGACCAGGTCAATGCCACTTGAGTTCTAGCAGCAGACACATCTCTACAACAACTGTTAAGAGGAGACTTTGTGCAGCAGGCCTCCATGGTAAAATAGCTGCTAGGAAACCACTGCTAAGGACAGGCAACAAGCAGAAGAGACTTGTTTGGGCTAAAGAACACAAGGAATAGACATTAGACCAGTGGAAATCTGTGCTTTGGTCTGATAAGTCCAAATTTGAGATCTTTGGTTCCAACTACTGTGTCTTTGTGCGATGCAGAAAAGGTGAACGGATGGACTCTACATGTCTGGTTCCCACCGTGAAGCATGGAGGAGGAGGTGTGATGGTGTGGGGGTGCTTTGCTGGTGACACTATTGGGGATTTATTCAAAATTGAAGGCATACTGAGCCAGCATGGCTACCACAGCATCTTGCAGCGGCATGCTATTCCATCTGGTTTGCGTTTAGTTGGACCATCATTTATTTTTCAACAGGACAATGACCCCAAACACACCTCCAGGCTGTGTAAGGGCTATTTGACCAAGAAGGAGAGTGATGGGATGCTACGCCAGATGACCTGGCCTCCACAGTCACCAGACCTGAACCCAATCGAGATGATTTGGGGTGAGCTGGACCGCAGAGTGAAGGCAAAAGGGCCAACAAGTGCTAAGCATCTCTGGGAACTCCTTCAAGACTGTTGAAAGACCATTTCCGGTGACTATCTCTTGTAGCTCATCAAGAGAATGCCAAGAGTGTGCAAAGCAGTAATCAAAGCAAAAGGTGGCTACTTTGAAGAACCTAGAATATAAGACATATTTTAAGTTGTTTCACACTTTTTTGGTATGTATATAATTCCACATGTGTTAATTCATAGTTTTGATGCCTTCAGTGTGAATGTACAATTTTCATAGTCATGAAAATACAGAAAAATCTTTGAATGAGAAGGTGTGTCCAAACTTTTGGTCTGTACTGTATATACACTGCTCAAAAAAATAAAGGGAACACTCAAATAACACATCCTAGATCTAAATGAATGAAATATTCTCATTGAATAGTTTGTTGTGTACAAAGTTGAATGTACTGTCAACATAATCACACAAAAATCATCAATGGAAATCAAATTTTTGAACCAATGGAGGCCTGGATTTGGAGAGACCCCCAAAATGAAAGTGGAAACAAGTCCAAATGAAAATCAAAACAAGACAAAATTAAAGTGGAAACAAGTCAAAATGATGCTCAGTATTGTGTGTGGCCTCCACTTGCCTGTATGACCTACCTACAACGCATGGACCTGCTCCTGATGAGGTAGCGGATTTTCTCCTGAAGGATCTCCTCCCAGACCTGGACTAATGCATCCGTCAACTCCTGGACAGTCTGTCGTGCAACGTGACGTTCGTGGATGGAGCGAGACATGCTGCCCCAGATGTGCTCAATCGGATTCAGGTCTATGGAACAGGCAGGCCAGTCCATAGCTTCAATGCCTTCATCTTGCAGGAACTGCTGACACACTCCAGCCACATGAGGTCTGGCATTGTCCTGCATTAGGAGGAATCCAGGGCCAACCGCACCAGCATATGGTCTCACAAGGGGTCTGAGGATCTCATCTCGGTACCTAATGGCAGTCAGGCTACCTCTGGCGAGCACATGGATAGCTGTGTGGCTCTCCAAAGAAATGCCACCCCACACCATTACTGACCCACTGCCAAACCGGTCATGGTAAAGGATGTTGCAGGCAGCAGATCGCTCTCCACGGTGTCTCCAGACTCTGTCACATGTGCTGAGTGTGAACCTGGGGTCCCACTGCCAGATTGCCCTCATCATAAGCCGCATTCCGGGCAGGGAGGGGGGCCCAGACACATTTCTTGCAGAGTGGCCCCAAGCTGTCAGTGTCCGCCCCTGACATAAGGGACATTGAGGCCGCCCATGACATGAACGACGTGACTAAAACACAAATGTAACTCTGGGGATCTAAAGATATGGGATATAGATCGAGTACATTTGGGAAGTAGAGGAGGTGATGAAATACATGTCTTGACACAAAAAGAATGTCGTTGGATTGCAGTTTTGGACACAATGGTACATGTGGGGCTTAATGAGCAACTAAATTTTGCCTTCTTTTTGTGTGGGGGCACTTTCTCTGGACCAATGATCATTGATATGATTACTAGCTTTTAACTGTTTTTGTCTCCTTTATGTTTTCAGTAATTTTTTCTTAACGTATCAAAGAACTATATATAAAGTATCCCATCTTATAAAGCCAGCTGGACTTTAACAAATTTGGACTCTAGTCACGAGTTTGCGCAATTACTGAGGACCACCAATGGCTGATGACCCACGTATCATGTTTTGCAATGCATGTATTTTGTTGAGTATTGTTCTTCCTTTATATATACACTGCTCAAAAAAATAAAGGGAACATTCAAATAACACATACTAGATCTGAATGAATGAAATATTCTCATAGAATACTTTGTTCTGTACAAAGTTGAATGTGCTGACAACAAAATCACACAAAAATCATCAATAGAAATCAAATTTATTAGCCAATAGAGGCCTGGATTTGGAGTCACACATAAAATTAAAGTGGAATATAATGCCCTTAAAACAATTCAAAATTATGCTCAGTAGTGTGTGTGGCCTCCACAAGCCTGTATGACCTCCCTCTGCCTGTATGACCTCCCTACAATGCCTGGGCATGCTCCTGATGAGGCGGCGGATGGTCTCCTGAGGGATCTCCTCCCAGAACAGGACTAAAGCATCCCCCAACTCCTATACAGTCTATGGTGCAACGTAACATTGGTGGATGGAGCGAGACATGATGTCGCAAATGTGCTCAATCGGATTGAAGTCTGGGGAACGGGTGGGCCAGTCCATAGCTTCAATGCCTTCATCTTCCAGGAACTGCTGACACACTCCAGCCATTTGAGGTCTGGCATTGTCCTGCATTAGGAGGAACCCAGTGCCAACTGCACCAGCATATGGTCTCACAAGGGGTCTGAGGATCTCATCTTGGTACATAATGGCAGTCAGGCTAGCTCTGGCGAGCACATGGAGGGCTGTGTGGCCCTCCAAACAAATACCACCCCACACCATTACTGACCCACTGCCAAACCGGTCATGCTGAAGGATGTTGCAGGCAGCAGATCACTCTCCACGGCGTCTCCAAACTCTGTCACGTCTGTCACATGTGCTCAGTGTGAACCTGCTTTCATCTGTGAAGAGCACAGGGCGCCAGTGGCGAATTTGCCAATTCTGGTGTTCTGTGGCAAATGCCAAGCGTCCTGCATGGTGTTGGGCTGTGAGCACAACCCCCATCTGTGGACGTCGGGCACTCAGACCATCCTCATGGAGTCGGTTTTTAACCGCTTTTGCAGACACATGCACATTTGTGGCATGCTGGAGGTCATCTTGCAGGGCTCTGGCAGTGCTCCTCCTGTTCCTCCTTGCACAAAGGCAGAGGTAGCAGTCATGCTGCTGGGTTGTTGCCCTCCTATGGCCCCTCCACGTCTCCTGGTGTACTGGCCTGTCTCCTGGTAGCACCTCCAGCCTCTGGACACTACGCTGACAGACACAGCAAACCTTCTTGCCACAGCTCGCATTGATGTGACATCCGGTATGAGCTGCACTACCTGAGCCAGTTGTGTGGGTTGTAGAGTCCGTCTCATGCTACCACGAGTGTGAAAGCACAACCAACTTTCAAAAGGGACCAAAACATCAGCCAGAAAGCATCGGTACTGAGATGTGGTCTGTGGTCCCCATCTGCAGAACCACTCCTTTATTGAGTGTGTCTTGATAATTGATAATAATTTCCATGTTGTCTATTCTATTTGCACCACAGCATGTGAAATTGATTGTCAATCAGTGTTGCTTCCTAAGTGGACACTTTGATTTCACAGAAGTTTTAAAATATTTAGAGTTGAGAGTCCTCAGTGGTTGATACCTTTTAATGGCTAACTGAAAAGATGGAAACAAATTGCAAGCTTTCGAGACTACTCAGGTCTCTTCATCAGGCTGAACTAATACAAAATCTGAAGAATCACATATTTATACACAAAAACACAGAAAAAATGCAATAGGTAAGACAAGTGACGTGAAGCAGAATAGTAATTATGGCAGAGGAATGAGCATAAATATTGGAACAATTCATAGATAAGGAGAGAAAGTTTTATTACCCTCTGATTGGGGTCTGGTAATGTTTTGTGATGTTTTCACAGGGTATTTGGAGTAAATTCCTTAATTGATGTAATAGGCCATAAAACCATGTGACAGGTTCATTCCAGCATTAAGAGTGTCAAAGGTCACCATCAATTTGTATTCGCAAATTCTTCTCTGCCTCTGAGATGTGAATCTGCTTCTTAGTACCAGTATTTTCATATCTGACATGCTATGATCAGGGGAGCAAAAATGTTTTGCCACAGGTAGATCCATTCTTTTTTCTTTTTCTTTTTTTGGAACATTTTTTCAGGAGACTGCGCCTGAGGGAATACTTCAATGATACAGAAGATTCAGAAAACACTCGGACTGAAGGAAAAGGGATCTCAACAACCAAGAAGAGATCAGACTGGACACCTCCTCCTGGACGCAACCCTCATTTGGATAAATATATAGACTCATTCAGATATTTGATAAAATCCACCATCATAGCCACCAACAAGAGACAAGCATCCAACATCAGTGCCCAGGAGAGAAAGGCTATACAGTCTCTGAAAACCAACAAAGAAATCATCATTAAACCTGCTGACAAGGGAGGTGCAATAGTCATGATGAACACATCAGACTATATGAAGGAAGCAAACAGACAACTTACAGACACACGCTACTACAGAAAACTGGAGTCGGACCCTACACAGGACTATTACAAGGAACTAAGCAAGTTGGTATCTTGTCTGTCTGACAAATCCATAAGAGCCGATGACCTGATACCAGAGAGTCCAAGAACAGGGACATTCTACATGCTTCCCAAAATCCACAAAGCTGGGAATCCAGGGAGGCCGATTATTTTATGTGTGGACTCCCTTACTGAGCAGGTATCTGGATGGGTAGAGGGCATTCTTAAACCTCTGGTAAAGGATACACCCAGCTACATTCAGGACACAACTGACCTACTGAATAAACTAGCAGCAATAGGTCCTCTACCAGAAGGAACCATCCTGGCCACCATGGATGTGGAATCCTTGTACTCTAATATCCCACACCAGGATGGATTAAATGCCTGCAAAGACTTCATGAAAAACACAGAGAATGATGCTGATTCTGTGGTGAAACTCACAAAATTCATCCTCACCCACAATTACTTTGAATTTGACAACAAGATCTATTTACAGGAGACTGGCACAGCGATGGGAAGTAAAATGGCTCCACAGTATGCAAATCTTTTCATGGCCAAGCTTGAAAGCGACTTTCTGTCCTCATGTCCAACCAGGCCTCGGGCCTACTACCGCTACATTGATGACATTTTAATCATCTGGACGGAGTCTGAGCAACAGCTAAAGACGTTCCACGAACAGTTCAATCAATTTCATCCCACCATCAACTTAACACTTAACTACTCCAGCACTGAAATTAACTTTTTGGACACCATCATTAAACTGAAGGACAATGAAATAGAGACATCCCTGTATCAGAAGCCAATCGACCGTCCAACATACCTTAAATGGGACAGTTTCCATCCAAAACACATAAAAAACTCTATTGTCTACAGCCAAGCCATCAGATACAACCGTATATGTTCCAACCCCATGGATAGAGATGAACACCTTGGTCGCCTTAGAAAGACCTTTTTAAATCAGGGCTACCATCCAAGAACAATTGAAAACCAAATTACAAGAGCCACCAGAATATCAAGGGATCACCTGCTACATTACAAAGCTAAAGAAGAAAAATAACCGGGTGCCTTTAGTGGTCACCTACAATCCAAATCTGGAGGTGCTAAGGGGAGCTGCACGGAAACTACAACCTTTACTACAAAAAGATGCCCGGTTACAATCCATATTTCCAGACCCCCCACTACTGTGTTTTAGGCAGCCCCCAAATCTAAGAAGCATCATTGTCAGAAGTTCCCTGTCCTCCCCAACAGCTGCAGGAACCTTGCCTTGCAATCAGAAGAAATGCAAAACCTGTCCATTTATAATGACCACGGACAAGATAAAGATCCCCAACTCACATCAGGACTACAAGATACCAGGTACTTTCAGCTGCATCACATCTAATGTTGTGTACCTAATTATATGTACTAAATGTCCAACTGGGGGTCTGTATGTGGGGGAGACCGGGCAAAAACTGAGAACAAGGATGAATTCTCATCGCCACGCAATAAGAGAAAAAAGAATGGATCTACTGTGGCAAAACATTTTTGCTCCCCTGATCATAGCATGTCAGATATGAAAATACTGGTACTAAGAAGCAGATTCACATCTCAGAGGCAGAGAAGAATTTGCGAATACAAATTGATGGTGACCTTTGACACTCTTAATGCTGGAATGAACCTGTCACATGGTTTTATGGCCTATTACATCAATTAAGGAATTTACTCCAAATACCCTGTGAAAACATCACAAAACATTACCAGACCCCAATCAGAGGGTAATAAAACTTTCTCTCCTTATCTATGAATTGTTCCAATATTTATGCTCATTCCTCTGCCATAATGACTATTCTGCTTCACGTCACTTGTCTTACCTATTGCATTTTTTCTGTGTTTTTGTGTATAAATATGTGATTCTTCAGATTTTGTATTAGTTCAGCCTGATGAAGAGACCTGAGTAGTCTCGAAAGCTTGCAATTTGTTTCCATCTTTTCAGTTAGCCATTAAAAGGTATCAACCACTGAGGACTCTCAACTCTAAATATTTTTCTATCTACTGGCTAACACGGTACGAAGATATACATCTTTACTGTAACAGAAGTTTTATTTATTTGGAGTTATATTTTGTTGTTTAAGTGTTCCCTTTATTTTTTTGAGCGGTATATATATATATATATATATATATATATACATATATATATATATATATATATATATATAATAGTGAAACAGTGTCCCATGTCACAGGTAGGGGTCACTGTGTGTTCTAACCAGGATGTGCAGAGAGGCGTATGAAGGCCATAGGAGTGCATGGCTGTCAGGGGCGTAGCTGTGACTGCAATGCAGACTAAAATAAAAATAAGTGTTAGTCTTGGACATGCTAGTGACCAAGGCAGATGTAGGGAAAACCTGCTCTGGGATGTTGTGAAACAGACTGCAGGGTGGTAGTTGTGCAGTCCGTTTCATTCCAGGCCCGGGTTCTCCATGTGGCTGAAAGCCACAGGTTCCTTTGTTAAAAGCCCTGCAGGAAAGGGTATGGGTATGTCAGGGCAAGATTCAGTTTGGTGTGTGAGTGCAGAGCAGAGGTTCTGCAGAGCTTTGTGTGAAATGATACAGGACAGATCAGAGCCAAGAGGCCTGGCACCCACAGCGTATACAGCGGTGCTGTCGTCCACGGTAACTGGTCAGAGGAGGACTGGCGTGTGTAAAGACTGCAAACAGGAGGATATCATGGACTATGTACGGCTGTAACGAGACTTCCGGCGCCTGGTAGTGACATGTGTGGGTCACTGACGTCATTGGGGAGTTCCCCGTGACCCGCACTCCATGATGGTGCTGTGAGTGATGCAGCTTCCAGCTTTTGGCCACATGCGCCGTGATCTACTGAAAGTACCAACACTCATTGGGCATTGGGGACATTTAATTTCATCTTGGCTCCCTGAGGAAGCCGAAGAAACACGTGTTGCGGCACATGAGGCACCAAAGACATGAATATGGATCAGAGCCATTTAATGGTATAATTCATCTTGCCACTATCATGGATACTACTCAAATGATTATTGACTTGACAACTATACTGTGTACTGTTTCCCTGTGTGGTGTTGTGAATCTGCCACTACACTTGTTTCTTTCTACTAGTTGCACTGTCACTTTATCGAGATACTTATCTGTGGAATAGGCTCTTTCTCATTGTCTGTGCCTGTGGTGCTACATTATATTTTTTGGTGCACCTGTGATCTGATTTGAATAGCTCTTGTGTTGTGAATGGGTTTGAGATGAGTTCTGAGCAGAGGCTCCCTCTGGTGATTACAAGCGGTGCTAGTGAAGATTGTGAGGACTGGGAATCAGGTGTTACTGACTGGTCTTATATAAGGGAGTCATTTTCCCATCAGGGTTGCCGGTGATCAATTGTTCTGGTCTGAATCCTTCATTCCAGTTTCCCTTGTAGCCTGCTGTGTCGTGTCTGCATCTCCTGCTTACAGATAAGACTTTTGCTTCTTTTGTGTTTGTGCTATATTTTTGCATTTTGTCCTGCACTTCTTTGGGGGCCTTCAGGGTCCCCTCCTGGGGCTTCTGCCCTCTCAGTTTAGTTCAGCCACTGAGTTTTGTTCTTTTGCTTTTTCCAGTTTTTCAGTGGCTGCTGTTTTTATTTTGTTACACCAGAGAACTAATTTAGGTGGTAGAGGTCGTGTGATCTCAGGTGATTTTGAAATTAGTAGAGTTGGTGCTTTTCAGGGTTTTCTGGGATTGCAGTAAGTACCCTTCCTATCCTTTTCTATTTAGATAGTTTGGGCCCCAGCGTTTGCTCATACTATTTTCTTTCTGTGTCAGTATTTCCTCTTGTCTAACCGCCATTACATGTTTGGGGGCTTTCTGTTATCTTTGGGGTTCTGCTCCGGGGCAGATAGCTTTCCTATTTCTATCTTTAGGTGTAGTTAGTTTCTCAGACTGTGACGAGGCGTCTAGGACCAACTAAGGAACGCTCCACGGCTGCCTCTAGTTGTGGTGGTTAGTCAGGGTACTGCAATCTCATAGATTCCAACTGCTCTGGTGTATTGCCTTTTTTACCTGCACTCCTCAGCTACCGAAACATAACAGTATCACCGGCCTAAAAATTGAAATTGTATGGTACTCACAGAAGGAAAAAAAATATTGTGAAAGAAAAAAAAGTTGTCAGAGTTGTCAGAGATATTTTTCTGTTTGTTGCATTTTTTTTTTTTTTCCTCTGTATCTCTGGGTGCTGGGGAGGATCTTTTCTCCCAATGGAGTTTGCACAGTTGTCTGGCCGTGTGGATCAGCTTGCCACTGAGGTTCAGAGTATTGCTGCATATCTTGCTAGGTTGCCTGTTGTGGAACCTAGGATCCCCATGCCAGATTTGTTTTTAGGGGATCGAGCTAAGTTTCAGAATTTCAAAAATAACTGTAAATTGGTTTTTGCCTTAAAATCTAAGTCCTCAGGAAACGCAGCGCAGCAGGTTCAAATTATCATCTCTCTCCTGCGCGGCGATCCTCAGGATTGGGCTTTTTCCCTGATACCTGGGGATCCTGTTTTGAGTGATGTTGATGCGTTTTTTCAGGCTTTGGGGTTATTGTACGATGAGCCTAATGTCACTGATCAAGCTGAAAAAACCTTGTTGGCATTAAATCAGGGGCTTGATGACGCTGAGTTATACTGTCAGAGATTCCGTAGGTGGGCAGTCCTGACCAAATGGAATGACGACGCTTTGGCGGCCCTTTTCCGGAAGGGTCTGTCAGATAATGTAAAGGATGTTATGGTGGGATTCCCTGTCCCCTCTGGTCTCAATGATTCTATGTCATTAGCGATTCAAATTGACAGACGTTTGCGTGAGCGGAGAAGTATGCGTGGAATGGTGTTGCCTTGTGAACCAGCTTCTGAACCCATGCAGTGTGATAGAGTGGTGTCTGGGGCACAGCGTCATGAGTTTCGAATGCACAATGGGTTATGTTTCTACTGTGGTGATGCCTCTCATGCTATTTCAGTCTGCCCTAAGCGGGGAAGACGTTTTGCACGCTCAGTTGTCTTGGGTAGTGTTCAGACTAAGTTTTTATTAACTGTCACTCTGATATGCTCTCTGTCCTCATTTTCTGCTCAGGCTTTCGTTGATTCTGGAGCAGCTATTAACCTGATGGATTATGATTTTGCTAAACGTTGTGGGTTTCCCTTGATACCCCTACAGAAGTCTATTCCCCTACTGGGGATCGATTCTACCCCTTTGGCTGAGAATAAACCCCAGTTTTCTACTCAGGTGATAATGAGGGTTGAACCTGATCACCAGGAGTGCTGCAAATTTTTGGTTCTATATAATCTGCATGACATTATCGTGCTGGGTTTCCCTTGGTTACAGTCTCATAATCCTGTTTTGGATTGGAAATCTGTGTCTGTAACCAGTTGGGGCTGCCAATGTGTTAATACCAACACTCCTGTTTTTTCTGCCTCCCCCAGGCTCAGGATGTTCCTGACTTTTTGTTTGATTTTTCTGATGTGTTTAGCGAAAGTAAATCTGCATCCTTGCCTCCCCATAGGAGCTATGACTGCGCTATTGAATTAGTGCCGGGTAGTAAATTCCCTAAAGGTCGCCTTTTTAACTTGTCTGTACCTGAACATGACGCTATGCGGTCTTATATCAAGGAATCATTGGAGAAGGGTCATATCAGACCATCCTCTTCACCCTTAGGTGCCGGTTTTTTCTTTGTGGCCAAAAAAGATGGTTCATTAAGGCCGTGTATTGATTATCGTCTCTTGAACAATATTACTGTGAAATATCAATACCCGTTACCCTTGATTTCTGACCTGTTTTCCAGGGTGAAAAACGCTACTTGGTTTACCAAGCTTGACCTCAGGGGGGCGTATAACCTTATTCGCATTAAGCACGGGGATGAATGGAAGACGGCATTCAATACCCTGAAGGACATTTTGAGTACCTAGTGATGCCCTTTGGGCTCACTAATGCTCCTTCCGTCTTCCAGTCCTTCATGAATGACATTTTCAGGGATTTTGTGGACAAATTTCTGATTGTTTATTTGGATGATATCTTGATTTTTTCTAATGACTGGGACTCTCATGTGAAACATGTTCGAACTGTATTCCAGATTTTGAGAGAGAATGCTCTGTATGTGAAGGGATCAAAGTGTCTTTTTGGCGTACAGAGGATCTCATTTCTGGGATTCATTTTGTCCCCATCTGTTATTGAAATGGACCCGGTCAAGGTTCAGGCCATCTGTGATTGGGTCCAACCTACTTCATTAAAGGCTCTTCAGAGATTTTTGGGTTTTGCCAATTTTTATCGTAAATTTATTGGTAATTTCTCGGTTATTGTTAAACCATTAACTGATTTGACCAGAAAGGGTTCTGATGTGGTGAATTGGCCTCCTGAGGCAGTCTCTGCATTTCAGGAACTTAAGCAGAGATTCACTTCTGCTCCTGTTCTACGGCAGCCTGATGTTTCTCTGCCATTTCAGGTGGAGTTTGATGCCTCTGAAATTGGGGCAGGTGCCGTTTTGTCCAAAAAGATCCAGAGACCTCTAAAAGTAACCCTTGTGCCTTTTTCTCTCGAAAATTTTCTCCTACTGAACGTAATTATGACGTAGGTAATTGGGAGTTATTGGCCATGAAGTGGGCTTTTGAAGAGTGGAGACATTGGCTGGAGGGAGCCAAACATCAGGTGGTGGTCCTTACGGACCATAAGAATCTGGTCTATCTGGAATCTGCCAAGCGACTCAATCCTAGACAGGCCAGGTGGGCCTTGTTTTTCACACGTTTTAATTTTGTGGTTTCCTTTCTTCCTGGCACTAAGAATGTTAAGGCGGATGCCCTCTCGAGGAGTTTCCTTGCGGACTCTCCTGAGTTATCTGATCCTTCTGTTATTTTGAAAGAGGGTGTAGTTCTTTCCGCCATCTCGCCCAATTTGAGACTTGCTCTGGAGGGGTGTCAGGAGGATAGGCCTGAGCGCTGCCCTGTTGGAAAATTGTTTGTCCCGGACCAATGGAAAAAGAGTGTGATGTCTGAGATTCATTGTTCCGCATTGGCTGGGCATCCCGGAATTTTTGGTACCAGAGACTTGGTTAGTCGGTCCTTTTGGTGGCCTACCTTGTCTCGTGATGTCAGGGAATTTGTGCAGTCCTGCGGGACTTGCTCTCGCTCCAAGCCTTGCTCTCGCTCTAGTGGTTTGTTGATGCCATTGCCTGTGCCCAAGAGACCATGGACCCATATCTCTATGGATTTCATTTCCGATCTTCCTGTTTCTCAGAGAATGACCACCATCTGGGTGATTTGTGATAGGTTTTCCAAAATGATACATCTTGTGCCATTACCTAAGTTGCCTTCCTCCTCTGAATTGGTGCCGTTGTTCCTTCAGCACGTGGTTCGTTTACACGGCATTCTTGAGAACATTGTGTCTGACAGAGGAGTCCAGTTTGTTTCCAGATTTTGGAGGACTTTTTGTTCTAAACTGGGTGTTCAATTGTCTTTTTCCTCGGCATTTCATCCTCAGACCAATGGTCAAACTGAGAGAACAAACCAGACATTGGAGACTTATCTAAGATGCTTTGTGTCTGCTGATCAGGATGTCTGGGTCTCTTTTTTGCCTTTGGCTGAGTTTGCTCTTAATAATAGGGCTAGCTCTGCCACTTTGATGTCTCCGTTTTTCTGTAATTCTGGGTTTCACCCTCGATTTTCTTCAGGACAGACGGAGGCTTCTGTCTGTCCAGGTGTTGACTCTGTTGTGGAGCGTATGCAACAGATTTGGGACCAGGTAGTGGAGAGGTTGTCCCTCTCTCAGGAGAAGGCCCAGCGGTTTGCTAACCGGCATAGGACTGATGGTCCTCGGTTTAAAGTGGGGGACTTGGTCTGGTTGTCCTCAAAGAATATTCCTATGAGAGTAGCATCTCCTAAATTTAAGCCTAGGTTCATTGGACCTTATAAGATCATGGAGATTATTAATCCTGTTTCTTTTCGTTTGCTTCTTCCAGGGACATTTAAGATCCATAACGTGTTCCACAAGTCCTTGTTGAAGAGGTTTGTTGAGCCAGTGGTTCCTGCTGCTGTGCCTCCTGACCCTGTTTTGGTAGAGGGCAATCTGGAGTATGTGGTTGAGAAAATATTGGATTCTCGTTTTTCTAGACGGAAACTCCAGTATTTGGTTAAATGGAGAGGTTATGGTCAGGAAGACAATTCTTGGGTGTTTGCTTCGGACATCCATGCTAGGAGACTTATCCGTGCGTATCATAGAACTCATCCTGACCGACCTGGTTGCTCAAATGAGGGTTCGGTGACCCCTCCTCAAGGGGGGGGTACTGTTGTGAATGGGTTTGAGATGAGTTCTGAGCAGAATAAATGATATAAATTTGGCACACACCAGTGGATGCAGATGTGGTAATTTAATAAAGGGTTAACATACAATTTTGCAGCAAGATTAACAAGTGACACAGACGTTTCGGTCAATAGACCTTCCTCAATGTGCTGCAATGTGAATAATAACATGTATTAACATAAGGATATAGAAGTACAAAAAATAAAGTATGTACATGATATGTATGAACAAGAAATTTTCTCAAATATGCTGTATGTAGGAACCGACAACAGAATATAGCATAACCTGGTCAGTGTAGATTGTGAATTTCATATATATTTTGTGCCTTACAAGAGATCAAGTGACTGATATGAATAGTGAAAGCTATAGAGGAGCACATACCCATATGTAATTATGCTGGCCAAATCTTAATATTCCTGAAAAAGGAATATACTGGGGTGAGTATGTTAAGCTCTTAACAACAGTGCGTAGTGATAGTAATATTCTATAGCACATACCGCTGGAGTGAATGATGCACAGATATAATCTGTAGAAAAAACAGCATAGGCAGAACCGCATTATAGCGTTGTAAGATATTATCTCGCAATTTACATTGGTGGGGCAGTGGATAGTGGAAAGGTTACCTTAATAGTCCCTTAAGTGGGTGAAGCTTCAGGTGAGTTCTCAGCATAGACGCGGTGTCCACCGCTTGTCTCAGTAGCTGGTATCTGCTCTGAGCCCCGGGTTTAAGTATACAGCGTGGTGCAGGTGTCATGGCCGCTGAAACCGGAAGTGTATAACCGGAAACAGCTAAGCGTGCGTTCCACTGACGTCACCGCTTGCGTTTCAAGATGTTAGGTGGAGACTAATCTTACTTGGTACGTATTTGCATATCAGGAAGTGCTGTGATCACAGTGCAATTATTCTCAGAGCGGTGCATAGAATCTGTGACGTGAGTGAGCTGTGATCCGACGGCATGGTGTTTCTATGGATTCTGAAACAAACAAATATAGAATTAATGCCCATATTTCGTCAATAATAAAATTCATAATAAAGACAGCGTATATAATTATAAATAGACATAAGATTGGTTGGAGTATGGATACTTTTTTTATATAAATGTCTGGATATCAAAATCCCTGTTTAACCCTTTTGGGGCCAGAGTGTTCAATTCATGAATCCAAAAGCTTTCTCTCTTTTTTAACATTTTGATACGGTCACCTCCTCTCCGAGATGGTAAGATCTGTTCAATAATCTGAAATCTCAGTTGGGCAATAGTGTGGCCAGTGTTTATAAAATGGGCAGGAATGGGGAGTAGCATGTTTTTACATCGAATGGTACTTTTATGTTTGGAAATTCTGTCCTTAATTGGTTGAGTCGTTTCTCCCACATATGAGAGGCCGCAAGGGCATTTTATAAGATAGATTACAAAGGACGAGTTGCAAGTATAGTAGTCATTTATGTTGTACTTTTTTCCTGTATAGGGATGGTGGAAAGAATCTCCCCTTTGTACATTATTGCACTGTGTGCAATGTAAACACGGGAAGGTGCCGTGTTTTGGATTATTTAGAAACCGTTGTTTTTTCTGCGGAATAGTTGAACCTATGTCTGCCTTTACAAGTGTGTCTCGAAAATTTTGTGGGCGTCTAAAACAAGGTAGAAATGGTTTGTTAAATTCTATAACTTCAGGATGGGCTGTGTATAGTAGGTTCCAATGTCTCCGTATGCTGTTATGTAGGAGATAGGCACAAGGATGAAAATCATGTACGAATGGGATTCTTTTGTCTACACTTGTTTTTATGGTGGGGTTTTCATCCAGGGATGTAAGTATATGAGTGGGATAGCCTCTTTCTAAGAATTTGTGTTGCATTTCATCTAGTCTGGTAATTTGTGTTTCTGGATTAGACACAATTCTTTTTACTCTTTTGAATTGAGATTTTGGGATTGCATCTTTCATCTTAGTGGGATGGAAGCTCCCATAGTGGAGAAGGCTATTCTTGTCTGTAGTTTTTCTGTATAGATCAGTGGAGAGATATCCCTGTGGATCTTTTATGACTAAAGTATCAAGAAAATTAATTTGTTTTTGATCATAAGTCATAGTGAAATCTAGACCCGGCCATGATACTCGTAAGCGGGAATAAAACATAGTTAGTGTATCCAAGGATCCATTCCAAATACAAAAAATGTCGTCGATGTATCTCTTCCACAGTATAGCATGGCTGCGGAAGAGATCATCTTTGTATATAACATTTTCCTCAAATTGTGCTACATAACAGTTAGCATACGGCGGTGCAGTATTTGAGCCCATGGCGGTGCCTTTAACCTGTAAATAGAATTTGTCTTCAAATAAAAAATAATTTTTGGTTAGTATGATAGTGAGTAATTCACAGCAAAGATTTATTTGTTCAGTTTCAAAATCTGCCGACTCTAGAAGTTTCCGAACTGCGATTATATCTTCTGTATGGGGTATAGACGTATATAAATCTTTTACGTCAAAAGTGACGAGAATGGCTTGTGGTGGAACAATATTCATATTGTGAATCAGATCTAGGAAAGCACCTGTGTCTAGGATATATGAAATTGTGTTACGAATAAGAGGTGTTAATATTTTCTCCAGATATTTTGCAATTGGGGAAAACACGGACTCTGTTGAAGCCACGATGGGTCTTCCTGGGGGATTGGAGAGGCTTTTATGTACTTTGGGGAGTGCATAGAAAACAGGTATGATAGGAGATTTCTTAGTAAGATATTCACATGTTTTTTCGTCTATGACTCTTTTTGCTAGATATTTTTCCAATGTGACCTGAATAAGATGTGTGATTTCTTTAGTGGGATCACTTGGTAAAAGTTGGTAAGTAGTTATGTCCCTTAGCTGTCGGTTTATCTCATCTATGTAATCAGTTTTGTTTAGGATCACAATTGCACCCCCTTATCCGCGGGTTTGATAATGATATTTTTGTCTTCTTTGAGACTTCTAAATGCCTGTCTATCTAGAGGTGTAAGATTATTAGGATAATGGACTCGGCCCTTATTGATGCTTTCTCTGAGATCCTGGAAAGTTTTGTCTATAAATGATATAAATGTCTCCAAGGCATGTGAGCCATGTGGAGGTCTGTATGTACTTTTATTTCTCAGGCCTAAACTGTTAGCGGACATAGGTGGATATTGAATAGGTTCAGGATTAGGTACGTTTGAGAAATGCAACTTCAATCTTAGTGATCTATAAAATCTTTGTAGGTCCATTTCTAAATTGAAGGTATTGCATTTGTAGCTGGGCAAAATGATAGTCCCTTTTGTAGTACTTGATGTTCAGCAATACCCAGGCTTCTGGATGATAAGTTAATTACTAATGGGTTATTACCTGAGATCGTGTGATAGCCTCTTTCTAAGAATTTGTGTTGCATTTCATCTAGTCTGGTAATTTGTGTTTCTGGATTAGACACAATTCTTTTTACTCTGGTTGTCCTCAAAGAATATTCCTATGAGAGTAGCATCTCCTAAATTTAAGCCTAGGTTCATTGGACCTTATAAGTTCATGGAGATTATTAATCCTGTTTCTTTTCGTTTGCTTCTTCCAGGGACATTTAAGATCCATAACGTGTTCCACAAGTCCTTGTTGAAGAGGTTTGTTGAGCCAGTGGTTCCTGCTGCTGTGCCTCCTGACCCTGTTTTGGTAGAGGGCAATCTGGAGTATGTGGTTGAGAAAATATTGGATTCTCGTTTTTCTAGACGGAAACTCCAGTATTTGGTTAAATGGAGAGGTTATGGTCAGGAAGACAATTCTTGGGTGTTTGCTTCGGACATCCATGCTAGGAGACTTATCCGTGCGTATCATAGAACTCATCCTGACCGACCTGGTTGCTCAAATGAGGGTTCGGTGACCCCTCCTCAAGGGGGGGGTACTGTTGTGAATGGGTTTGAGATGAGTTCTGAGCAGAGGCTCCCTCTGGTGATTACAAGCGGTGCTAGTGAAGATTGTGAGGACTGGGAATCAGGTGTTACTGACTGGTCTTATATAAGGGAGTCATTTTCCCATCAGGGTTGCCGGTGATCAATTGTTCTGGTCTGAATCCTTCATTCCAGTTTCCCTTGTAGCCTGCTGTGTCGTGTCTGCATCTCCTGCTTACAGATAAGACTTTTGCTTCTTTTGTGTTTGTGCTATATTTTTGCATTTTGTCCTGCACTTCTTTGGGGCTTCAGGGTCCCCTCCTGGGGCTTCTGCCCTCTCAGTTTAGTTCAGCCACTGAGTTTTGTTCTTTTGCTTTTTCCAGTTTTTTCAGTGGCTGCTGTTTTTATTTTGTTACACCAGAGAACTAATTTAGGTGGTAGAGGTCGTGTGATCTCAGGTGATTTTGAAATTAGTAGAGTTGGTGCTTTTCAGGGTTTTCTGGGATTGCAGTAAGTACCCTTCCTATCCTTTTCTATTTAGATAGTTTGGGCCCCAGCGTTTGCTCATACTATTTTCTTTCTGTGTCAGTATTTCCTCTTGTCTAACCGCCATTACATGTTTGGGGGCTTTCTGTTATCTTTGGGGTTCTGCTCCGGGGCAGATAGCTTTCCTATTTCTATCTTTAGGTGTAGTTAGTTTCTCAGGCTGTGACGAGGCGTCTAGGACCAACGTAGGAACGCTCCACGGCTGCCTCTAGTTGTGGTGGTTAGTCAGGGTACTGCAATCTCATAGATTCCAACTGCTCTGGTGTATTGCCTTTTTTACCTGCACTCCTCAGCTACCGAAACATAACACTCTTGTATACTATGAATTATTATTAAAACAATATTTCTCTTAATGTTTCTTTGGATTATATGTTCCATGTGTTTCTGTCATCATACAGTAATTCATGTAAAAGTGAAATAAAAAAGAATTGTACTTTTTCCTCAAAAATGTTGCTTTAGCCCCAATTTTTTCACTTTTGCAAGGCATAGGATAGGAATATAAACCTCACAATTTGTTACTCAGTTTCTTCTGAGTGCGCTAATACCACACATATGGTCAGAACCCTTTGTTTGAACAAATAGCATGGCTCAGAAGGGAAGGAGCACCAATTGAAATTTGTAACAAAAGTTTGTCTAAAATAGATTGCGAGCACCATATCGCATATACAGGGACTCTAAGGTGAATAAACAGCAGTAACCAGCAGATTTTATCCAGGGTTATAGTGAGAATTTTGATCTCAAAGACACTACAAAGAATTTGATAACATTAGATTATCATATTGAAAATGTTCATTTTTTTCACAAAAATGTTGCTTTAGCTTCAAATTTTTCATTTTTGCAAGGGGTAATGTATCGACCCGCCACCACAATTGTGGATTACCAGGGCAATGGGGTACTCAGAGCCGAGCCCATGGAAGTCTATGGGGTTTGTCACAGGTAGCGGTGGCTCGGTCTGTGGCCCTGGCGGTCTGGCGTATGTTGGGGGAATATTTACAGGGGATAGATTTATATACAGTTCGTGACGCCACCTGTAGTCTTCTGGTAATTTATACCAGCGCTGCTGTAGATCTCTGAGGGGATGGTGAGGCAGCTAGATGTCAGGTCCCCTACAGGTGGGACTGGTCCCTCAAAGTCTATGAAGTTAGTGAAGTCGGGTGCAGATAAATAACACAGTCTCACACGGTCAGCGTCTTTCCATACCTTTACTTGTAAGATGTTCAGGCAGGTCCCAGGGAGGCTGATCCAAGGAGAATGTATTTTGAGATAGCAGCTGGACAAGTTAGGGGCCTCCTTTACTTTCAACACGATGAGTACAACCAGCCTGAAGCGTAGTTCC
Organism: Oophaga sylvatica; assembly: GCA_033576555.1. Lineage (NCBI taxonomy): Eukaryota > Metazoa > Chordata > Amphibia > Anura > Dendrobatidae > Oophaga > Oophaga sylvatica. The sequence goes on along the minus strand of JARQOD010000002.1, from coordinate 448,799,253 downwards.
CTCTATAACTCCAGCTATTCCATAGCTGTACTGCCCAGTCAGTTTTGTGGTCGGAGCCTTCCTGTGAGAGAGCTGAATTCCTATCTTGTCGTGCACTGACTCAAAGTCTTCACTCCCCTGACCCCAGTTACGTACTGACTATTTGGGGCTGTTTGCCGCGACCTAAGGTCCGGTAAATCTCTGGTTTTCTTACCACTATGCTTGAAGCTTTAGTGATCCTTCGGTCCCCAGTGACCGGTAGCAATGTGCAGGACTTCTTCAATCCAAAAGCACTTTTCAAATAATCTTTCCACTGTGCCTTTCGCCTTGTCCTCGCTGGTAGCATAAACACTCACACTTGCAAAAAGTCATAATCACTCCCTTCTTCTCTTCCTTTAGAGTTAGTTCCAGACTCTCAGTTATCCACTAGGCAGGAGCACGTCTCTGAACCTTTCACTGTCCTTGAGACAGGTGACTGAAGTATTTCTGTACTAAGCTCTTCTTTCTTAATCAGTGTCTTCAAGTGAGGTACAGCTCTGACCAGGCTGAGGTGATCTATATCTCGCCCTTACTGGCCTCCACTTGCTGAACTGCTGCAGAACCAGGCTGGACTGCTTCCTCCCTCCAAGTCCCAGCTAGACTCCACACGTCTGCTCTGTCCGAAGACAGGAAACTGACTGCTCTAATCACTCAACCAATACACCCTGACCACTCCCTCACAAGTGACTACACTACCCTAAGGGTGTGTCTAGTGTATGTTGAGTGAATGGGTATTGAGCATTAAACTGCTATCTCTCCACACATTCTCCAGGGTACTGCGTGTGCCTAACACCAGGGCTACACATTCCCCCATGGTAAAAGACAGCACTCCCGGGCTGTAAAATACAAAGAGACATTTTGTTTATGCATGAAAACATCAACATTAAACATTAATTCGTCCCATCCGGGAGGTAAGGATGTCTTGAACGTTGCAAAACAAAAAATTGAATATAGAAAAATACAAAAGTATTAAGGCATCAAAACATTCAATATATACACAGTATTCTTGTGAAGGACCCGCACCAAACCTTCAACGTGGGTCCTGGGTGGGCTGCAGGACATCCGAATGCAGACCTCACTCAGTGCCACACCACACGGGTTTTTGTATTCAGAGGTAGTTGTGATGGTTTTATGTAAAACCAAGATAAAGCACCGAAGCGCAACTATATACAAATAAGTTCTGGGCTGGCACAGTCCTCAACCTCAAAGTCCATTGTAAAACGAAGACATATTATATCACATTATAACAATAATAAAGTGCAAAACTTTTTCTGATTACCCAGCCGGGCATTCTACTGTTGGCAATATATAAATATATTATATACTCATTTAACTTGTGCAAAAATTGGCAAACTTCTTAAACTTTTTACAACATTACTTATGGTAGACCCCTATCTGGATCTCACCGGTTTTTACTGTTTAACTATTCATTTATTTCAAATACATTTTCCACCCCGGGGGCTGAAACAATGCGGTGATCCCTAGATCCCAGAACTAACAGGTCGTGACCTGCTATTGGGGTTTGAGTCGCCACAGTTCCTGTGCGAACCTCTAGGGCGCAACGGGTACATTCTCTTTGCGAGACACCGATTGCGTTTCAATCTGAGTCACAGTTAACGATATGGATCGTGTCATGGATTGCGATGGAAACTGGGTCGCATGTTGCGATGTAGAAGGATAACGGTATACAGGTGTCGCTTTCATTTGCGATGAGCCTGCAGGGGGCGATGCTGGGGCACGGCCGGATACTGCTTGAGCTGGAGACGGGGACGCTGCGGTAGTGGTGATGTTACCTGCGTCTGGGACGGGGTCACGGACGATGGTGACGTTAAGGGCATACCATCCCTTCATTCCCCAGTGCCGTGTGTACGTGACAATGTCTCCATTAACTAAGTCCCTCCCGGGATGGCCTTGCGGTAGGTGGGATTCTACGTCCCTGCGACTAACAAAGACCCCTGGGTAGAGGCCCGGTTCACGGATGAAGCCCCAGCCCTTCCGGAGCTGGAACTCAGTCACACACCCCTGCCGCCGCGGTTCCCTCAAGGTACCTTTCTCTCTCCGGACACTCTCCTTGTCCGCGATCAGCTCTGCATGTTGCCGCTGTCGATTCCGCTGAGCTTCCCGCTCTTCCTCCTGCTGGCGTTTCTGCTTCTCCTCACGACGCTGCCACTCATATTCCCACTGGGCGGTATAGGCGACGTCATCCAGGCGCGCCATCTCGTCCCAGTCGACGTCTGGTAACGACGGACAGGACCCCTCCGGTGTCCCTGCCGGGGTTCGATCATCTGCTGCGGCCTCCTGGCCGGGCGGGAGTTCCGGAACTGGCGGTACCTCCTCAACCTCCTTCGCCTCCACCGCTTCACCGGTAGGATCAGGATTGGTACTTTCGGGGGCAGCCTCCGGTTGCTCCTTTGCCTTGGGCAGCAGAATTTTCGGTAACTCGAATCGTGGGGGGTCGTTGAGGGGAGAGAACACCACGTCCCACAGCCTCCGCTGCTCCTGGGTACGCCGGCGTCTCTCGATCTCTTCAAATCCAGGTTGGTGCTGGACCATCTTTTTCAGGCGTGCATTCTCTTCCTGAATTTCTAGCAACGCCTGCTGCAGGTGCAGGACCACGGATGACTCCGGTGCTGGTGGCAGCTTGGCTGGGGCACGGGGCCTGCCTTCCTCCGCTTCCCTGCTCGGCTGCACACGTCCTGCTTCCATGATGTTCCAGAAGATTCTTTCTTCTTCCTCCAGAGACGTCCGGTCTCTTCCGGGGAGGCGGGGTTTGCGTCTCCTCCTCTTTGCAGGGAAGGTGAAGAGGAGGCGGACCTCCTTTGCTGTAGGGCAGGATCGCATGTTGTAATAGCACTTTGAGAGGGCCGGCATTTTCTTCGCGCCACAGGGGGGTACACGCCCACGAAGGTACGCCCACCTTCTTCTCCAGCGCCTGAGGGCGCGAATATGGCGACAAAGATGGCGATTTTTGGCGCCAAAAGTGCAAACAGTCCTTTTTCACAAAAACAACTCCATAGGCACACAGGGCTCGCAATTTTGCGAGTTTCGCATCCTGTTCGTGACGCCAAATTTGTATCGACCCGCCACCACAATTGTGGATTACCAGGGCAATGGGGTACTCAGAGCCGAGCCCATGGAAGTCTATGGGGTTTGTCACAGGTAGCGGTGGCTCGGTCTGTGGCCCTGGCGGTCTGGCGTATGTTGGGGGAATATTTACAGGGGATAGATTTATATACAGTTCGTGACGCCACCTGTAGTCTTCTGGTAATTTATACCAGCGCTGCTGTAGATCTCTGAGGGGATGGTGAGGCAGCTAGATGTCAGGTCCCCTACAGGTGGGACTGGTCCCTCAAAGTCTATGAAGTTAGTGAAGTCGGGTGCAGATAAATAACACAGTCTCACACGGTCAGCGTCTTTCCATACCTTTACTTGTAAGATGTTCAGGCAGGTCCCAGGGAGGCTGATCCAAGGAGAATGTATTTTGAGATAGCAGCTGGACAAGTTAGGGGCCTCCTTTACTTTCAACACGATGAGTACAACCAGCCTGAAGCGTAGTTCCCTCTATAACTCCAGCTATTCCATAGCTGTACTGCCCAGTCAGTTTTGTGGTCGGAGCCTTCCTGTGAGAGAGCTGAATTCCTATCTTGTCGTGCACTGACTCAAAGTCTTCACTCCCCCTGACCCCAGTTACGTACTGACTATTTGGGGCTGTTTGCCGCGACCTAAGGTCCGGTAAATCTCTGGTTTTCTTACCACTATGCTTGAAGCTTTAGTGATCCTTCGGTCCCCAGTGACCGGTAGCAATGTGCAGGACTTCTTCAATCCAAAAGCACTTTTCAAATAATCTTTCCACTGTGCCTTTCGCCTTGTCCTCGCTGGTAGCATAAACACTCACACTTGCAAAAAGTCATGTAATCACTCCCTTCTTCTCTTCCTTTAGAGTTAGTTCCAGACTCTCAGTTATCCACTAGGCAGGAGCACGTCTCTGAACCTTTCACTGTCCTTGAGACAGGTGACTGAAGTATTTCTGTACTAAGCTCTTCTTTCTTAATCAGTGTCTTCAAGTGAGGTACAGCTCTGACCAGGCTGAGGTGATCTATATCTCGCCCTTACTGGCCTCCACTTGCTGAACTGCTGCAGAACCAGGCTGGACTGCTTCCTCCCTCCAAGTCCCAGCTAGACTCCACACGTCTGCTCTGTCCGAAGACAGGAAACTGACTGCTCTAATCACTCAACCAATACACCCTGACCACTCCCTCACAAGTGACTACACTACCCTAAGGGTGTGTCTAGTGTATGTTGAGTGAATGGGTATTGAGCATTAAACTGCTATCTCTCCACACATTCTCCAGGGTACTGCGTGTGCCTAACACCAGGGCTACACAGTAACAATCAACAATGGACCCCACAGTTTGTTACCCACTTTCTTCTAAGCCCAGTGATACTCCACATGTAGTCAAAAAATATTATTTGTACAAATGGCAGGGCTCAGAAGGGAAGAAGCAACATTTGGTGTTTGGAGTGTAAATTTGGCTGGAATAGGTTGAAATAAATTCTGTGCATCAAGAATTTGTTCAAACTTAATTAAATCCATTCTGCCCTCTACCTGTGAAATGTTCCCTGTGCCATTGACTGCAACACAACCCCAAAACATTATTGATACACCCCATGCTTAATGGTTGTCGAGATCTTCTTTTTATGAAATGTTGTGCTCTTTTTTTCTCACACATACCTTTGATCATTGTGGCCAAAGAGTTCTATTGTAACCTCATTGGTCCACAGGACTTGTTTTCAAAATACATCAGGCTTGTTTAGATGTTCTTTTGCATACTACTGATGCTGATTTTTATGGTGAGGATGCAGGAGAGGTTTTCTTCTGATGACTCTTCCATGAAGGCAATATTTGTGCAGGTGTCTGAACAGTAGAATATACCACAACTCCAGACTCTGCTAAATCTTTCCGAAGGTTTTTTGCAGTCAAGCTTGGGTTCTGATTTACCTCTCCAGCAATCCTACGAGCAGCTCTCACTGAAATTTTGTTTGGTCTTACAGACCTTATATTGACCTCCAATGTTTCTGTTAACTGCCATATCTTAACTACATTTTGAACTGAGGAAAGGGCAACTTCAAAACACTTAGCTTTCTTCTTATAACCTTCTCCTGAATTGTGGGCCTCCACGAATTTCATTTTCAGAGTGCAAAGCATTTGCTTAGAAGAACCCATGGCTGCAGTTTTTTGGCACAAGGATAGCGGAAACTGGGTTTTTATAAAGCTGGGAAATTCGCATCACCTGGCATTTTCTAACAATGATGGTGAACAAACCATAACCCTGACATGCTAATAAAGGTCTGAAAACTTGGTCAAAGTTATCTGAGCACACAAATCTCCAAAGGTGCCCAAACATTTTCATTGGCCCATTTTCCTTTTCATAATTTTTAAAATGTAAAAAATGAGAATATATATATATATATATTTTTTTTTTTGCCTAAAATACAAAGCAATTGTGTAATCTTTAACTTTAGGCCTTTTAGAGATCATTTCATCTTCAAGTTGCTTAACTGTTCACAATAACAGGAATTTTGACTAGGGGTGCCCAAACTTTTACATGCCACTGTATAAAGGAGTGGGCGAGGTTAGGGAAGTGGCTTAGCATAAAATATAAAATGCTACAACATGCTGTGCATTCCATGTGTCCTTATCCTGTCTTTCAAAGTTTGAAGGTATGTCTATAAAGTGTTATGGCCTGATCCACATTTACCTGAAGCTAGGCTTCAAGGGAGTACAAACAGAGCCATTTTGCATTTATAAAACGGCATTAATCAGATTTAAAGGGTTTTTTTTCTCTGCTGGTTACCAAATATGTGGTGCTCTCTTGTAGTAAAAGACTGAAAAGGTTTTGCACAAATTGAGAATTTCCTTATCCAGACAGTTTTGTTCACGTTTGTTTCCTTTCATACAGCCAAATTAGATCTCCTGCTTTGCACTGAGGAGAAAACACACCACAACATGTATCTGTAAGGCTGGTTTCACACCAGCGTTTGACCGACCTGCGTCGGTCTGCGCACGGCCGCCGCTAAGCTCTGCCCCAGCCGCGCCTCCTCCGATCGTCGTCCGCCTATGGGTGCATGACGCTGCATGCGACCTGCGCACCCTATCTTTAGCATTGGGTTCGCAGGTCGTATGCAGGTCATGCGCAGGTATGCGTTTTCCGGCGCATGCGTCCTTTTCACAGTGCGCCGACCTGCGCCCAATGCACCGTGTTGCATTTTGGTGCGCTCGGCGCACCGTCAAAAGGACGCATAGCTGCGCACGGCCTGCGTACCCAATGCTAAAGATAGGGTGCGCAGGTCACATGCAGCGTCATGCGCCTATAGACGGAGCGATCGGGAGTAGGCGTGTCCGGGGTGGAGCTTAGCGGCGGCCGTGCGTTGACCAACGCAGGTCAGTGCAACGCTAGTGGGAAACTAGCCTAAGTAGAGTGTCTGGTTTGGCTTCTTATCTTAAGTTATATGGCAAGGCTCATTAACCCCTCTCTGCCATCAGATGTACTATTCCGTCCATGTGACCCTGGACCTAATTCCCATGGATGGAATAGTACGTCATAGGCGATCAGCTGCGCTCCCGGGGGGAGCATAGCTGATCGCCGCCGGGTGTCAGCTGTATATCACAGCTGACACCCAGCACTATGTGTCAGGAGCGGTCACGGACCACTCCCGGCACATTAACCCCTAGCACACCGCGATCAAACATGATCGCGGTGTGCCCGGGGCACAGGGGAGGATCGCGCAGGCAGGGGGCTCCCTGCGCGCCCCCCTGAGACCCTCAGAGCAGCGCGATGTGTCGCGCTGTTCCGAGGGTCCGTCCTCCCTCCAGGTCCCCGGATCCAAGATGGCGCCGGGGTCCTGCAGGGAGGCGGCTTCCTCAGTGCCTGCTGAGAGCAGGCGCAGAGGAAGCCTGCAGCAATGCCAGAGCGATCGCTGGTGTGACAGAGTGCTGTGCACACTGTCACACCAGCGATCTGCTAAAATACTGTGATGTCCCACCCTGGGACAAAGTAAAAAAGTAAAAAAAATAAAAATAAAAAGTGGTAAAAAAAATCATCAAAAAAAAAAAAATATTCCCCAATAAATTCATTTCTTCCTGTAAATAAAAAAAACAAAACAATAAAAGTACACATATTTGGTATCGCCGCGTCCGTAACGACCCCCCCTATAAAACTGTCCCACTAGTTAACCCCTTTAGTGAACCCCTTAAAAAAAAAAAACTAAGCAAAAAATCAATGCTTTATCATTATACCGCCGAACAAAAAGTGGAATAACACGCGATCAAAAAGACAGATATAAATAAACATGGTACCGCTGAAAACGTCATCTTGTCCCGCAAAAAACGAGCCATCATACAGCATCATCAGCAAAAAAATAAAAAAGTTATAGCTCGCAGAATGAAGCGATGCAAAAATAATGATTTTTTTATATAAAATTGTTTTTATTCTATAAAAGCGCCAAAACATAAAAAAATTATATAAATGAGGTATCGCCATAATCGTACTGACCCGAAGAATAAAACTGCTTTATCAATTTTACCACACACGGAACGGTATAAACGCCTCCCCCAAAAGAAATTCATGAATTGCTGATTTTTGTTCATTCTAACCTCCCGAAAATCGAAATAAAAAGCGATGAAAAAATGTCACGTGCTCAAAATGGTACCAATAAAAACGTCACCTCGTCCCGCAAAAAATAAGACCTCACATGACTCTGTGGGCCAAAATATGCAAAAATTATAGCTCTCAAAATGTGGTGATGCAAAAAACTACTTTTTGCAATAAAAAGCGTCTTTTAGCGTGACAGCTGCCAATCACAAAAACCCGCTATAAATAGTAAATCAAACCCCCCTTTATCACCCCCTTAGTTAGGGAAAAATAATAAAATTAAAAAAATGTATTTATTTCCATTTTCCCATTAGGGTTAGTGTTGCGGCTAAAGTTAGGGTTAGGATTGGCGCTAAAGTTAGTATTAGGGTTATGGTTGGGATTAGGGTTAGGGTGTGTTAGGGTTAGGTTTGTGGTTAGGGTTGGGACTAGGGTTAGGGGTATGTTGGGGTTAGGGTTGGAGTTAGAATTGGGGGGTTTCTGCTGTTTAGGCACATCAGGGGCTCTCCAAATGTGACATGGCGTCTGATCTCAATTCCAGCCAATTCTGCGTTGAAAAAGTCAAACGGTGCTCCTTCACTTCTCAGCTCTGCCATGCGCCCAAACAGTAGTTTACCCCCACATATGGGGTATCAGCGTACTCTGTACCCCAAGAGTTATTGTGCAATTTGTCCTATTTCTTCTGTTACCCTTGGGAAAATAAAAAACTGGGGGCGACAAAATCATTTTTGTAAAAAAAAAATGATTTTTTTTGTTTTTACGGCTGTATGTTGTAAATTTTCTGTGAAGCACTTGGGGCTTCATAGCGCTCACCACACTTCTAGATAAGTTCCTTGTGGGGTCTATTTTCCAAAATGGGGTCACTTGTGGGGGGTTTCCACTGTTTAGGCGCATCAGGGGCTCTCCAAATGCGACATGACGCCCCCAGACCATTCCATCAAAGTCTGCAATCCAAAACGTCACTACTTCCCTTCCGAGCCCAGACGTGCACCCATACAGTCGTTTTCTCACACATGTTGGGTATCAGCGTACTCAGGACAAATTGGACAACAACTTTTGGGGTCCAATTTCTCCTGTTACCCTTGTGAAAATAAAATATTGGGGGCGAAAAAATCATTTTTGTAAAAAAAAAAAGGATTTTTTATTTTTACAGCTGTACGTTATAAACTTCTGTGAAGCACTTAGGGGTTCAAAGTGCTCAACATACTTCTAGATAAGTTCCTTGTGGGGTCTATTTTCCAAAATGGGGTCACTTGTGGGGGGTTTCCACTGTTTAGGCGCATCAGGGGCTCTCCAAATGCGACATGACGCCCCCAGACCATTCCATCAAAGTCTGCAATCCAAAACGTCACTACTTCCCTTCCGAGCCCAGACGTGCACCCATACAGTCGTTTTCTCACACATGCTGGGTATCAGCGTACTCAGGACAAATTGGACAACAACTTTTGGGGTCCAATTTCTCCTGTTACCCTTGTGAAAATAAAATATTGGGGGCGAAAAAATCATTTTTGTAAAAAAAAAAAAGGATTTTTTTTTTTACGGCTGTACGTTATAAACTTCTGGGAAGCACTTCGGGGTTCAAAGTGCTCACCACACATCTAGATAAGTTCCTTGTGGGGTCTATTTTCCAAAATGGGGTCACTTGTGGGGGGTTTCCACTGATTAGGCACATCAGGGGCTCTCCAAATGCAACATGACGCCCCCAGACCATTCCATCAAAGTCTGCAATCCAAAACGTCACTACTTCCCTTCCGAGCCCCGACGTGCGCCCATACAGTAGTTTACTCCCACATATTGGGTATTAGCGTACTCAGGACAAATTGGACAACAACTTTTGGGGTCCAATTTCTCCTGTTACCCTTGTGAAAATAAAATATTGGGGGCGAAAAAATCATTTTTGTAAAAAAAACAAAGATTTTTTATTTTACGGCTGTACGTTATAAACTTCTGTGAAGCACTTTGGGGTTCAAAGTGCTCACCACACATCTAGATAAGTTCCTTGAGGGGTCTAGTTTCCAAAATGGTGTCATTTGTGGGGGTTTCCACTGTTTAGGCAGATCAGGAGCTCTCCAAACACGACATGGCATCCAGCCAATTCTGCGTTGAAAAAGTCAAACGGCGCTCCTTCCCTTCCAAACTCTGCCATGCACCCAAACAGTGGTTTACCCCCACATATGGGGTATCAGCGTACTCAGGACAAATTGCACAATAACTTTTGGAGTCTTGTTACCCTTGGGAAAATAAAAATTGGGGTGAAAAGATCAATTTTGTGGAAAAAATATGATTTTTTAATTTTATGGCTCTACGTTATAAACTTGTGTGAAGCCCTTGGGGGTTCAAATTGCTCACCAAAGATCTAGATAAGTTCCTTAGGGGGTCTAGTTTCCCAAATGGGGTCACTTGTGGGGGGTTTCCACTGTTTAGGCACATCAGGGACTCTCCAAATGCAACATGGCGTCCAATCTCAATTCCAGCCAATTTTGGTTGGAAACAGTCAAATGGTGCTACTTCCATTCCGAGCTCTGCCATGCGCCCAAACAGTGGTTCCCCCCCACATATGGGGTATCAAGGTACTCAGGACAAATTGGACAACAACTTTTGAGGTCCAATTTCTCCTGTTACCTATGGGAAAATAAAAAATTAGTGACTAAGAGATAATTTTTGTGGGAAAAAATAGGATTTTTTATTTTCATGCCCGGGCATTATAAACTTGTGTGAAGCACTTGGGGGTTCAAAGTGCTCACCAAAGATCTAGATAAGTTCCTTAGGGGGTCTAGCTTCCAAAATGGGGTCACTTGTGGGGGGTTTCCACTGTTTAGGCTCATCTGGGGCACTACAAACGGAACATGACCCCCATCAATGTTTGCATTCCAAAACGCTACTGCTTCCTTTCCAAGCCCTGCCGTGCGCCCAAACAGTTTCCCCCCCCCCACATATGGGGTATCAGCGTACTCAGGACAAATTGGACAACAACTTTTGGGGTCCAATTTCCTTGGGAAAAATCAAAAATTTGGGACTAAAAAATCATTTTTGTGGAAAATTGTTTTTTTTTTTTTTCACACCCAGGCATTATAAACTTTTGTGAAACACTTTGGGGCTCAAAGTGCTCACAACAGATCTAGATAAGTTCCTTAGGGGGTCTAGTTTCCAAAATGGTGTCACTTGTGGGGGGTTTCCACTGTTTAGGCGCATCAGTGGCTCTCCAAACACGACATGGCGTCCAATCTCAACTCCAGCCAATTTTAGTTTGAAAAAGTCAAACGGCGCTCCTTCCCTTACGACCTCTGCCGTGTGCCCAAACAGTGGTTTTCCCCCACATATAGGGTATTGGCGTACTCAGGAGAAATTGCACAACAACTTTATCTGCCCATTTTCTCCTTTTACCCTTGTCAAAATAAAAAAAAAGTTTGTAAAAGATCATTTTTGTGGCTAAAAAGTTAAATATTAATTTTTTCCTTCCACGTTGCTTCAGCTCCTGTGAAGCACCTGAAGGGTTAATAAACTTCTTGAATGTGGTTTTGAGTACCTTGAGGGGTGCAGTTTTTAGAATGGTGTCAATTTTTGGTATTTTCTGCTATATAGACCCGTCAAAGTGACTTCAAATGTGAGGTGGTCCCTAAAAAAATGGCTTTGTAAATTTTGTTGTAAAAATGAGAAATCACTGGTCAACTTTTAACCCTTATAATTTCCGAACAAAAAAAATTTTGGTTCCAAAATTGTGCTGATGTAAAGTAGACATGTGGGAAATGTTATTTCTTAACTATTTTGTGTGACATATTTCTCTGTTTTAAGGGAAAAAAATTCAAAGTTTGAAAATTGCAAAATTTTCAAAATTTTCGCCATATTTGTGTTTTTTTCAAAAATAAACGCAAGTTATATCGAAGAAATTATACTTCTAACGTGAAGTACAATATGTCACGAGAAAACAATCTCAGAATCGCGAAGATCCGTTTAAGCGTTCCAGAGTTATAACCTCATAAAGAGACAGTGGTCAGAATTGTAAAAATTGGCCCGGTCATTAACGTGCAAACCACCCTTGGGGGTGAAGGGGTTAAAGAGTCAATATTGACTTTTAGGATTGCTACATCCAATAGGTGGCGCTACAGTTCAAGTCCTCTTTCTCTCTGAAGAGTTTAGTTGAATATTAAGTTTGTTGGGTGACCATGTTGTACAAAGTCCTTCAGAGGATAGTTATTATATTTATCTAGGTCACATACGTATACTTCTTAATGCCCCTGAAATAAAGATACTTTTTTAATGTTATATATTGAGACAATTCTCCACCCAAGCAACATTTTATTGAAGATCTGAAGATCACCATTTTATTGACCTGTAATTCAAACACCAGATGCAGAAGGAGGGGCTGGGAAAGGAGAAGACCCTGTGCACAGTCCCACCCCTGTGCACCGAAATCACATTACCAGAAAAGTTAAACTGCTGATTAAGGCCTCATTCAGAAGTTCATTTTTCACGAATGAGTGCTGTGTTTTTCATGGATAGTTCTTGGACCTGTATTCTCATTCACGTTGATTTTTTGTGGACCGAGTGGAGACATCTCCAATTTTCATCCGAGGGTTGGATCAAAGCAAGTCTATGGGTCTGTGAAAGAATCGGACCACACTCTGCTCAAACTGGGATCAGAGTGCGATCAAAATAATTTGTCCTTTTTATTGTATATGAGAAAAACTGATTTCTGAATTCGACCTAAAGAAGCACCAGAAAGCAGATTTCTTCATCAAAGGTATGAATTTAATCTCTATATTAGCCTCATCATCGGACCATCATCACTGCAGTATTATCATCATCATCACCATCTGTATCATCTAATCGAGTTGTTTCCTCATCCCACAAGTATGTTTCGAATCTACACAGCTTTCCCTGGCATCTGACTGTCTGTGTGACGTGCCTATAATCTCTCTCTGGTGTGATTTTCTCTCCTATCATTTCTTTTGCCATGATCTGTTTCATTCCTCTGGATTTTGCTATTCCAGCATATCTTTAAGTGGTCACTCGAACCCCTCCCTCTCTTTTATGACCTGTGCTTAAAGGCTGGGTCTCACATAGCGATACACCAGCGATCCCGACAACGATCAGGATCGCTGGTGTATCGCTACATTATCGCTGCTGAGCTGCCAAACAGGCAGCTCAGGCAGCGATCAGTACAAGCGACACTGCGGGTAACATCGCTTAGCTACCCGCAGTGTACCTTGGATACCAGCGCCCTGCATCAGGGAGCTGGTAACCAAGGTACACAGCGGGTTTCCAGGCGCTGGGCGGTGCCTGGAAACCCACTGTGTACCTTGGTTACCAGCTCCCTGCATCAGGTCACATGCATCAGGAGCTGGTATCCAAGGTACACAGCGGGTTTCTAGGCATAGCCCCGCGCCTGGAAACCCGCTGTGTACCTTGGTTACCAGCGATCGCTGGTCTCCCGCCTGTCACACGCAGCAATGCGTGCCTGTCAGCGGGAGACCAGCGATCGAAAAAATGTCCTGACATTTCAGCGACGATCAGCGATACCCGGCAGGGGGGCTGATCGTCGCTGAATGTCACACACAGCGATATCGCTGGTGAGCTCGCTGCTGCGTCACAAAACTAGTGACTCAGCACCGATCTTGCTAGCGATATCGCTATGTGAGACGGGGGCTTTACTCTCATCATCTGGTCTGTCCATACCCACCCACCTCCTCATTCACACCTGACTGCCCTTAGCTGAAGATATATTCAGAGCCATGAGTCTGATCAAGACTTTAGTCTGATATATGAATCTTTCCAATTACATCTTTCAAAGTACAACTCTCTAAGTACTGTACAAAGGAATTAGACTAGAATTGGACTGGAATTGACTGTAAGGTAATGAGATAGAAAACCACTACAATGTTTCTGTATGTTTCACTTTCACCCCATACTACTTAATTTCTTACTATCTCCTGTAATCCCTCCACCTAGTAAAGAACTAGTAGTCATTTCTCCCTCCATCTTCCCCAGCCATCTCACCTCCTCCTCACAACTATTCCCCCACATACAATCCTTTTTCTCAACACAGACACGGCCACATTTCTCCAGACAGATACGGCCACATGTCCTATACTGCTCACACCTTCTAATGCTCTGTCTGCTACTTCATTGCTGGCGACGTATCCCCAAATCCTGGCCCTCCTCAACACATCCCCACACTCATTTCCAACACCCTGCCACGATCCTCTACAAGTTTTCGCAACCATGATAACCTCATACCCATTCATCCAGCCCCACTTCCCCAGTCCCCCTACCTGGAGCACTATGGAATGCACGCTCCGTCGGCAACAAATTGTCGTATATCGATGACCTCTTCATCACTAACAAACTCTCCTTCCTTGGCATCACTGAAACCTGGCTCACCCCCTTTGACTCAGCCTCTGCAGCTGCACTTATGGTGGATTCAATCTCTCCCACACCCCTCGCCCCAGCAACAAACGTGGTGAAGTTGGCTTGCTCCTGTCCGATACCTGTTCCTTTACTCCAATTCCACTACCACTCTCCACTACTCTTCCCTCATTTGAGGTGCACGCCGTTCGCATCTACTCCCCCTCCAACCTCCAGCTGGCTGTCATCTACCGTCCCCCAGAACTAGCCATCCCCACCCTTCTGGACCACTTCACCACCTGGCTACTTCATTTCCTTTCTGCTGACATCCCTACTATCATCATGGGTAACTTCAACATCCCCATTGACACTTCCACCTCAGCTACCTCTAAACTTTTATCACTGACTGCCTCCTTTGGCCTCACTCAATGGTCCTCCGTGGCCACTCACAAAGATGGCCACACGCTGGACCTTATCTTCACCCGCCTGTTCCCTTACTAATCTCACTAACTCTCCCCTCCCCTTGTCTGACCACAACCTACTGACATTCTCCTCCTTCTCTCCTAGTGCTCAACCCCCACTCCACAAGCTCACTCACCCTTTCAGAAATCTCAAACACCTCAATTTACAATCACTCTCTGAGTCTTTGCTCCCTCTAACAGACATAGCTTCCTTACATGAACACAGATGTTGCTGACACTTTATATAAGACCACAATAACAGCAACACTCGATTCGACCGGCCTTCTCATGCACAGCAAAGCTCATACAATCAACAGGCAACGCTGGCTGACCAGACTGACCAAAGAACTGAGAGGGGCTTCCAGGGTTGCTGAGCGGAGATGGAAGAGATCCTGTTCTGCTGAGCACTTTATCGCATAAAAGCAGTCCCTCGCCAGCTTCAAGTCCACGCTCACTGCCGCAAAACAAACTTCTCATCTCTCATATCCTCCCTGTCTCGCAACCTTAAACAGCTTTTCAACACTTTCAATTCTCTACTCCATCCCCCAGCACCTCCTCTGTCTCCTCTCATTTCTGCTGAAGACTTTGCCTCTTTCTTTAAGCAGATCGATAACATCAGCGAAAGCTTTGGCCCACAGCCACCACTGCCCCTCCTCTTAACTGCCCAGCCCTGTTCTTCCAAAACCAGCTTCTCCATGACAGAAGTTCAGCTCTCCACTCTTCTGTCAAGATCACATCTCACCACTTAGATGCTTGACCCACTCCTGTCCCACCTCATCCCTAACCTTGCCACAGTCTTCATCCCAACCCTAACACATCTCTTCAACTTATCACTTACAAATGGTGTCTTTCCCTCATCCTTCTAACATGCCTCAATCACACCCATCCTCAAAAAGCCCTCCCTCGACCCATCCTCTGTGTCTAGATATTGCCCGATATCACTTCTCCCTTATGCCTCAAAACTACTGGAATAGCATGTCCATCTTGAGCTGTCCTCCCACCTCTCCTGCTCCCTCTTTGACCAGTTACAATCGGGTTTCCGACTGCATCACTCAACTGAAACTGCCTTAACTAAAGTTATCAATGACCTACTAACCGCCAACAGCAAGTCACACTACTCCGTCCTCCTTCTCCTGGACCTGTCTCTTGCCTTTGACACTGTGGACCATTCCCTCTTGTTACAGATTCTCTCATCTCTTGGCATCACAGATTTGGCTCTATTCTGGATCTCATATCATATCTAACAGACCAGACATTCAGTGTCTCCCTCTCCCACTCCACCTCCCCTGTCTGTCGGTGTTCCCCAAGGCTCAGTTCTAGGACCTCTACTTCTCCATTTACACCTTTGGCCTGGGACAGCTCATAGATTCTCATGGTTTGCAGTATCATCACTACACCGATGAAACGCAGATCTACCTATCTGGAGCTGACATCACCTCCTTACTGACCAAAATCCCACAATGTCTGTCTGCTATTTCATCTTTCCTTTCTGCTCGCTTTCTAAAACTGAACATGGACAAAATAAAATTCATCAGCTTTCCCCCATCTCACTCTACCCCTCCACCAGACCTATCCATCAATGTCAAGTGCTGCTCACTTTCCTCAGTACCGCATGCTCGGTGCCTTGGGGTGATCCTCGACTCTGCCCTCTCTTTCAAGCCACATATCCAAGCCCTTGCCTCCTCCTGCCAACTCCAACTCAAAAATATTTCCCGGATCCGTACATTCCTTGACCAAGAAACTGCAAAAACGCTTGTGTACGCCCTCATTATCTCCCACCTCGACTATTGCAACCTCCTACTCTCTGGCCTCCCCTCCAGAACTCTTGCACCACTCAAATCTATCCTAAATTCTGCTGCCTGACTAATCCACCTATCTCCCCGTTATTCCCCAGTCTCTCCTCTCTGCCAAGCCCTTCACTGGCTTCCTACTGTCCAGAAACTCCAGTTCAAAACCCTGTGACATACAAAGCTATCCACAAGCCGTCTCATCCATACATCTGTAATATGGTCTCCTGGTACTTACCTACACGCAACCTTTGATCCTCTCAAGATCTCCTTCTCTACTCCCCTCTTATCTCTTCTTCACACAACCGCATACAAGACTTCTCCCGTGCTTCCCCCATACTCTGGAACTCTCTACCCCAACACATCAGACTTTCACCTACCACAGAAACCTTCAAAAGGAACCTGTAGACCTACCTCTTCCGACAAGCCTACAACCTGCAATGATCCTCACTCTACTGAGCTGCCACATGACCAGCTCTAACCCTCTCCTAGTGTATCCTCACCTACGCCCTATAGACTGCGAGCCATCGTGGGCAGGGTCCTCTCTCCTTTCGTACTTGTGTGTGCCTTGTATTGCTCATGTTCATTGTACTTGTCTATGTATGCCCCTTTTCCAAATGTAAAGCTCGATGGAATAAATGGCGCTATGAAAAATAATAAGGGTCATTCCATGGTAACTTACGTTACAGTCACAAGCCAAAAACTGGCTACAGACTGTTCTTTAACCCCTTACTGCCATCGGACGTACTATCCCGTCCATGGTACCTGGGCCCGTATGACCATGAACGGGATAGTACGTCTCATGCGATCGGACGCGCTCCCTGGGGGAGCGCAGCCGATCTCGGCCGGGTGTCAGCTGATTATCACAGCTGACATCCATGACTGTGTGTCAGGAGCGGTCCCGGCACATTAACCCCTTGCACACCGCGATCAAACATGATCGCGGTGTACTGGGGGCACAGGGGAGGATCGCGCAGGGTGGGGGCTCCCTGCGCGCCCCCGAGACCCTCAGAGCAGCGCGATGTGATCGCGCTGTTCTGAGGGCTTCCTCCCTACCAGGACCCGGATCCAAGATGGCGCCGGGGTCCTGGAGGGAGGCGGCTACCTCAGTGCCTGCCGAGAGCAGGCACTGAGAAGCCTGCTGCACTGCCTGAGCGATCGCTGGTGTGACAGAGTGCTGTGCACACTGTCACACCAGCGATCTGATAAAATACAGTGATGTCCCACCCTGGGACAAAGTAAAAAAGTTAAAAAAATAAAAATAAACATGTTTTAAAAAAAAAATCCAAAATAAATAAAAAAAAAAAAAAATATTCCCCAATAAATTCACTTCTTCCTGTAAATAAAAAAACAAAGCAATAAAAGTACACATATTTGGTATCGCCGCGTCCGTAACGACCCCCCCTATAAAATTGTCCCACTAGTTAACCCCTTTAGTGAACCCCTTAAAAAAAAAAAAAAAGAAGCAAAAAATCAATGCTTTATCATCATACCGCCGAACAAAAAGTGGAATAACACGCGATCAAAAAGACCGATATAAAAAAACATGGTACTGCTGAAAACGTCATCTTGTCCCGCAAAAAACGAGCCGTCATACAGCATCATCAGCGAAAAAATAAAAAAGTTATAGCTCGCAGAATAAAGCGATGCAAAAATAATTATTTTTTATATAAAATTGTTTTTATTCTATAAAAGCGCCAAAACATGAAAAAATGATATAAATGAGGTATCGCCATAATCGTACTGACCCGAAGAATAAAACTGCTTTATCAATTTTACCACACGCGGAACGGTATAAACGCCTCCCCCAAAAGAAATTCATGAATTGCTGATTTTTGTTCATTCTAACTTCCCAAAAATCGAAATAAAAAGCGATCAAAAAAGTCACGTGCTCAAAAATGGTACCAATAAAAACGTAAACTCGTCCCGCAAAAAATAAGACCTCACATTACTCTGTGGGCCAAAATATGCAAAAATTATAGCTCTCAAAATGTGATGATGCATAAACTATTTTTGCAATAAAAAGCGTCTTTTAGCGTGACAGCTGCCAATCATAAAAACCCGCTATAAATAGTAAATCAAACCCCCCTTTATCACCCCCTTAGTAAGGGAAAAATAATAAAATTAAAAAAAAGTATTTATTTCCATTTTCCCATTAGGGTTAGGGTTAGGGTTGCGGCTAAAGTTAGGGTTAGGGTTGGCGCTAAAGTTAGGATTAGGGTTAGGGTTGGGATTAGAGGTGTGTTAGGGTTAGGTTTGTGGTTAGGGTTGGGACTAGGGTTAGGGGTGTTTGAGGTTAGGGTTGGAGTTAGAATTGGGGGGTTTCCGCTGTTTAGGCACATCAGGGGCTCTCCAAATGTGACATGGCGTCTGATCTCAATTCCAGCCAATTCTGCGTTGAAAAAGTCAAACGGTGCTCCTTCACTTCTCAGCTCTGCCATGCGTCCAAACAGTAGTTTATCCCCACATATGGGGTATCAGCGTACTCTGGACCCCAAGAGTTATTGTGCAATTTGTCCTATTTCTTCTGTTACCCTTGGGAAAATAAAAAACTGGGGGCAAAAATATCATTTTTGTACAAAAAAAATTATTTTTTTTGTTTTTACAGCTGTACATTATAAACTTCTGTGAAGCACTTGGGGCTTCATAGCGCTCACCACACATCTAGATAAGTTCCTTGTGGGGTCTATTTTCCAAAATGGGGTCACTTGTTGGGGATTTCCACTGTTTAGGCGCATCAGGGGCTCTCCAAATGTGACATGACGCCCCCAGACCATTCCATCAAAGTCTGCAATCCAAAACGTCACTACTTCCCTTCCGAGCCCCAACGTGTACCCATACAGTAGTTTTCTCCCACATATTGGATATCAGCGTACTCAGGACAAATTGGTCAACAACTTTTGGGGTCCAATTTCTCCTGTTACCCTTGTAAAAATAAAATATTGGGGCAAAAAAAATCATTTTTGCAAAAAAAAAAAAAGATTTTTTATTTTTACGGCTGTGCGTTATAAACTTCTGTGAAGCACTTCGGGGTTCAAAGTGCTCACCACACATCTAGACAAGTTCCTTGTGGGGTCTATTTTCCAAAATGGGGTCACTTGTGGGGGGTTTCCACTGTTTAGGCGCATCAGGGGCTCTCCAAATGCGACATGACGCCCCCAGACCATTCCATCAAAGTCTGCAATCCAAAACGTCACTACTTCCCTTCCGAGCCCTGACGTGCGCCCATACAGTAGTTTTCTCCCACATATTGGGTATCAGCATACTCAGGACAAATTGGACAACAACTTTTGGGTTCCAATTTCTTTTGTTACCCTTGTGAAAATAAAATATTGGGGGCGAAAAAAATCATTTTTGTAAAAAAAATATTTTTTATTTTACGGCTGTACGTTATAAACTTTAGTGAAACACCTGGGAGTTAAAAGTTCTCACCACACATCTAGATAAGTTCCTTGAGGGGTCTAGTTTCCAAAATGGTGTCATTTATGGGGGTTTCCACTGTTTAGGCAGATCAGGAGCTCTCCAAACACGACATGGCGTCCAGCCAATTCTGCGTTGAAAAAGTCAGACGGCGCTCCTTCCCTTCCAAACTCTGCCATGCACCCAAACAGTGGTTTACCTCCACATATGGGTATCAGCGCACTCAGGACAAATTGCACAATAACTTTTGGAGTCTTGTTACCCTTGGAAAAATAAAAATTGGGGTGAAAAGATCATTTTTGTGGAAAAAATAATGATTTTTAAATTTTAACGGCTCTACGTTATAAACTTGTGTGAAGCACTTGGGGGTTCAAATTGCTCACCAAAGATCTAGAAAAGTTCCTTAGGGGGTCTAGTTTCTCAAATGGGGTCATTTGTGGGGGTTTCCACTGTTTAGGCACATCAGGGGCTCTCCAAATGCAACATGGCATCCAATCTCAATTCCAGCCAATTTTGGTTGGAAAAAGTCAAATGGTGCTCCTTCCATTCCGAGCTCTGCCGTGCGCCCAAACAGTGGTTCCCCCCCACATATGGGGTATCAGTGTACTCAGGACAAATTGGACAACAACTTATGTGGTCCAATTTCTCCTGTTACCCTTGGGAAAATAAAAAATTAGTGACTAAAAGATAATTTTTGTGGGAAAAAAATAGGATTTTTTATTTTCATGCCCGGGCATTATAAACTTGTGTGAAGCACTTGGGGTTCAAAGTGCTCACCAAAGATCTAGATAAGTTCCTTAGGGGGTCTAGTTTCCAAAATGGGGTCACTTGTGGGGGGTTTCCACTGTTTAGGCTCATCTGGGGCACTGCAAACGGAACATGACCCCCATCAACGTCTGCATTCCAAAACGTTACTACTTCCTTTCCAAGCCCTGCCGTGCACCCAAACAGTTTCCCCCCCCCACATATGGGGTATCAGCGTACTCAGGACAAATTGGACAACAACTTTTGGGGTCCAATTTCCTTGGGAAAATTCAAAAATTTGGGACTAAAAAATCATTTTTGTGGAAAATTGTTTTTTTTTTTTTTCACACCCAGGCATTATAAGCTTTTGTGAAACACTTGGGGGTTCAAAGTGCTCACAACAGATCTAGATAAGTACCTTAGGGGGTCTAGTTTCCAAAATGGTGTCACTTGTGGGGGTTTCCACTGTTTAGGCGCATCAGGGGCTCTCCAAACACGACATGGCGTCCAATCTCAATTCCAGCCAATTTTAGTTTGAAAAAGTCAAACGGCGCTCCTTCCCTTACGAGCTCTGCCGTGTACCCAAACAGTGGTTTTCCCCCACATATTGGGTATTGGCGTACTCAGAAGAAATTGCATAACAACCTTATCTGTCCATTTTCTCCTTTTACCCTTGTGAAAATAAAAAAAAAGTTTGTAAAAGATAATTTTTGTGGCTAAAAAGTTAAATATTCATTTTTTCCTTCCACGTTGCTTTAGTTCCTGTGAAGCACCTGAAGGGTTAATAATCTTCTTGAATGTGGTTTTGAGTACCTTGAGGGGTGCAGTTTTTAGATTGGTATCACTTTTGGGTATTTTCTGCCATATAGACCCTGAAAGTGACTTCAAATGAGAGGTGGTCCTTAAAAAAAATGGCTTTGTAAATTTTGTTGTAAAAATGAGAAATCGCTGGTCAACTTTTAACCCTTATAACTTCCTAACAAAAAAAAATTTTGGTTCCAAAATTGTGCTGATGTAAAGTAGACATGTGGGAAATGTTATTTCTTAACTATTTTGTGTGATATATTTCTCTGTTTTAAGGGAATAAAAATTCAAAGTTTGAAAATTGCAAAATTTTAAAAATTTTCGCCATATTTGCGGTTTTTTCAAAAATAAACGCAAGTTATATCGAAGAAATTTTACCACTAACGTGAAGTACAATATGTCACGAGAAAACAATCTCAGAATCGCGAAGATCCGTTGAAGCGTTCCAGAGTTATAACCTCATAAAGAGACAGTGGTCAGAATTGTAAAAATTGGCCCGGTCATTAACGTGCAAACCACCCTTGGGGGTGAAGGGGTTAAAGGCAGCCACAAAAATGAGTGAATGTACTGTATATTGAACATCAAACTATTCTCAATAGATTTCAACACAGTTTGATTTTTCAACAATAAAATTAAATACAAAATACAGTGTTATTACTTGAAAACTTACGTTACAAAAAAAGGAAAGGCAATTGTCCATCATGAGACTGCCAAATTATCTGTTTTGGTACACAGGGGAGAAGCACTATTTTTATCGTATTAAAACAACATAGTCCAAGCAACTTTATCAAATTTATTTTAACCTCTCAAGTTAAATACAACAGTTTTTATAACAAGACATGTTGATAACTTACGTTACAAAGCTGATGGTAACTTGCGTTGCAATGAGTTACCTTCATAAGAAATAAAATTTTTGTAATGCAAGTTACCATCATTGTAACGTAAGTTACTATATTATGTTGTAATGTAACTGTGTAGCCCTGGTGTGAAGGCACACGCAGTACCCTGGAGAGTGTGTGGAGAGATAGCAGTTTAATGCTCAATGAACATTCATTTCAACACACACACTTAGACACGCCCACAGGTATATAAAGTCTAGTCACATGCATCAGTAGAGGGAGTTCAGTTTCCTGTCAGGAGGACAGAGGAGGGATTGATTGTGCAGTTCAGAAAGTGGAGGCCAGTACAGGTGAGCCAGATCACCTCAGCCTGGTCAGAGCTGTGCCCCACTAGAAGACAGACTGAGACATTTATTAAGAAGAAAGAAGTGAGTTGCAGATATACTTCAGTCTCCTGTCCCAAGGACGGTGAAGGTTCAGAGACGTGCTCCTGCCTGGAAGATTACTGAGAGTCTGGCAACAAGCTCAAGAAAGGAATTAAGTAAGGGACTGACTTTGTTAACCTGTGAAGTGAGAAATGCTTATGCTACAAGCGCGGACAAGGCGAAAGGCACAGTGGTAGAAATTCTGAGTGCAATAGGATTGGAGAAGTCCTGCACGTTGTTACCGGTCACTGGAGACCGAAGCATCACCATAGCTTCATGCATGGTGGTAGGAAACCCAGGGGCTTATCGGACCTTAGGTCGCGGCAAGCAGCCCCTAAATAGTCGGTACGTAACTGGGGTCAGGGGGAGTGAGGACCTTGAGTCTCTGCAGGACAAGATAGGAATTCAGCTCTCTCACAGGAAGGCTCCGACCACAAAACTGACTGGGCAGTACAGCTTTGGAATAGCTGGAGATTATAGAGGGAACTACGCTTCATGCTGGTTGTACTCATCATCATTTGAAAGTAAAGGAGGCCCCTAACTTGTCCAGCTGCTATCTCGAAATACATTCTCCTTGGATCAGCCTCCCTGGGACCTGCCTTACCATCTTACAAGTAAAGGTATGGAAAGACGCTGACCGTGTGCGACTGAGTTATTTAATTGCATGCCTGCACAACCCCACCATTACTATCGACCTGAGGGAAGAGTCCCACCTGTAGGGGACCCGACATCTAGCTGCCTCACCATCCCCTCAGAGATCTACAGCAGCGCTGGTACAAATTACCAGAGACTACAGGTGGCGTCACGAACTGTATATATATATATCCCCTGTAAATATACCCCCAACATACGCCTGACCGCCAGGGCCACAGACCGAGCCACCGCTACCTGTGACAACCCCATAGACTTCTACGGGCTCGGCTCTGAGTACCCCATTGCCCGGGTAACCCACAATTGTGGTGCGTGGTCGAGACATAACCTACCATGGAATGACCCATAATAATAATAATTACGGCCACATCTTTATTTTAAGTTGCAATATCCAGCTGACAGGTTCGCTTTAAGGCCTAAATTGGTTTTGTCACTAAGGAGTTAAAACAACATGGAATGCTACTTTTTTTATTATGCAAAAATATAAAAGCAAAAAAACCTGCATATAATTGCTTGCTTTACCTCTCTCACCAAGGCTCTTCTCCCACGATTACTCAGTTTGGCTGGAAGGCCAGTTCTAGGAAGACTTCTGGTGGTCCCAAACTTCTTCCATTTAACGATTATGGAGGCCACTGTGCTCTTAGGAACCTTGAGTACTGCAGAACTTTTTCTGTAACCTTGGCCAGATGTGTGCCTTGCCACAATTCTGTCTCTAAGCGCTTTGGCCAGTTCCTTTGACCTGATTCTCATTTGGTCTGACATGCACTGTGAGCTGTGAGGTCTCATATAGACATGTGTGTGCCTTTACAAATCATGTCCTATCAGTTTAATTAAACACAGCTGGACTCCAATGAAGGAGTAGAATCATCTCAAGGAGGATCACAAGGAAATGGACAGCATGTGAATTAAATATAAGTGTCTGAATACTTATGACCATGTGATATTTCAGTTTTTCTTTTTTAATAAATTTGCAAAAATGTCTGTTTTTTTCAGTCAAGATGGTGTGCAGACTGTAGATTAATGAGAAAAAAATGAACTTTTTTGAATTTACCAAATGGCTGCAATGAAAAAAAGAGTGAAAAATTTAAAGGGGTCTGAATACTTTCTGTATCCACTGTATAATATAGCAGACACCCTGCAGACATGCCCATGATCAGTGCTAGCGCCGATCGCCAGCATTTAACGCCTTTGATGCCACTGTCAAACCTCCTTATTTCAGTGGCTCAAAATTAACTTTACCAGAAAAATAATGTTCATTTTTAATCATTTTAGAGAATCCTTTAAAGACAATGACTTTCTAAAGTTTGGAGCCTGAGCATCACCGAACGCTGGGTTTCCTCCTTTGTGATGCTTTGCCAGGCCTTTACTGTAGTTGACTTCAGTTGTTGCTTGTGTGTCTCTCTGCCATATATTTTGTCTTAAGCATGTGAAATGCATTCTCGATGGGTTGAGATTTGGCGATTGACTCGGCCATTGCAGAATATTCCACTTCTTTGCCTTAGTTGGGTTGTCCACTATTAGTATAACCCCTTCTTGATCTAAATGTTTGGCCCCAATAAAATAAAAAAGCCTATACTCACCTCCTGTGCTGACGCCATTCCACGGGTGTTGGCACTTGTGGTCCTGGGCTCTTGTGCCGTTATATGACATGTAAGCCTGGCGCCCAATCAGCGCTGACATCACTGTCCCTGCCTTCAGATGAATTGAACATGAAGTGAAAGTCTGGGCTACAGCTGATCTGTGACTTCTACTTCATGTTCAAGTCGTACGAAGGCAGAGACAGTGACACCAGTGCTGATTGGGCGCTGGGCACGTCTCATACAACCACAAGAAAGCCCCAGGACCGCGAATGCCAACACCGCTGGAAAGGCGCTGACACGGGAGGTGAGTATAAGCTTTTTCACTTTATTAGGGTCAAACATTTAGATTAAGAAGGGGTTGTCCTAGTAGTGGAACACCCCTTTAATAACTCCTGCTTTGCTTTTTTAAGTATGTTTTGGGTCATTGTCCATCTTTACTGTGAAGTCCTGTCCATTCATCCTTGCTGCATTTGGTTGAATCTGAGCAGAAAATATAGACCTGTACACCTCAGAATTCATCCAGCTGCTTCTGTCTTCATTCACATCATCAATAAACACTAGAGTTCCAGTGTCATTGGAAGCCTTGCATGCCCATGCAGTCACACTGCCTCCATGTTTTACAGAGGATGTCGTGTGCTCTGGATCATGAGCCATTCCAAGCCTTCCTCACATTTTCTTCTTTCCGTCATTCTGGTACAGGTTGATCTTAGCTCCATCTGTCTGAGTCTAATCTAATCCCTTCTATTTTGAAGGCTGATTAATGGTTTACGCCTTGTGGTGAACCATTTGTATTTGCTCTCATGGAGTCTTCTTTAATAGTAGACTTAGATAAACCTACTTTCTGGAGAGTGTTCTTCACTTGGGTGGATGTTGTGAAAGTTTTTTTCATCACCCTTATAAAGGATCTTACGATCATCCACCACTGTTGTTTTCCGTGCAGGTCCAGACCTTTTTGAGTTTCAAAGCTCTTCAGTGCGCTTTTTTTTTTTTTGCAGAATGCAAATGCCACATCTGGAATCAGCTTCAAACCTTTTACTTGCTTAATTGATTACAGATTAACAAGGGAAAAGCCCATGCATCCTATTAAACACCTTTTGAGATATCTTCCCAATTACTTTTGGTCTCATTAACCTCTTTGAGACCTAGCCTGTTTTCACCTTCCTGACCAGGCCAATTTTACAATTCTGATCACTGTCAATTTATGAGGTAATAACTCTGGAACGCTTCAACGAACCCTGGTGATTCTGAGACTGTTTTCTCGTGACATATTGTACATTATTGCAGTGGTAAAATTTCTTTGATATGACTTGCATTTATTTGTGAATAAAATGGAAATTTGGCAAAAGTTTTGAAAATTTCTCAATTTTCGAACTTTTAATTTTTATGCCCTTAAATCAGAGAGTCATATTGCACAAAATAGTTAATAAATAACATTTCCCACATGCCTACTTTACATCAGCACAATTTTGGAAAAAAAAAATTTTTTTTTGGTAGGACGTTATAAGGGTTAAAAGTTGTCCAGCGATTTCTAATTTTTACAACAAAGGTTTGCAAAACCATTTTTTTAGGGACCACCTCACACTTGAAGTGACTTTTAGGGGCCTATATGACAGAAAATACCCAAAAATGACACCATTCTAAAACTGCACCTCTCAAGGTACTCAAAAATCACATTCAAGAAGTTTATTAACCCTTCAGATGTTTCACAGGAATTTTTGGAATGTGGAAGGAAAAAATAAACATTTACTTTCATTCACAAAAATTTTCCTTTAGACCTATTTTTTTTACTTTCGCAAGGGTAACAGGAGAAAATGGACCACATATTTTGTTGTGCAATTTCTCCTGAGCATGCCAACACCCCATATGTGGGGGAAAGCTACTGTTTGGGCACACACCAGGGCTCAGAAGGGAAGGAGCGCCATTTGACTTTTTGAATGTAAAATATGCTGAAATAATTAGCGGTTGCCATGTCACATTTGGAGAGCCCCTGATGTGCCTAAACAGTGGAAATCCCCAACAAGTGACACCATTTTGGAAACAACCCCTTTGGGACCTTATCTAGATGTGTATTGAGCACCATGAATCCTCATGTGTTTCACAGAAGTTTATAACGTTAAGCCGTAAAAATAAAATCACATTTTTCCCACAGAAATCTTTTTTAGCTACAAATTTTGTATTTTCACAAGGGCAAAAGGAGAAAATTAACCCCAACATTTGTTGTGCAACTTCTCCTGAGTTCACCGATACCCCATATGTGGTTGAAAACTACTTTTGAGGCCGAGTGCAAAGCTCAGAAGGAAAGTAGCGCCATATTGCAGTGCAGATTTTGCTGCACTTGTTTGAGGGTGCCATGTTACATTGACAGATCCCCTGAGGTGCCAGAACAGTAGAACCCCCCATAAGTGACATCATTTTATCAATTAAACCTCTCAATTCATCTAGGGGTGCAATGATTATATTGATACCCCAGGTGTGTCACAGACATTTCTACCATTGGGAAGTGAAGAAAAAATAATTTACATTTTTACCACCAAGATTGTGTGTGATCTCTAAGTTTTACATTTTCACACTGGGAAATGGGTAAAAATGGCACCAGAATTTGCCCTACAATTTCTACTGAATGTAGAAATACCTCATATGTGGCTGTACAGTACTAATTTGCCATACGGAGAGACTCGGGCGAGACGGAGCGCTATTTGCCTCCTGGAACGTGGATTTTCCTAGACTAGTTTGTGGATTCCATATAAAGAGCAAAAAAGGGGGAAGAAGCCAGCGCTGCCTATGGTTAGCATGCAATACATAAAGTGCATATGCACATAATGGTTTCTAACTGTTTTTAAAAATGAGACATTTGGCAAATAATTGATCAATTCTTTGAGCCACCCCGCCACGACAAGGCATTCTCATATGGGGCAGTCCTACTCTACGTTTTTTATATTCGCTGTGCCATTACGGCCTCCTAAATGTATTAAAAGCAAGACTGCAAAAAAAAACTGCAAAAGTACCCGAAGCATTGCTGAATCACTCCCATGGTGCCAGCAAGGCAAGCGCAGGTAAAAGTCGACCAGGTCCAGAGATGGACATTTCAGATCTGACTTCTACACTTGCCAAACCAGCAACCACAGATGAAGGGTGAAACAGGCCCAGATACAGGTGCACAATCAAACAGAGCCTGAGGCAGGGCAGGGCTGCTGTATGTGTGTACAGCAGCCTAGGTCAATCACAAAAAAAACCCAAAAAAACAGATAGAATGGCGTGCATAACCCAGCGCGCACGGCAACAAG
This sequence comes from Oophaga sylvatica, assembly GCA_033576555.1. Lineage (NCBI taxonomy): Eukaryota > Metazoa > Chordata > Amphibia > Anura > Dendrobatidae > Oophaga > Oophaga sylvatica. Next base: position 448,771,243 of record JARQOD010000002.1, on the reverse strand, counting down.
TGGTGGTCAGCCACGTACCAATATCAAGCAAAAATGGGGAAGAAGCCAGCGCTGCCTATGGTTAGCATGCAATACATAAAGTGCATATGCACATATTGGTTTCTAACTGTTTTTTTGCAGTCTTGCTTTTAATACATTTAGGAGGCCGTAATGGCACAGCGAATATAAAAAACGTAGAGTAGGACTGCCCCATATGAGAATGCCTTGTCGTGGCGGGGTGGCTCAAAGAATTGATCAATTATTTGCCAAATGTCTCATTTTTAAAAACAGTTAGAAACCAATATGTGCATATGCACTTTATGTATTGCATGCTAACCATAGGCAGCGCTGGCTTCTCCCCCCTTTTTTGCTCCATATAAAGAGCCCCCAAGTGCTAGAAAACCAGAATCCCCCCTCATGTGACCCCATTTTGGAAATTATAACCCTTTGGGAATTTATCTACAGATGTAGTGACGATTTTGACTCCATGGGTGTTTTCCAGAAATAGGCAGCAGTGGATGTTGCTGAGTTAAAGTTGCAAACTGCCGTTGTAGTCACCAGTAGATTATGCCCAGCCCATGCTTCTGGAGACACGCACCTGTAAATAAGGCGGGCTCTCATCACTACAGAAATAGAAATGCCAAACATGTGGGCACCAAATGTTGTTTAGGCACACTGGGGTTCAGAAGGGAGAGGGCATTTGGATTTGGTAGCAGAGAATTTGCTTAATTTCTTTTGTGGGGTGCAGGAAAGATGTACAGTGCCTACAAGTAGTATTCAACCCCCTGCAGATTTAGCTGGTTTGATAAGATGCAAATAAGTTAGAGCCTTCAAACTGCAAACGAGAGTAGGTGTAATGTATGTAGTACAGTTCATATAGCGTCTTGTGCTTGGGTGCGATGAAAACACAGGAGTCACAGGTTTGATATAGAAAAGTCCTGTATTACTTCATACAAGTTGGCAGAAATAGTCACACAGTTTGCAGACACAGAAACAGGAGACACAGCAGGCCAGAGTAATCCAAGCTCAGCAATCACTCTCCAATACAGATTCAGGATCTTCTTCTCTGTTACCGTAAGTCCATGCAAACGTGGGTCTTTCAAAGAGCAGGGTTCAGAGTCCACAAGTGCTTCAGAGCTCCTCAGTAGAAATAGCTGGAGTACAAGGTCCAAGGCTTACAGGAGTCAAGTCACAGGTTCACTGCAGGCTAGATTCTGAAGCACTGATTGCTCAGCTGTGGCTGCTTAAGAAGCAAAGGAGAGAATCAGGGGGGAACATGCAAGCTGGAAACTCCATTTTGACTGAGGGCAAGATAGCTGCAGCAAGACAGAAAGTAAAATGGCTGACGAACAAACTGAGTTTCAGGAATATATACATAGAACCTTACATTACTCCCCCTTAAGGACAACCTCCGGATGACCTCAGACCAGGCTTGTGTGGGTACCTCTGATGAAACTGACGGAGCAAGCGAGGAGCATTAACGTTATTGACCGGTTCCCATGAGTTGTCCTCACTGGGTAGCCCTGCCATTTAATCAGATATTGTAACTGATTTCTATACAACCTGGAATCTAAAATCCTTTCCACCACAAATTCTTCCTGACCATCGACTAGCACTGGGTCAGGGCAAGGAGAGGAACCGTCCAGGAAACGTATTGGGTGTCGCAGCCTTTAGTAGGGATACATGAAAGACAGGGTGAATTCTCATAGTTCTGGGCAGTTGAAGACGACAAGCAACGGCACTTATAATTTTACTGATTTTATAGGGTCCAATGTACTTATGTCCCAACTTAGACGATGGAATCCTTAACTTAAGATTTCTGGTTGACAGCCAGACCAAGTCTCCTACCTTGAAAGCTGGTGCAGGTTTACGAAATTTATCTGCTGCTTTCTTGTACCTTTCTTGAGCCGATTCCAGATTTTCCTTTAGAAGATCCATATTCTTCTGTAAAGACGTGATTCTTTCAGCCACTGCTGGTAAAGGCGTTTCTATGGGAAATCGTGGTAGAATGTTAGGATGATAACCTAGATTAGAGTAAAAGGGAGACTGTTTAGTGGAGGCACTCTGAGAGTTGTTATACGAGAACTCAGCTAATGGAAGTAGATCCACCCAATCATCCTGTAGGTGGCAGATAAAGCAGCGGAGATACTGCTCCAGGGTTTGATTGGTTCGTTCGGTCTGTCCATTAGTCTGGGGATGAAAAGCAGAAGAAAGGTTTACTTTAATGTCCAATGCTGCACAGAAATTTTGCCAAAACCTAGAAGTGAATTGCACCCCTCGATCCGAAATAACCTCATCCGGTACTCCATGTAAGCGAAACACATCTTTAATCATCAAATCTGATGTCTGTTTTGCAGTGGGTAAGCCGACACAAGGGATAAAATGAGCTGCCTTTGTTAGACGGTCAACCACCACTAGAATGGTGTTCTTCCCCTGAGAGGTTGGTAACTCCACAATGAAGTCCATAGAAATGGATCCCCACGGGCGGACGGGGTGGGAAGAGGCTGTAACAGACCAGTTGGTGAGGAGCGAGGTGTTTTGCATCTTGCACAGACCTCACATGAAGTGACATAATTCAAAACATCCTTCCTGCAAGTGGGCCACCAAAAGAAACGAGAAAGAAATTCCTGTGTCTTTAGAATTCCTCTATGCCCAGCTATCTTGGAATCGTGAATGAGTTGCAATACTCTTAATCTGACTGTTTCAGGAATATACAGACGTTGTCCCTGAATCCACACACCATTCTTAAAGACAAGACTTACGTCCCTTGGGGGTTGTGCCAAAAAGGAATCCGCATGGTATGCTTCCTTGATGTCCTTAAGTAGGTCTTGATTATGAATTACTCCTAGGAATCTAGAGTCAGGAAGAATAGTCTTAGGAGGAGTAATTGGACGTGTCTCTGCTGAGTAAATCCTAGAGAGTGCATCAGCCTTTCCATTGCGCGATCCTGGTCTATAAGAAATGATAAAATTAAATTGGTTTAAGAAAAGATTCCAGCGAGCCTGGCGAGGAGTCAGGCACTTAGCCGACCTGATAAACTCAAGGTTACGATGGTCTGTCAGGACGACTATTTGCTGTGCAGCTCCCTGAAGAAGGTGTCTCCATTCTTTGAAGGCGGCAATAATGGCCAACAACTCTCTATTGCCCACATCGTAGTTCCTCTCAGCCGAAGACAACTGCTGGGAAAAGAAGGCACAGGGATGCAAGACATTCTTCTCACCTGTTCTCTGAGAGAGTATAGCTCCAACAGCACAGTCTGAAGCATCCACCTCTATTATGAAGGCAAGCTCGGGGTTGGGATGTACTAGGATAGGTGCAGTGGTAAATTTATCTTTTAGACGGGAAAATGCTTCCTGGGCTTGGGGAGTCCAGGAAAACCTAGACTCTTTCCGGGTAAGTTGAGTGATAGGTGACACTACCTCAGAGAAATTTCTAATGAAACGTCTATAGAAGTTGGCAAACCCGATGAAGCGCTGTACCTCCTTCACATTTCTAGGACTTGGCCAATCCTTGATGGCTTGGGTTTTGCTTCCATCCATACTAATTCCTTGTGTAGACAGTACATACCCCAGAAATTGAATTTCGGTCCTATGGAATTCACACTTTTCAAGTTTGATGTAAAGATGATTTTGTCTTAGACGTTCCAAGACCATTCTCACATGTCCATGATGTTTCCTCTGTGGAGTTAGAAAAAATTAGAATATCATCCAAATAAATTACCACGAATGTATCTAGGAGATCCCTGAAGATGTCATTCACCAAGTGTTGGAAAGTGGCTGGGGCGGTACTCAGACCAAAAGGCATAACTAGATATTCAAAGTGTCCATAGCGTGACCTGAATGCAGTCTTCCATTCATCCCCAGGTCTAATACGGACTAAGTTATAGGCCCCACGAAGATCTAGTTTAGAAAAAATTTTGGCATGTCGCACTCTCTCCAATAACTCAGGGATTAAAGGCAATGGATAACGGTTTCTAATAGTAACCTTATTGAGTTCCCTATAGTCTACGCATGGTCTCAGAGATCCATCTTTCTTCTTTACAAAGAAGATGGGTGCACCTGCAGGAGATGAAGAGGGGCGTATGAAGCCCTTGGCTAGATTTTCATCTATGTAATCCTTTAAAGCCTTTAGCTCGGGCCCCGCCAGGGGTAGATCTTACCAAAAGGTATCTCTGCTCCAGGCAATAATTCAATTGGACAATCATATGGACGGTGAGGAGGAAGCTGGTCAGCGTTCTTCTTGTCACATAAATCCACATAGTCCTGGTATACAGCTGGTAGTTCAGGGACTGACATGATTCCTTTAGGAACAGAGCAAGCTGAAACTTTTGGTCTCATCTGTTTCTCTGGAAAGTGTAATTCCTTGGTCTCTCAGTTAATGGTAGGATTCTGAGCCTGCAGCCATGGTAGCCCTAGAATAATGGGAAAGTGGGGAGAAGAGATAAGCATAAAGGACAGTTTCTCTTGATGATCTTTACCCATAAGAACCCTCAAAGGCTCTGTTTCCTGATCCACTGGTCCAGAGGTCAGCAGGGAGCCATCCACAGTTTCCATCTGTACTGGAGTAGCCTTCTTCACTGAACGTATTCCCTGTTTCAGAGCAAAGGAGACATCCATAAAATTTCCACTTGCCCCTGAGTCGATCATAGCAGAGCTAGACACCCAAGCTGAGTCAACCCAGAGTTTGATGGAAAGAAAGCAATGAGAATTGTTTTTCTTACAACTCAGCTGGGACACCGCTGAGGAAACTTGAAAAATGGCAGCGTTTACACAGTCAACGTCCTCAGAGGTAACGGAGTTTAAGTCCGAGAAATCAAGATCTGTTGCTGCAGATCTCTCTGGAGCCTGAGGCTCGGACCTGACAGATCCCCTCTCGCAACACTCACAATGAATGAGTGCTGCAGTAGTCTTACGAGAACGGCTGGGGCAGTTTATAATGAAGTGCCCTGACTTACCACAATAGAAACATAGATTCTCCTTAAAACGATGTTCCTTGCGTGCATCACTAACCCGTCGTTGTAAAGAGTCTACCTGCATGGGTTCAGGTTCAGGTTCCCGTGTAATCCTACTCAAAGGTTCCTTAGCTGGAGAGGAAGGTAGGAAAAGGTTAGTACGATTGCTTTCGAACCATCTCTCTTGCCTGCGTTCAGTCAGACGAGTATCAATACGGATGCAGTAGTTAATAAAGTCACCTAACGCAGTGGGAGGGTCGGCACGAGCAAGTTCATCCTTAATCAGTGGAGATAACCCCTTTCGAAAAATAGATTTTTTGGCGGAACTGTCCCAGGTGGTATCAAGGGCCCATCTCCTGAAATCCAAGGCATATTCAGCTACCGAGTGCTTACCTTGGCGCAAAGCTAACATGGCTGCTTCAGCTGTTGCACCTCGATTGGGGTCATCAAACACCTGCCCCATGGCTGAAATAAAATCATCAAGGTGATTCAAACAATCATCCTCAGTCTCAATCAGAGGGTTTGCCCACATTAAAGCCTTGTTGGTAAGCAACATAATTATAGTAAGCACCTTAGATCGTTCAGTGGGAAATTGTGAAGCATGTACAGAAAAAAAAAGATTGCATTGATTAATAAATCCCCTGAATTTCTCACGTTCACCACCAAAACGAAAAGGGGGCAACTTGGGAATCCCAGCACTCGGGGCTACGGCAGGAGCCTGGACTCGCCCCTCTAGAACCTCAATCCTGGCTCGCAAATCCTGGGTAGTCTGTCCAACCACTTGCAAATTGTGATTATTGAGGTCCTGTAGATTTGTAAAACGGGTCTTTATATTCTGCAAATCTGCAAGGATATTATCAGTCACTCCGCAAAGTTCCTTTATGCGGGCCTCCATTTTCCAGATCTTTTAAGACAGGATTACTGGAAGAAGAGGAGAGAAAAAAAAAACAATAGTGTTCACCTGTGGCAACACTGCAGAGAGAAAAAAAATTAAGGGAACTGCTCACCTGGAATGGTTGTGAGAAGTCACAACCACTATCATCACAGAAAGTTTCAACCAGACATCTGATATCCAGAGTTACAGCAGACAAAAAAGAGAAAAGAAAGGAAAAAAAAAAACAATAGTGTTTACCTGTGGTAACACTGCAAAAAGAAAAAACTTAAGGGAATTGCTCACCTGGAATGGTTGTGAGAAGTCACAACCACTGTCATCACAGAAAGTACAACCGGACGTCTGATATCCACAGTACAGCAACACAGCCTTCCAGACCCAGCAGACACTAACGTTTTGGCTTCAGAATCTTGTAATGTATGTAGTACAGTTCATATAGCGTCTTGTGCTTGGGTGCGATGAAAACACAGGAGTCACAGGTTTGATATAGAAAAGTCCTGTATTACTTCATACAAGTTGGCAGAAATAGTCACACAGTTTGCAGACACAGAAACAGGAGACACAGCAGGCCAGAGTAATCCAAGCTCAGCAATCACTCTCCAATACAGATTCAGGATCTTCTTCTCTGTTACCGTAAGTCCATGCAAACGTGGGTCTTTCAAAGAGCAGGGTTCAGAGTCCACAAGTGCTTCAGAGCTCCTCAGTAGGAATAGCTGGAGTACAAGGTCCAAGGCTTACAGGAGTCAAGTCACAGGTTCACTGCAGGCTAGATTCTGAAGCACTGATTGCTCAGCTGTGGCTGCTTAAGAAGCAAAGGAGAGAATCAGGGCGGGAACATGCAAGCTGGAAACTCCATTTTGACTGAGGGCAAGATAGCTGCAGCAAGACAGAAAGTAAAATGGCTGACGAACAAACTGAGTTTCAGGAATATATACATAGAACCTTACAGTAGGATTTATTAACAGAAGCATAAATCTTACAAAACAAAAAGTTATGTTGCTCAGTTGAATTTTAATAAATTTTAAACATAAAAGTGTGGGTCAATTATTATACAACCCCTATGTTTAATATTTTGTGGAATAACCCTTGTTTGCAATTACAGCTAATAATCGTCTTTTATAAGACCTGATCAGGCCGGCACAGGTCTGTGGAGTTATCTTGGCCCACTCCTCCATGCAGATCTTCTCCAAGTTATCTAGGTTCTTTGGGTGTCTCATGTGGACTTTAATCTTGAGCTCCTTCCACAAGTTTTCAATTGGGTTAAGGTCAGGAGACTGACTAGGCCACTCCAACACCTTGACTTTTTCCCTCTTGAACCAGGCCTTGGTTTTCTTGGCTGTGTGCTTTGGGTCGTTGTCTTGTTGGAAGATGAAATTACGACCCATCTTAAGATCCTTGATGGAGGAGCGGAGGTTCTTGGCCAAAATCTCCAGGTAGGCCGTGCTATCCATCCTCCCATGGATGCGGACCAGATGGCCAGGCCCCTTGGCTGAGAAACAGCCCCACAGCATGATGCTGCCACCACCATGCTTGACTGTAGGGATGGTATTCTTGGTGTCGTATGCAGTGCCATCCAGTCTCCAAACGTCACGTGTGTGGTTGGCACCAAAGATCTCGATCTTGGTCTCATCAGACCATAGAACCTTGAACCAGTCTGTCTCAGAGTCCTCCAAGTGATCATGAGCAAACTGTAGACGAGCCTTGACATGACGCTTTGAAAGTAAAGGTACCTTACGGGCTCGTCTGGAACGGAGACCATTGCGGTGGAGTACGTTACTTATGGTATTGACTGAAACCAATGTCCCCACTGCCATGAGATCTTCCCGGAGCTCCTTCCTTGTTGTCCTTGGGTTAGCCTTGACTCTTCGGACAAGCCTGGCCTTGGCACGGGAGGAAACTTTCAAAGGCTGTCCAGGCCATGGAAGGCTAACAGTAGTTCCATAAGCCTTCCACTTACGGATGATGCTCCCAACAGTGGAGACAGGTAGGGCCAACTCATTGGAAAGGGTTTTGTACCCCTTTCCAGCCTTGTGACCCTCCACGATCTTTTCTCTGATGGCCTTGGAATGCTCCTTTGTCTTTCCCATGTTGACCATGTATGAGTGCTGTTCACAAGTTTGGGGAGGGTCTTAAATAGTCAGAAAAGGCTGGCAAAAGAGATCATTAATCCACACATGTGAAGCTCATTATTCTTGGTGCCTGAACTACTTCTTAATACTTTAGGGGGACCAAACAGAATTCTTGTGGTTTGAGGGGTTGAATAATAAATGACACTCTGAATTAACTTTTAACATTTAAAAAAAAAAAAAAAAAAGTAAAACAAAAATTTTTGCTGCAGTGCATTTCCCACTTCCAGGCTGATCTACAGTACAAATGTCACAATGCCAAGTTAATTCCGCATGTGTCAACCAGCTAAATCTGCAGGGGGTTGAATACTACTTGTAGGCACTGTATATCTTTGTTAGCCAGTAAAAATATTTAGAAGTACCATTTTTTCAGTTAGCCATTAAAAGGTATCAACCACTGTGGATGCTCAATTCTGAATATTTTTTTATTAGGTGAGGAGCCATTTCGCTTTTCCAGAGCCTTTGTGCTACAAGTAACGTGGAAGCCCCCAATATTTCTATTAACAGATGACAGACCTGAGTGAGGGCTTGATTTTTTGTGGATTGAGTTGAAGCTTAATTGGGAACATTTTACATAACGTTTGGGATCACATTTATACGGCTCGCTATGCTGACTACTTACTTTGGGGTTTCCATCTAAATCTCTGAGTGACAGGATTCAGAAGAAACTCCCGAGGGATCCATTCACTATTATGAGGCAGCAGAATTACTCTGGATCCCATATGGCCTCTGTTCAGCTTTGTCCTTCTTATAAGTAGTGCACAAAACTGTGGCCGACGGAACTTTTATGTAATCCTAAAAAGATGGACACCGTAGGCTCCATCTGCCTCATTATAGGGAATCTTCCGCTACAGGTTCTGTTTGAATCACAAATTTTAGAGATTTACACGGAAACCCCGGTGTAAGCGCTCAGCACAGGATAAATGTGCGCCGAGCTTTACTGTGATCTTTGGGAGGCAGAATGAAAAACTCATGTGAAGAATTGGTTTTATTTTTTATGCCGTTCCTCGTGCAGTATAAATGATTAGGTGACTCTATACTTCTGGTCCGTGCGATTACAGCGATACCAGATTTATATCGGGTTTTTATGTTTGGCAGCTGTCACACACTAAAATATTTATTGCGAAAACTAGTTTTTGTATCACCATATCTTGAGAGCTATAATATTTTCATACTTCGGCCAACAGAGTCATGTGAGGGCTTGTTTTTTTGCGGGACAAGATGACGTGTCCAGCAGTACCATTTTTATTAACATCCATTTTTTATTGCGTTTTATTGCACTTTTTGTTTGGCGGTTCGATGATAAAGCATTCTTTTTTGCCTTGTTTTTTTTTTTTTTTACGGTGTTCACTGAAGGGGTTAACTAGTGGGACAGTTTTATAGAGTGGGTCGTTACGGAATAACGATACCAAATATGTGTACTTTTATTGTTTTTTTTATTTATGTAAATGAATGTATTTATTGGAAAAATATTTATTTCCTTTTTTTTTCTTTAGAGATTTTAAAAAATATATTTTTACACTTTATATATTTTTTTAAACTTTTTTACATTGTCCCAGTATAGGACATCACTATATAATGTCAGATCGCTGATCTGACACTGCACTGCAAAATATCAGATCAGCGATCTGACAGGCAGGGAAGGAGGCATGTAAATGCCTGCTCGTTCGCAAGCCACTTTCTCTGCAGTACCCAGAAGGACCCAGCGGCCATCTTGGTGCCGGGGGTCTCCATGGAGACCATCAGGACATCGCGATTGCATCTTGATTCTCTATGCCGCTGTCACTACTGACAGAGGGGTTAAATGCACACGATCGGTGCTAACACCGATCATGGGCGTTGCTGGGGGTGTCAGCTGTCACATACAGCTGACACCCGCACGAGATCACCGCGGTACTCAGTGCAAGGCTGTGGCGATCGCGGCGCCGTACTAGTACTGCTCTGGTCAGAAATGCAGTTCCCGAAGAGCAGTACTAGTACGGCGAAGGTGTTAAAAAGAGACAGCTACATATTAAAGAGATGTGCTGTATATCCTAAACTCTTAGTCCAATTAGGATGTGAATACCCTCAAATTAAAGTTGAGAGTCTGAACTTTATGTTGGAATATGCAACAGATTGGGACTTATTATACGTAAAAGGAGGACTTTATACTAACCAGACAGCAGATGGCGATAGTGTGTAATGTTACATGCTTGCTGTAATGTGGGGAAGGAAACTCTCTTGTTGTTGTTGGTTGTTTTACCTTTGCTTCCTGTTTCGTTTTCTCCACGGACTGTGTGACACTGAATTGTATCTCATGTTTATCCAGTATGAAGTAAATACTGTTTACTCAAGATATCTTGCTCTCTGAAGCTTGCGTAAGTACAGTGCCGACGATAAGAAGATGCACTCTGCGACACCTTAAGCCTATGTTGCTTATATAACTGTATATTGAATATGTTTTAGTAAACAGCTAAAATGCCAAAACCAGTGTCACTGTCCAAATATTTCTGGACCTCACTGTATATAGTGCCATTGATTCCACAGCGCTTTACAGACATCAGCATCTAAGGATGGGTCATCAATTACATAAGGTTAGACAACCATTTAAAGAAAGTTTCCACACAAACTATTTTTCAGACGTGCACACTCTTGTAACTTGCGTGCCTAATAAAACGTAAAAAGAATGAACATATGCACTGATACTTAAAAACAACTTGCTGTCCACATGTTCAGTCTTTTGAGCTTCTCTTAACCGCTTTCCACTTTTTAAAGAAAAGTTATCAAAAGAAGTGACCTTCCGCTTGGAAGCCGCTCACTAGTTGGATAGTACAAGTGAAAAAAAATTGTCGGTGGCCAAAGACGATCCTGGAAGCACTCAGGAAACGACTGAAATAAAACGCAAAAAGGTGTTTGAGGACAAAAGACGCGCCATGTAATTAAGCGTGTTCCTGCTGAAAATATCAGCTGGTTCACACAGATTGAAACAGCGTTGTGTGCACATACCGTAACAAGTAATTTTTTAATGAATAGCAAAATCAAAATCGGTTTTATGTTTTCCAAAAAAAATTAAGACGTCAAAATGTCATATACATACAGTACAGACCAAAAGTTTGGACACACCTTCTCATTCAAAGATTTTTCTGTATTTTCATGACTATGAAAATTGTACATTCACACTGAAGGCATCAAAACTATGAATTAACACATGTGGAATTATACATTACACTTTACAAAAAAGTGTGAAACAACTGAAAATATGTTATATTCTAGGTTCTTCAAAGTAGCCACCTTTAGCTTTGATGACTGCTTTGCACACTCTTGGCATTCTCTTGATGAGCTTCAAGAGGTAGTCACCGGAAATGGTTTTCACTTCACAGGTGTGCCCTGTCAGGTTTAATAAGTGGGATTTCTGGCCTTATAAATGGGGTTGGGGCCATCAGTTGTGTTGTGCAGAAGTCTGGTGGATACACAGCTGATAGTCCTACTGAATAGACTGTTAGAATTTGTATTATGGCAAGAAAAAAGCAGCTAAGTAAAGAAAAACGAGTGGCCATCATTACTTTAAGAAATGAAGGTCAGTCAGTCCGAAATATTGGGAAAACTTTGAAAGTGTCCCCAAGTGCAGTTGAAAACCATCAAGCACTACAAAGAAACTGGCTCAGATGAGGACCGCCCCAGGAAAGGAAGACCAAGAGTCACCTCTGCTTCTGAGAATAAGTTTATCCGAGTCACCAGCCTCAGAAATCGCAGGTTTACAGCAGCTCATATTAGAGACCAGGTCTGTCAGGATCCCGTCTGGGTTGGAGCCGATGTTACTGCAAACACTAGGGGAAGCAGAGGCAGGTAACGTGGTCAGAGGATAACCGGGTCGGTACACTGGAAAGGCGTTATTAGAAGCACTGGATCAGGCAGAGAGCGTAGTCAGAATGGCAGGCCGAGGTCAGTTCACAGGAGAGCGGTATTGGTAGCAATGGATCAGGCGGAGAGCGTAGTCAGAAGGGCAGGCCGAGGTCAGTTCACAGGAGAGCGGTATTGGTAGCAATGGATCAGGCGGAGAGCGTAGTCAGAAGGGCAGGCCGAGGTCAGTTCACAGGAGAGCGGTATTGGTAGCAATGGATCAGGCGGAGAGCATAGTCAGAAGGGCAGGCCGAGGTCAGTTCACAGGAGAGCGGTATTGGTATTGGGAGCAGCAGGAACAGCAGGAAACGCTTGACTAGAGGCTAGAAGCACAATAATCTCGCAATGACACACCCACAGGGCCAGGCTTATATAGGGTGTGTAATTGGTAATCAGAGGCCAATCAAGAGAACACTGGGTGGAGCCGATCAGGAAGAAAAGTCAATGGTATCTGGGTTCAGCAAGCAGAATAGCTCAGATGGTAGAGCTGCTGGCCGGTGGACAAGAGGTACTGGGTTCGATTCCTGACAGTACTCCCCTCCTTCCAGGATGGCCTCTGGACATCTCAGGAGCTGGCTTATCTGGGTACCTCTGATGAAAGGCTCTTGTAAGTCTAGGAGCATGGACGTTGTCCTTTGGTTCCCATGAATTTTCCTCTGGTCCATAACCCTTCCACTGCACCAGATACTGCAGTTTACCTCTGAATTTTCGGGAGTCCAGAATCTTATCCACAATGTATTCTTCTTCACCACGGATCCTTTCTGGTGGAGGAGGTGGCTGAATTCTTCCTGGAAATGGGTTTTCACAAAAGGGTTTGAGCAAGGATATGTGAAATACTGGATGAATCTTTAGATTGTTGGGAAGTTTTAAACGAAAAGCAACCTGGTTAATTTTTGCAGAAATTTGAAAAGGTCCAATGAATTTTTGACCCAATTTGGAGGATGGTACATGTGTCTTTAGATTTTTAGTGGACAGCCAAACTTTGTCTCCAACCTGAAGAGCAGGGGGCACTCTCCGATGTTTATCTGCTGCTTCCTTATATTCTTCCTGGGTCTTGAGTAACATCTCTGATAGTTCCTTCTGGGATTCCTGTAATTTTGCAAGCCTGTCATTAACAGCAGGAATGGGAGTGTTCACTGGCAGATTAGGGATAAATACTGGATGTAATCCATAGTTAACAAAAAATGGGGTTTGAGATGTAGCGCTATGTATGGAGTTGTTGTAGGCAAACTCTGCTGTTGGTAAATAGTCCACCCAGTCATCCTGAAGATAGGAAATGAAGCAACGGAGGTATTGATCCAAAGTCTGGTTCGTTCTCTCCGTCTGGCCATTGGACTGAGGATGGAAAGCGGTAGAAAGATTCACCGTGACTCCCAAGGCTGTACAGAAACTCTTCCAAAATTTTGACGTAAACTGAATGCCTCTGTCAGACACCACGCTGTCAGGAATTCCATGTAACCTGAATACCTCTTTGATCATCAGTTCTGCAGTTTTTTCAGCAGTAGGAATTCCTTCAGTTGGGATAAAGTGGGCCATTTTTGTGAGTCGGTCCACTATGACAAGGATGACGGTCATCTGTTTGGAAGGGGGTAGTTCCACAATAAAATCCATGGAAATAGATCCCCAAGGCCTGGATGGAACTGGGAGTGGTTGCAGGAGTCCTAGAGGAGACGATCGTGGGGTCTTGTTTCGTGCGCATGTTAAACAGGTTGAAACATATTTCCTCACGTCCTTCCTACAATTAGGCCACCAAAAGAAACGAAGTAGTAAGTCTTGTGTTTTTGCAACTCCCGGATGTCCTGCCAGTTTAGAATCATGGACACTTTTGAGGACTTCAAGGCGAGAAGATTCAGGTACATATATTTTGTGTTTCTGCATCCAAAACCCCTCTTTGAATGAAAGATCGACGTCTTCCGAAGGATGGTTAAGGAAAGAGTCCTCTTGGTATCCATCTTTAATTCTATTACATAGTCTTTTAGAGTGCAATATTCCCAAAAAATGTTTAGGGTCTAGAATTGTATCGTCATTACTAGACCTCTCCTGAGGTTCCGAACACATCCTGGACAGGGCATCAGCCTTGCCATTTCTTGAACCAGGCCGGTAAGAAATTATAAAATTGAATCTTGAGAAAAATAAGGCCCATCGTGCTTGTCTTGCAGACAATCTTTTTGCTGTACGGAGGAATTCAAGATTCTTGTGGTCCGTGAGGACAGTCACAGGGTGATTGGCACCTTCCAGAAGATGTCTCCACTCGGAGAAGGCAACTTTAATGGCTAACAGTTCTTTATTACCGATGTCGTAGTTTTTTCTGCAGATGACATGGTGTGGGAAAGAAACGCATATGGGTGAAGTTGCATCTTGTCCCCAACTCGCTGAGACAGAATGGCTCCCACTGCAGAGCCGAGGCGTCCACTTCGACAGTAAATGGCAATTCAGGATTTGGGTGTACTAACAATGGAGCAGACGTAAAAAGAGTTTTCAACTTGTCAAAAGCCTCCTGTGCCTCCGGAGACCAGAAAAATGCTTTGGTCTTTTTTGTTAGTGTAGTAATTGGTAGTATGATCCGTGAAAAGTTCTTTATAAATTTCGGTAAAAATTTGCAAATCCTATGAAACGCTGGCGTCTTTTAAATTTCTTGGAACAGGCCAGTCACTACAGCATTGATTTTGCTGGGATCCATGCTCAGACCTTCTGGGGAGATGATATATCCCAGAAATTGATATTCTGGATTATGTTCAAACTCACATTTTTCATTATGTATCCTAAATGGATAAGATGGTTCATTCACCCTGTTTAAAGCGTATTACAAGACTAGTACATGGACGTGCCTCATACTTCTTCAAAAGGTGTTGAAAATATTGAAGAAGGGTCGGGTTAAGTGCTATTTAGTACAGCTCATTATACGGTCTTGTGACTTGGGGCTGTAATCATGCAATGAGAAGACACAGGAGATCCAGAGATTTGAGAGTTCACAGAACAAAGTCAACTTATTACGTTCAATACAAGTTCTGAGGCTCAGAAATAATCACACGAGTTTCATCAGTGCAACATCATGATAGAATAAAGGCAGGGGATTGAAACATCTAAGCCAGGTCTACAGTGGACAAGTAACCAAGACTCAGCAATCGGTACAGCTCATCTCAATACAGATTCAGGATCTTCTTCTCTGTTACCGTTAATGTGCCATGCAAACGTGGGTACTTTCAAAGAGCAGGTTCAGATGTCACACAAGTGCTTCAGAGTTCCTCAGTAGGAATAGCTGGATACAATGGTCCAAGGCTTAACAGGAGTCAAGTCACAGGTTCACTGCAGGCTAGATTCTGAAGCACTGATTGCTCAGCTGTCGGCATGCATTATTAAAATTGCAAATGGGAGAATCAGGGCTGGGAACATGCAAGCTGAAAACTCCATTTTGACTGAGGGCAAGATACTGTCATGCAAGGACAGAAAGTAAAATGGCTGACGAATAAACTAACTGAGTTTCAGGAAATATATTACATAGAAGTAACCTTACAAATAATGTCATCTGAGATATAAGCCACAACGAATTGATCCAAGAAATCTCGAAATACATCATTAATAAAATGTTGAAAGGTGGCTGGGGCATTGCTAAGGCCAAAGGGCATAACCAGAGATTCAAAATGTCCATATCTCGTTCTGAAGGCGGTCTTCCACTCATCTCCTGGGGAATCCGTATGAGGTTGTAAGCCCCTCTAAGATCCAGCTTCGTAAAGATTTTCGCGGAACGGAGTCTCTCGAATAGTTCAGGAATCAAGGGTAGCGGGTAGCGATTCTTGACGGTGATATTATTAATCTCTCTGTAGTCAATACATGGCCGCAGAGTGGAGTCTTTCTTTTCAACAAAGAACAGGGGTGCCCCAGCTGGAGATGTGGAAGGTCGAATAAAGCCTTTCTCTAAATTTTCATCCAGGAACTCTCTTAATACCTTCAATTCAGGTTCGGAAAGATTGTAAATCCCCAAATGGAATGGTTGTTCCTGGCAGCAATTCAATGGGACAGTCGTAAGGACGGTGAGGAGGTAATTGATCTGCTTTCTTCTTACTGCAGACATCAGAGAACTGCTGATATTGAGGTGGTAGTTTCTCTTCCTTCTCATGCGAAATCTCAGAGATTTGGACTTGTTGGAGAACAGGGGGTTCCTTATGACAATTATTCTTGCAGTAGTCAGATGGAAAGGTGATGGTCCTTGATGCCCAGTTGATGAAGGGTTATGGACTGAAAACCAGGGGATCCCTAGGATAACCGGAAATTTCGGAGATGAAATAAGGTGAAAACTGACAGCTTCATGATGATCCGGTTCGATACAAATCTCAAGTTTGATTGTCTCATGCGTGACAGGTCCAGAAGACAAGGGTGATCCATCCACAGTTTCCATTTCAATTGGTGTGGATTTGGTCCTACTGGAAATATTTTATCACATGTAAATTTTAAGTCCATAAAATTTCCTCCTGCTCCCGAATCCAACAGGGCAGAGCATTGTATTTTTTGGGTGCCCATTACAACCTGAATGGGGATTACAAAATGAGATGATGTAGTATGTATTTTGTCTGTGTCTGGTGTTACTGATGAGATAGTCTGCATGATGGAATCGACTGCTGAGAAAGGTCCATATTGCTGGCAGACCTGTTGTTGGTAAAGGCTATAGTCCTTTTGTTAGGACAGTTGATGGCATAGTGTCCAGGGTCCCCACAATAGAGGCAGAGATGTTCTGCACGTCGCCTCTCCTTCTCCTGTGCAGAGAGTGGTCTTCGGATGACGTCGATCTGCATCAGTTCAGACACGCCTTGCGTCTTTTCTTGGTGGTCTGATGCTGAAAATGAGAAGCCAGGGCTATTCCCAAGTGCTCGCAGTCTCTCCTTTCTCCTTTCAGTAAGTCTCTGGTCTATCCGGATACAAGTTGAATAAAGTCCTCCAACTGGTCAGGGGTCTCAACCCTGGCAAGTCGTCTTTCACTGGTTCTGATAACCCTCGTCGAAATTGACTTCTCTGGGCCGCTGAATTCCAGGTGGTGTCGGCCACCCAGCGACGGAACTCCGATGTATATTCCGCAACAGAGCGACGTCCTTGGCGCAAATTATGTAATTTGGTTTCTGCTGTGGCACAGCGGTTTGGGTCATCAAAAACTTGATTCATAGCTGCGGTGAAAGCTTCCAGGTCATTAAGGAGGTCATAGTCCTTTTCTACATAAGGTGAAGCCCAAGCAAGAGCTTCATCCGTCAGGAATTTATCATGAAAAAAACTTTCTTCCTCTCACTGGTAAAGGGAGCAGGTTGCATCTGGAAGTATATGCGGCATTGATTGAGGAATCCTCGGTACTGCTGGCGATCCCCACTGAACTTTGCAGGCAGCGGAAGCCGCGCGTTTGATTCGGACCCTGAATTGCGCACGTCCAGAAGTTGTTTTTGTAGCTCAATTACTTCCTGTTGTAGACCCGTGAACTCAGTTTGTAACTTGGAATATTTTCCTTGATAGTTAGTACAAAAATTTTGAAGTTCCGTAACTTGCTGCCTCAGGGTGTTTACAGCGGACTCCATTTTGGCGCGAGATTATTCTGTCAGGATCCCGTCTGGGTTGGAGCCGATGTTACTGCAAACACTAGGGGAAGCAGAGGCAGGTAACGTGGTCAGAGGATAACCGGGTCGGTACACTGGAAAGGCGTTATTAGAAGCACTGGATCAGGCAGAGAGCGTAGTCAGAATGGCAGGCCGAGGTCAGTTCACAGGAGAGCGGTATTGGTAGCAATGGATCAGGCGGAGAGCGTAGTCAGAAGGGCAGGCCGAGGTCAGTTCACAGGAGAGCGGTATTGGTAGCAATAGATCAGGCGGAGAGCGTAGTCAGAAGGGCAGGCCGAGGTCAGTTCACAGGAGAGCGGTATTGGTATTGGGAGCAGCAGGAACAGCAGGAAACGCTTGACTAGAGGCTAGAAGCACAATAATCTCGCAATGACACACCCACAGGGCCAGGCTTATATAGGGTGTGTAATTGGTAATCAGAGGCCAATCAAGAGAACACTGGGTGGAGCCGATCAAGAAGAACAGTCAATGGTATCTGGGTTCAGCAAGGAACCTTGCAGCCAGCAGAATAGCTCAGATGGTAGAGCTGCTGGCCGGTGGACAAGAGGTACTGGGTTCGATTCCTGACAGTGTCAATGCCACACAGAGTTCTAGCAGCAGACACATCTCTACAACAACTGTTAGGCCGGCATCACACACAACTACAAAAAATCGGACCGTTTTAGTCGGTCGATTATCGGAGCAAAATGTAAACATCACAAATCCGCCTGGCATCCGATTTTCCTTCAAAGATGCGATTTAGTCGCATGTGTGTGTACCTTGTAACATCCGATTTTCATCCGACCACCGTTTTTTTTGTTGCAGCTCACCAAAAAGGACCAATAACGGTTTTGAGGCCTGATACTCATTTAAATCATCAGGCAGACCTATATTTAAGTGCTCTGCTACAGGTGTGACCCCCCCACCTTTGCACTGGTGTCATTTTGTTCCTTGTGCTTAGCTGCTTTATCCAAACATGAGCGACACACTCAGATTTACTCCCACTGAGCGTGTGCTGTTCCATTGGGTTATATCCCGACGTTTTGGGGAGGCATATCCTGTAATATCAGATCCCAGAAGACGCAGAAGGATGTGGGTACATCCACTTTTGACAAGAAGGATAACTAAAGGCCATTTTCACCGCCTATTGTAACGGGTCTGGTGGGTGGAACTACTGACGAGACAGGTCAGGTTGGTGGAACCACAAAGCTTTATTATACAAGAGAGTTTACTTGTAAGAGAGCGGGTGGCACCTGGGAAAAGGGCAGGGATTCATGGCAGGAGATATAGGTAGTTTCTGGACAGGCAGGTTTGTCACAGCAAGTGACCAAGGAAGTCTCTGGGCAGGCAGGTTGTAACGGCAAGTAACCGAGGCAGTCTCTGGACAGGCAGGTTGTCACGGCAAGTGACCAAGGCAGTCTCTGGGACAGGCAGGTTGTCACGGCAAGTGACCAAGGCAGTCTCTGGGACAGGTAGGTTGTCACGGCAAGTGACCAAGGCAGTCTCTGGGACAGGTAGGTTGTCACGGCAAGTGACCAGGGCAGTCTATGGGACAGGCAGGTTGTCACGGCAAGTGACCAGGCAGTCTCTGGGACAGGCAGGTTGTCACGGCAAGTGACCAGGCAGTCTCTGGGACAGGCAGGTTGTCACGGCAAGTGACCAGGCAGTCTCTGGGCAGGCAGGTTGTCACGGCAAGTGACCAGGCAGTCTCTAGACAGGCAGGTATATACGACCTGATATGGAGGAGCCTCCAGGTAGGCTGCAGTCGGATGGCAGATGATCGCTCCCAGGTGAGCAGGCAAGAGCCGTGGATCTCTGCAGATGATGTCCGAACTTCCGGATGGAGCTGCAGTCGGATGGCAGATGATCGCTCCCAGGTGAGCAGGCAAGAGCCGGGGATCTCTGCAGATGATGTCCGAACTTCCGGATGGAGCTGCAGTCGGATGGCAGATGATCGCTCCTAGGTGAGCAGGCAAGAGCCGGGGATCTCTGCAGATGACGTCCGAACCTCTGGATGGAACTGCAGACAGATGGCAGACAGGCAAGCCGACAGGTAACAGGCAGGTAACTGGAATCAGGAGCTGATGGCTGAAACAGAGTTAGACTGCACAGGAACAACATTGCTCGGGCACCTACATTAAGGAGGAAGCCCTTAATATAGGGTGGAGTCCTCCAGCATTGGCTGGAGACTGATTTGGAAAATGCGCGCGGCTCCTTTAAGAGCGGGGGAGGGTGCGGACGCGCGCCCTAAGGCCAGTAGCAGGGAAGGAGCGCGCGGGACCAGCAGGGCGGAAGGAGGGCGCCGAGGACAGGTGAGGAGAGCGACGTCCCTGTCTGGCAGCAGGCAGGGACGCGGGCGCTACAGTACCCCTTCCTCTAGGCCCCCCCTTCTTTAGGCCAGAAAGAAATTTAGCTAGGATAAGAGGGGCATGGATGTTCTCCCGAGGCTCCCAGGTTCTCTCCTCAGGACCAAACCCCTTCCAATCCACCAAAAAATAAGTCTTTCTTCCTACCCTTTTTGTGGCCAGAATGTTCTCTACCTCAAATTCATCATCAGCAGACACTGGAGCAGGAGGTGTACCTGTAGACTTAAAAAAAGAGTTAAGAACCACAGGTTTGAGGAGAGATACATGAAAAGAATTAGGAATTCTCAAATTGGCCGGGAGTTTCAATTTATAGGACACCGGATTGATCTGACTGATGATCTCAAAAGGACCGATGAACCGAGGACCTAACTTGTAGGACGGAATTTTGAGTCGAACATATTTGGACGAAAGCCAGACTTTGTCCCCAGGACGGAATTGAGGAGGATCCAGACGTTTTTTGTCAGCATGTCTTTTCATGCGCTCGGATGACTGAATGAGTGCGGACCGGGTACTCTCCCAGATGGAGGAGAATTCTCTAACCAGAGATTCCGCAGCTGGATTGTCCACAGAGATGGAAACAGGGACAGGGATCCGAGGGTGCTGACCGAAGACTACAAAAAACGGAGACTTGGTGGAAGATTCGCTCTCATGATTATTGTAGGAGAATTCGGCCCAAGGCAGGAGCTCCACCCAGTCAGAATGGTGGGCATTAACGAAGTGTCGAAGATAACTGGTCAAATTCTGATTTATCCGTTCAACTTGTCCATTGGACTGTGGGTGGTAAGCGGAGGAAAAATCCAGGGTGACGTCTAGCAACTTACAAGTGGCTCTCCAGAAACGTGAGGTGAACTGAACCCCACGATCCGACACAATGTGACGAGGCAGACCATGAAGACGGAAGATGTGGCGGATAAAGTCTTTAGCCAACTCGGGTGCAGACGGAAGACCTGGCAGAGGAATGAAGTGAGCCATCTTGGAAAAGCGGTCAGCGACCACCCAAATGACCGTACAACCGGCAGAGACGGGCAGATCTGTTATGAAGTCCATGGCTATATGCTGCCAGGGGGCAGCGGGTACAGGAAGCGGAAGAAGACGGCCGGTAGGCAGGTGTCTCGGAACTTTGTTGCGGGCACAGGAAACACAGGCAGAAACAAAGTCTATTACGTCTTTGTGCAGGGTAGGCCACCAATAATGCCGGGTAATGAGTTGGAGGGTCTTTTTTTGACCAGCGTGGCCAGCGAGTTTAGACGAGTGACCCCAATGTAGGATTCTCTTCCGATCGGTTTCTGATACGAATGTCTTACCAGGAGGGAGACGATTTAGACTCACGGAGCCACCTGCATCACTCTGGCGGGATCGATGATATGTTTAGGCTCATCTTCGAGATCCGACACCAGGAAAGACCGAGACAAGGCATCCGCCTTGACGTTTTTGTCAGCTGGGCGAAAATGCAAAAGAAAATCGAAGCGGGCAAAAAACAAGGACCACCGGGCTTGGCGAGGATTAAGTCTCTGTGCCTGCTGGAGGTATGCCAGATTTTTGTGGTCCGTGTAGATGATTACCGGATGAAGAGCCCCTTCGAGTAGGTAACGCCACTCCTCCAATGCCAACTTAATGGCCAATAACTCTCGATCTCCTATGGAGTAGTTGCGCTCGGAGGAGGAGAAGAGTTTGGAGAAGAAACCGCAGGATACCATCCTCCCAGATGGCGATTTTTGGGTAAGAACCGCTCCGGCTCCAGCAGAGGAAGCGTCCACCTCCAGGAAGAACTGCTTGTTGCCATCCGGGCGATGCAGCACTGGAGCGGAAGAGAAGGCCTGTTTCAGAGAAAGGAAGGCCTCCTCTGCCTCGGTCGTCCACTGTTTGGGGTTAGCATCCTTGCGAGTGAGCGCTGAGATTGGAGCAGTCCTGGAAGAGAAGTGCGGTATGAAGAGACGGTAATAGTTGGCAAATCCCAGGAACCGCTGAATGGCCTTCAACCCCTCCGGTCGGGGCCACTTCTCGATGGCAGACAATTTCTCCGGATCCATTCGTAGGCCTGTCTGAGAAATGATGTAGCCCAGAAACGGAAGCGATGTCTGCTCAAAGAGGCACTTCTCATATTTGGCGAAGAGGTGATTCTGCCTGAGCCTGAGCAGAACCTGACGAACATCCCTCCGGTGAGACTGAAGATCCGGAGAGAAGACCAAGATGTCGTCAAGGTACACCACAACGCAGGAATAGAGGAGGTCCCGGAAGATGTCGTTGACCAACTCCTGAAAGACTGCTGGAGCATTACAGAGACCAAAGGGCATCACCAAGTACTCGTAGTGGCCGTCCCGGGTGTTGAATGCCGTCTTCCATTCATCTCCTCGACGGATACGAACCAGGTTGTATGCTCCACGAAGATCTAGTTTGGTGAAGACTCTAGCCCCTCTAAGACGATCAAACAGTTCTGGAATGAGCGGAAGAGGGTACTTATTCTTCACCGTGATCAATTTAGGCCTCTGTAGTCAATACAGGGACGGAGAGATCCGTCTTTCTTTTTAAAGAAGAAGAAACCTGCTCCCGCTGGGGAGGTAGATTTCCGGATGAATCCCTTTGCTAAGTTCTCCTCGATATATTCGGACATCGACCTGGTCTCAGCAGCAGACAACGGGTAAATACGCCCACGGGGAGGCGTAGTACCGGGCAACAGGTCAATCGGGCAATCATATGGTCTATGCGGGGGTAATGTCTCTGCTTCCTTTTTATTGAAGACATCAGCAAATGACCAATATGGAATCGGGAGTCCAGGTAGATTAGCAGGTGTAGGAGAAGAATAGACAGGATGAACAGGCACCAGACACGTTTTATGACAGTCCTGTCCCCAGCGAAGAACCTCTCCATTCTGCCAGTCGAGCACAGGTGCATGTTTTTGAAGCCAAGGCAGACCTAGTAAGAAAGCATGAGAGAGTCCGGGTAAAACATGAAACGAGATGCTCTCAGAATGCAACATTCCCACCTGCAGGGTTATGACTTCGGTGATAAGTCGGATGGGACGAGGTAGGAGGCCCCCATCCACAGCAGCAACAGATACAGGTTCAACAAGAGGTTTGGTGGGAATGTGATACTTCTCTACTAGAGCCTGTGACACGAGACTCCCAGCTGCTCCAGAATCAAGTTGGGCCATTTCGAAGTGGCGGTTCTTACCGATCAGAATTGAAACCGACAGCAGCAGGGATGAAGAGGATTTATTTTTGTCTAGATTGCCCTCTCCGAGCGAACCTAGACACAGGCGTTTTCCCGACTTCTCCGGACAGGTTTGGATCCAGTGCTCCTTACTGCCGCAGTAGAAGCAACTTTTCTCGGCACGGCGTGAGTCCTGACGGGCTTTGACCATCTTGGTCTGGTCGACCTGCATAGGCTCAGCAGTGTGCACCTGAGGAGAAACGGAAGAGGTTATAGATCTCTGACACGAGGATGCAAGATGGGAAAATTATTTTTTACGGGTGATCTCTTTGGCTCGTTCCTGGAACCGTAGATCAATTCGATTGGCAAGATTTATTAAATCATCTAGAGAGGTTGGAACGTCCCGACCGGCAAGTTCGTCTTTAATACGGCCGGACAGACCCTCCCAGAAGACCGAAATTAGAGCTTCATTGTCCCAAGCTAGTTCTGAGGCTAAAGTCCGGAACCGTATGGCATATTGACCAACGGTGAGACTCTCCTGACGGAGACGCAGCAGAGATGATGCAGAGGCAGTCTTCCGTCCAGGTTCGTCGAATACCTTCCGGAAGGCCGAGAGAAACGCAGGCAGGTCAGACACCAGAGGATCCTCTCTCTCCCAGAGAGGGTTAAGCCAGGCCAGGGCCTCTCCAGTGAGATGGGACATGATGAAGGCAATTTTGGCCCGGTCAGAGTTAAACTGGTGTGTCAGGAGTTCAAAATGCAGGGTGCACAGATTAATGAAACCCGAGCCAGAGCAGGATCGCCTCCAAACCTAGGAGGAGCTGACAGTCGGGGTCCGGGAATGGAAACCACGGAATTGGGAATCAGCGGGACTGACGGATTATGAGTCATGGCTCCAGCGATGGTTGCTAGTGATGATTTCAGAGTGTCCAGACGGGATTTGACGTTCCGCAGGTGACCCAGGATGGCCTCCTGTTGAGACCTCTGGCGAGACAGCTCATGACACAGTTCCGGGAGAGAAGGGGTTTGGGTGCCACCGGGTTCCATGGCCCGAGCAAACTGTAACGGGTCTGGTGGGTGGAACTACTGACGAGACAGGTCAGGTTGGTGGAACCACAAAGCTTTATTATACAAGAGAGTTTACTTGTAAGAGAGCGGGTGGCACCTGGGAAAAGGGCAGGGATTCATGGCAGGAGATATAGGTAGTTTCTGGACAGGCAGGTTTGTCACAGCAAGTGACCAAGGAAGTCTCTGGGCAGGCAGGTTGTAACGGCAAGTAACCGAGGCAGTCTCTGGACAGGCAGGTTGTCACGGCAAGTGACCAAGGCAGTCTCTGGGACAGGCAGGTTGTCACGGCAAGTGACCAAGGCAGTCTCTGGGACAGGTAGGTTGTCACGGCAAGTGACCAGGCAGTCTCTGGGACAGGCAGGTTGTCACGGCAAGAGACCAAGGCAGTCTATGGGACAGGCAGGTTGTCACGGCAAGTGACCAGGCAGTCTCTGGGACAGGCAGGTTGTCACGGCAAGTGACCAGGCAGTCTCTGGGACAGGCAGGTTGTCACGGCAAGTGACCAGGCAGTCTCTGGGCAGGCAGGTTGTCACGGCAAGTGACCAGGCAGTCTCTAGACAGGCAGGTATATACGACCTGATATGGAGGAGCCTCCAGGTAGGCTGCAGTCGGATGGCAGATGATCGCTCCCAGGTGAGCAGGCAAGAGCCGTGGATCTCTGCAGATGATGTCCGAACTTCCGGATGGAGCTGCAGTCGGATGGCAGATGATCGCTCCCAGGTGAGCAGGCAAGAGCCGGGGATCTCTGCAGATGATGTCCGAACTTCCGGATGGAGCTGCAGTCGGATGGCAGATGATCGCTCCTAGGTGAGCAGGCAAGAGCCGGGGATCTCTGCAGATGACGTCCGAACCTCTGGATGGAACTGCAGACGGATGGCAGACAGGCAAGCCGACAGGTAACAGGCAGGTAACTGGAATCAGGATGGCTGAAACAGAGTTAGACTGCACAGGAACAACATTGCTCGGGCACCTACATTAAGGAGGAAGCCCTTAATATAGGGTGGAGTCCTCCAGCATTGGCTGGAGACTGATTTGGAAAATGCGCGCGGCTCCTTTAAGAGCGGGGGAGGGTGCGGACGCGCGCCCTAAGGCCAGTAGCAGGGAAGGAGCGCGCGGGACCAGCAGGGCGGAAGGAGGGCGCCGAGGACAGGTG
Organism: Oophaga sylvatica; assembly: GCA_033576555.1. Classification (NCBI taxonomy): domain Eukaryota; kingdom Metazoa; phylum Chordata; class Amphibia; order Anura; family Dendrobatidae; genus Oophaga; species Oophaga sylvatica. The sequence goes on along the minus strand of JARQOD010000002.1, from coordinate 448,746,106 downwards.
AGGAGAGCGACGTCCCTGTCTGGCAGCAGGCAGGGACGCGGGCGCTACACCTATATTTGTCACTGCGTAGGCATGGAGATAAGTTTTTCCAATATTGTCGAATGAGCATAGCTACCTTTGATACGTTGCTTGACATTGTGCGCCCTGGGATCACATTTCAGGACACCAGGATGAGAAAAGCAATTTCTGCAGAGGAACGCCTTCTCCTAACAATAAGGTATGTGTGTCAACGATATGTTGATGATGTTTGTCTCGACATAGTCACATTGCAAGTGTTGTAGCACACTTCTTGTAAACTTATAATGTGATTAATGTATTTCTCAAGCTTACCTATCTAAATTATTGCCTTTGGTGTATTCCACAGAAGCCATGGCTTGTAATATAATTTCCAGCATGTGTGCTCTAAGAAACTAAAGCATTGTAAGTGTTGTGCATGCTGTGTTTGTTGTTTTTGGTGCTGATTTCTCCATGTTCTATGTTCTATGTGTGTTACAGGTTCCTTTCTACTGGCATGTCCTACGCTGCTCTGCACTTAGAGTTCTTAATAGGGCGATCAACAATTTCAGGCATTGTGCGGTCAACTTGTGTGGAAATTTGGACCAGACTACATGAAGACGTCATGCCTGAGCCAAAAATGAGTGACTGGTTGAGGATAGCACAGGGTTTTGCCGAAAATTGCCAGTTTCCACACTGTATAGGAGCCCTGGACGGCAAGCACATACGTGTTCGTAAACCTCCTAACTCAGGCTCCCAATTCTTCAATTACAAACAATATTTTTCCGTAGTTTTGATGGCCTTGGTCGACACAAACTACAGGTTTATAATTGTAGACATTGGGGCCTATGGAAGGACTGGAGACTCAAGAGTCTTCAATACTTCCATAATGGGTAGGCGGATACGCAATAACCAACTGGACCTACCACCAGCAAGTCAACTGACAGACTCTATTCCAGAACATGTGCCTTATGTTATAGTAGCGGATGAGGCATTTCAATTAACCCGTAATGTAATGAGGACATATTCCCGTCGCTATCTCACCCATCGGCGTAGAATATTTAATTGTCGCCTGTCGTGCTCGGCGGCTGGTGGAGTGCACATTTGGAATTCTTAGTGATAAATGGCGGGTACTTCAATCTGCAATTCAACTCAGTGAAGACAATGTTAATGTGGTCCTCAAAGCATGTGTGGTCCTACATAATTTTTGTAGAATCCATGAATGCTCCTCACAACATGTGGGTGAGTTAGCCTCTGTGAATGTGTCAATGGCTATGTCACCACCCAGTCATCCCCGTCGTCCACCTTCAGGCATAAAAGTACGTGATGTGTTCACTCAATATTTTGTGTCCCCTGAGGGTGCTACTGCCTGGCAAGAGGAGGCATTATTACACACGTAGTGTGCCTATGTTGCTCTGTCATAAAGACATTTAGCCACACTTAATTGTATATGTTGTGTTGGTTTTGGTGTCATATTGTGTGTAAGTTAGGCAGCCCATCACGTATTTAAATAAACAGCTACATATTGAAATAATCACATACAATCAATGCGACTCAAAACATTTTTTTATGTATTATGTCATGTTTAGTCGCTGTAAACATAATGCAAAATGACTAATGTGTAATAACCTTTTCTCAACATATTTGCTGAGAAACTTGCAGCATGAAAACAAAGTAGAATGTTAATAACTTCAAACAAAAAAATAATAAATACATTACACCTATAACTGGTGGTAGGTGTGGGGTGGTGAAGGTGGAGGGCCAGATTGTGAGGGCTGCCTAGACTGCTCTCCAGCCACTGTGTCACCATGAGTGGTGGCTGAGTGTGCACTTTGCTGGCTGCTTGTTGCTTGCTCTGTATGGGGGTTTGGGTAAGGGAAGGTTGGGAACTGTTGTGGGTAGTCATAATATGCCCATGTCGACCATACCCATGTTGTGGCCAGCATTGAACATTGGGTATGGTCGAGTGGGCATATTGAGAATGGCCACTGTGTCCCATGTGTGGTACATGTTGTGTGACACTTTGGTAGGACTCACTTAGAGGAGGAGGAGTTGGTCTCTGTGGTCCACAAGGAGGAGGTGGAGGAGGAGCATGATGATGAGGAGGAGGCTGATCAGAGGCTGATGCAGACTCCCCTTGCTGGGTTCCCAACAAACGTAGGAGATTTTCACTGGAACGTTGCCACCTTTCCAGTAAATCTAGGAAGTTGTTGGGATCATTTGGTGGGGTTCCTGCATCCAGCACAATTTGTACCCCAGCTTTGAACCGCAGTCTGTGCTGACGGGGAATGGCCCTGAGGTACCGAGCCAGACTGCGTCCAAATGCCTCCTCCCATCATCATGGGCAACAGTGGACAAGTAGTCAAGAACTCCTCTGTCCACCTGCCTCCTTGTGGCAGAACCAACTCCTTCTCTTCTACGCCTGGCTCGCCGTGACACAACTGCAGGAGGCAAAGTGTAAGGTTCTGTGTACATGTTCCTGAAACTCAGTTTGTTCGTCAGCCATTTTACTTTCTGTCTTGCTGCAGCTATCTTGCCCTCAGTCAAAATGGAGTTTCCAGCTTGCATGTTCCCGCCCTGATTCTCTCCTTTTGCTTCTTAAGCAGCCACAGCTGAGCAATCAGTGCTTCAGAATCTAGCCTGCAGTGAACCTGTGACCTGACTCCTAAAGCCTTGGACCTTGTACTCCAGCTATTCCTACTGAGGAACTCTGAAGCACTTGTGGACTCTGAACCCTGCTCTTTGAAAGACCCACGTTTGCATGGACTTACGGTAACAGAGAAGAAGATCCTGAACCTGTTGTGGAGAGTGATTGCTGAGCTTAGATTACTCTGGCCTGCTGTGTCTCCTGCTTCTGTGTCTGCAAACTGTGTGACTATTTTTGCCAACTTGTATGAAGTAATACAAGACTTTCTATATCAAACCTGTGTCTCATGTATTTTCATCGCACCCAAGCACAAGACGCTATATGAACTGTACTACATACATTACAAGATTCTGAAGCCAAAACGTTAGTGTCTGCTGGGTCTGGAAAGGCTGTGTCTGCTGTAACTGTGGATATCGGATGTCCGGTTGTACTTTCTGTGATGACAGTGGTTGTGACTTCTCACAACCATTCCAGGTGAGCAATTCCCTTAAGTGTTTTTTTTTCTGCAGTGTTACCACAGGTAAACACTATTGTTTTTTTTTTTTTTCTTTTCTCTTTTTTGTCTGCTGTAACTGTGGATATCAGATGTCCGGGTGAACTTTCTGTGATGATAGTGGTTGTGACTTCTCACAACCATTCCAGGTGAGCAGTTCCCTTAATTTTTTTTTTTCTCTCTGCAGTGTTACCACAGGTAAACACTATTGTTTTTTTTTTTTCTCCTCTCCTCTTCTTCCAGTACTCCTGTCTTAAAAGATCTGGAAAATGGAGGCCCGCATAAAGGAACTTTGCGGAGTGACTGATAATATCCTTGCAGATTTGCAGAATATAAAGACCCGTTTTTCAAGCCTACAGGACCTCACTAATCACAATTTGCAAGTGTTTGGACAGACTGCCCAGGATTTGCGAGCCAGGATTGAGGTTCTAGAAGAGCGAGTCCAGGCTCCTGCCGTAGCCCCGAGTTCTGGGATTCCCAAGTTGCCCCCTTTTCGTTTTGGCGGTGAACGTGAGAAATTCAGGGGATTTATTAATCAATGCAATCTTTTTTTTTCTGCACATGCTTCACAATTTCCCACTGAACGATCTAAGGTGCTTACTATAATTATGTTGCTTACCAACAAGGCTTTGATGTGGGCAAACCCTCTGATTGAGACTGAGGATGATTGTTTGAATCACCTTGATGCTTTTATTTCAGCCATGGGGCAGGTGTTTGATGACCCCAATCGAGGTGCAACAGCTGAAGCAGCCATGTTAGCTTTGCGCCAAGGTAAGCACTCGGTAGCTGAATATGCCTTGGATTTCAGGAGATGGGCCCTTGATACCACCTGGGACAGTTCCGCCAAAAAATCTATTTTTCGAAAGGGGTTATCTCCACTGATTAAGGATGAACTTGCTCGTGCCGACCCTCCCACTGCGTTAGGTGACTTTATTAACTACTGCATCCGTATTGATACTCGTCTGACTGAACGCAGGCAAGAGAGATGGTTCGAAAGCAATCGCACTAACCTTTTCCTACCTTCCTCTCCAGCTAAGGAACCTTTGAGTAGGATTACACGGGAACCTGAACCTGAACCCATGCAGGTAGACTCTTTACAACGACGGGTTAGTGATGCACGCAAGGAACATCGTTTTAAGGAGAATCTATGTTTCTATTGTGGTAAGTCAGGGCACTTCATTATAAACTGCCCCAGCCGTTCTCGTAAGACTACTGCAGCACTCATTCATTGTGAGTGTTGCGAGAGGGGATCTGTCAGGTCCGAGCCTCAGGCTCCAGAGAGATCTGCAGCAACAGATCTTGATTTCTCGGACTTAAACTCCGTTACCTCTGAGGACGTTGACTGTGTAAACGCTGCCATTTTTCAAGTTTCCTCAGCGGTGTCCCAGCTGAGTTGTAAGAAAAACAATTCTCATTGCTTTCTTTCCATCAAACTCTGGGTTGACTCAGCTTGGGTGTCTAGCTCTGCTATGATCGACTCAGGGGCAAGTGGAAATTTTATGGATGTCTCCTTTGCTCTGAAACAGGGGATACGTTCAGTGAAGAAGGCTACTCCAGTACAGATGGAAACTGTGGATGGCTCCCTGCTGACCTCTGGACCAGTGGATCAGGAAACAGAGCCTTTGAGGGTTCTTATGGGTAAAGATCATCAAGAGAAACTGTCCTTTATGCTTATCTCTTCTCCCCACTTTCCCATTATTCTAGGGCTACCATGGCTGCAGGCTCAGAATCCTACCATTAACTGGGAGACCAAGGAATTACACTTTCCAGAGAAACAGATGAGTCCAAAAGTTTCAGCTTGCTCTGTTCCTAAAGGAACCATGTCAGTCCCTGAACTACCAGCTGTATACCAGGACTATGTGGATTTATGTGACAAGAAGAACGCTGACCAGCTTCCTCCTCACCGTCCATATGATTGTCCAATTGAATTATTGCCTGGAGCAGAGATACCTTTTGGTAAGATCTACCCCCTGGCGGGGCCCGAGCTAAAGGCTTTAAAGGATTACATAGACGAAAATCTAGCCAAGGGCTTCATACGCCCCTCTTCATCTCCTGCAGGTGCACCCATCTTCTTTGTAAAGAAGAAAGATGGATCTCTGAGACCATGCGTAGACTATAGGGAACTCAATAAGGTTACTATTAGAAACCGTTATCCATTGCCTTTAATCCCTGAGTTATTGGAGAGAGTGCGACATGCCAAAATTTTCTCTAAACTAGATCTTCGTGGGGCCTATAACTTAGTCCGTATTAGACCTGGGGATGAATGGAAGACTGCATTCAGGTCACGCTATGGACACTTTGAATATCTAGTTATGCCTTTTGGTCTGAGTACCGCCCCAGCCACTTTCCAACACTTAGTGAATGACATCTTCAGGGATCTCCTAGATACATTCGTGGTAATTTATTTGGATGATATTCTAATTTTTTCTAACTCCACAGAGGAACATCATGGACATGTGAGAATGGTCTTGGAACGTCTAAGACAAAATCATCTTTACATCAAACTTGAAAAGTGTGAATTCCATAGGACCGAAATTCAATTTCTGGGGTATGTACTGTCTACACAAGGAATTAGTATGGATGGAAGCAAAACCCAAGCCATCAAGGATTGGCCAAGTCCTAGAAATGTGAAGGAGGTACAGCGCTTCATCGGGTTTGCCAACTTCTATAGACGTTTCATTAGAAATTTCTCTGAGGTAGTGTCACCTATCACCCAACTTACCCGGAAAGAGTCTAGGTTCTCCTGGACTCCCCAAGCCCAGGAAGCATTTTCCCGTCTAAAAGATAAATTTACCACTGCACCTATCCTAGTACATCCCAACCCCGAGCTTGCCTTCATAATAGAGGTGGATGCTTCAGACTGTGCCGTTGGAGCTATACTCTCTCAGAGAACAGGTGAGAAGAATGTCTTGCATCCCTGTGCCTTCTTTTCCCAGCAGTTGTCTTCGGCTGAGAGGAACTACGATGTGGGCAATAGAGAGTTGTTGGCCATTATTGCCGCCTTCAAAGAATGGAGACACCTTCTTCAGGGTGCTGCACAGCAAATAGTCGTCCTGACAGACCATCGTAACCTTGAGTTTATCAGGTCGGCTAAGTGCCTGACTCCTCGCCAGGCTCGCTGGAATCTTTTCTTAAACCAATTTAATTTTATCATTTCTTATAGACCAGGATCGCACAATGGAAAGGCTGATGCACTCTCTAGGATTTACTCAGCAGAGACACGTCCAATTACTCCTCCTAAGACTATTCTTCCTGACTCTAGATTCCTAGGAGTAATTCATAATCAAGACCTACTTAAGGACATCAAGGAAGCATACCATGCGGATTCCTTTTTGGCACAACCCCCAAGGGACGTAAGTCTTGTCTTTAAGAATGGTGTGTGGATTCAGGGACAACGCCTGTATATTCCTGAAACAGTCAGATTGAGAGTATTGCAACTCATTCACGATTCCAAGATAGCTGGGCATAGAGGAATTCTAAAGACACAGGAATTTCTCTCTCGTTTCTTTTGGTGGCCCACTTGCAGGAAGGATGTTTTAAACTATGTCACTTCATGTGAAGTCTGTGCAAGATGCAAAACACCTCGCTCCTCACCAACTGGTCTGTTACAGCCTCTTCCCACCCCGTCCCGCCCGTGGGGATCCATTTCTATGGACTTCATTGTGGAGTTACCAACCTCTCAAGGGAAGAACACCATTCTAGTGGTGGTTGACCGTCTAACAAAGGCAGCTCATTTTATCCCTTGTGTCGGCTTACCCACTGCAAAACAGACATCAGATTTGATGATTAAAGATGTGTTTCGCTTACATGGAGTACCGGATGAGGTTATTTCGGATCGAGGGGTGCAATTCACTTCTAGGTTTTGGCAAAATTTCTGTGCAGCATTGGACATTAAAGTAAACCTTTCTTCTGCTTTTCATCCCCAGACTAATGGACAGACCGAACGAACCAATCAAACCCTGGAGCAGTATCTCCGCTGCTTTATCTGCCACCTACAGGATGATTGGGTGGATCTACTTCCATTAGCTGAGTTCTCGTATAACAACTCTCAGAGTGCCTCCACTAAGCAGTCTCCTTTTTACTCTAATCTAGGTTATCATCCTAACATTCTACCACGATTTCCATAGAAACGCCTTTACCAGCAGTGGCTGAAAGAATCACGTCTTTACAGAAGAATATGGATCTTCTAAAGGAGAATCTGGAATCGGCTCAGGAAAGGTACAAGAAAGCAGCAGATAAATTTCGTAAACCTGCACCAGCTTTCAAGGTAGGAGACTTGGTCTGGCTGTCAACCAGAAATCTTAAGTTAAGGATTCCATCGTCTAAGTTGGGACATAAGTACATTGGACCCTATAAAATCAGTAAAATTATAAGTGCCGTTGCTTGTCGTCTTCAACTGCCCAGAACTATGAGAATTCACCCTGTCTTTCATGTATCCCTACTAAAGGCTGCGACACCCAATACGTTTCCTGGACGTTCTTCTCCTTGCCCTGACCCAGTGCTAGTCGATGGTCAGGAAGAATTTGTGGTGGAAAGGATTTTAGATTCCAGGTTGTATAGAAATCAGTTACAATATCTGATTAAATGGCAGGGCTACCCAGTGGAGGACAACTCATGGGAACCAGTCAATAACGTTAATGCTCCTCGCTTGCTCCGTCAGTTTCATCAGAGGTACCCACACAAGCCTGGCCTGAGGTAATCCGGAGGTTGTCCCTAAGGGGGGAGTAATGTAAGGTTCTGTGTACATGTTCCTGAAACTCAGTTTGTTCGTCAGCCATTTTACTTTCTGTCTTGCTGCAGCTATCTTGCCCTCAGTCAAAATGGAGTTTCCAGCTTGCATGTTCCCGCCCTGATTCTCTCCTTTTGCTTCTTAAGCAGCCACAGCTGAGCAATCAGTGCTTCAGAATCTAGCCTGCAGTGAACCTGTGACCTGACTCCTAAAGCCTTGGACCTTGTACTCCAGCTATTCCTACTGAGGAACTCTGAAGCACTTGTGGACTCTGAACCCTGCTCTTTGAAAGACCCACGTTTGCATGGACTTACGGTAACAGAGAAGAAGATCCTGAACCTGTTGTGGAGAGTGATTGCTGAGCTTAGATTACTGTGGCCTGCTGTGTCTCCTGCTTCTGTGTCTGCAAACTGTGTGACTATTTTTGCCAACTTGTATGAAGTAATACAAGACTTTCTATATCAAACCTGTGTCTCATGTATTTTCATCGCACCCAAGCACAAGACGCTATATGAACTGTACTACATACATTACACAAAGTCACATCCTGGGACCTACCAGGGCTGCTGCTGAGGGGAGGGTCTTGGGACTGTAGAGGCAAGCTCTCTGACTCCACTGCTGGTGGTGGTGGTGGTGATGCTGCTGCTGCTGCACTTGCTGATGATGATGGCCCAGCCTCTCAACATCCCCCACGGGGTCGATCACTGCCTCAGAGTCAGAAGCTGGCTCTCTCTCTGTAAGGTTTGAATCGGTGCTAGAGAAGAAAAAAAATTGATTACAATTTATACGAAAATTTAGCAATACACTTTGTACAGACATTAACTTACGGTCGCAAATCCATAGCTGGGGCCAGAAAATTCAGTCTATCATAATAGACATATTTTCTTTTGCTGCTTGCTGCTGCCCCACTGCGCCCCCTCAGCTGTCTCTCTCGCCTGTAGCAGTCTCTACAGCTGCGCCAACGCCTTGTAACATCTGACACTGAAAAAGTAACGGATACAATCAAAAATTATACTTATCTGCCCTTGTAATGTAGTAAAAACAGAAGTACCGTACACCAGCAATATTATCATTTTTTGGCGTTTAAGGGGTACAGAACACCACTACAAATTGTATGTAGGTAATATAACAAGTTAATATTACAAGGGTTCATACATACAAAGCTCTATGAGATATGTGTCACAATAATGACCATTTATTTGGGACACAGCGATGGCATTACCAAAAGGGACACATATTAAGTACTTCACCTACGCATTTATTGCGTAGGCAAACATTTTTAAGGTTAAGTAGGCGACCATTATACAGTTGTATCTAAATATTATAATGTGCTTGGAGTACTGACATAGCACTGGGGGTTGAACAGTCATAACTGTTGTTTTGGGCACATTTCAGTTTCACATATAAGGCTAGAGGGACATTATAACACGTTGTTTGTAGATACTGAGTAGTCATACAGTATTGTAAGCGTTTTCATTACGTTACTTACTGATGCGTTCTTGGTCCTCCCTAGACCTGTCGCCAAAATCAGGAAACATCTGGGAACATATTCTCTGCCAAGCCGCGTCCTTCCGCGACCGGTTGGAATAATTGGGATCCCGCTGGTCCCAAAGTTCTGGTCTCTCCTGGCCCAGAACGATCAACATCTCAACATTGATGTGACTGGCCATGGTTCTGGACTCCGTGGAGGCGGTTTCCTGTTTGGGTTTGAATTTTCGTAGCCTAATTAGCATGTCAGCCCTTCCTGGCAATTATCCTGATGCAATTTCCTGGCACCTGGGATAGTGGTGCGATTTCATCGCAAGTCACACGTGCGGTCCGTTTGTAATCCGATTTTTCATCGCTCCCATAGACTTGCATTGGCGATAGTCGACCCACAATCAGTGACAATCGCAGCAAGCTGCGATTGCACTCGGACGATTAAAACGGACCACAAAAAATCTGATACTGGGAGCTGCTCCATAGATCAACATAGGTCCGACTGCAATGCGATATTTCATCGTATTGCAGTCGTCCGATTCTGTCGCCAGTGTGACTCCGGCCTCAAGAGGAGACTTTGTGCAGCAGGCCTTCATGGTAAAATAGCTGCTAGGAAACCACTGCTAAGGACAGGCAACAAGCAGAAGAGATTTGTTTGGGCCTAAAGAACACAAGGAATGGGACATTAGACCAGTGCAAATCTGTGCTTTGGTCTAATGAGTCCAAATTTGAGATCTTTGGTTCCAACCACCGTGTCTTTGTGCGACGCAGAAAAGGTGAACGGATGGACTCTACATGCCTGGTTCCCACCGTGAAGCATGGAGGAGGAGGTGTGATGATGTGGGGGTGCTTTGCTGTTGATACTTTTGGGGATTTATTCAAAATTGAAGGCATACTGAACCAGCATGGCTACCACAGCATCTTGCAGCAGCATGCTATTCCATCCGGTTTGCGTTTAGTTGGACCATCATTTATTTTTCAACAGGATAATGACCCCAAACACACCTCCAGGCTGTGTAAGGGCTATTTGACCAAGAAGGAGAGTGATGGGGTGCTACGCCAGATTACCTGGCCTTCACAGTCACCAGACCTGAACCCAATCGAGATGGTTTGGGGTGAGCTGGACCGCAGAGTGAAGGCAAAAGGGTCAACAAGTGCTATGCATCTCTGGGAACTCCTTCAAGACTGTTGGAAGACCATTTCCGGTGACTACCTCTTGAAGCTCATCAAGAGAATGCCAAGGTGAAAGTGTGCATCAAAGCAAAAGGTGGCTACTTTGAAGAACCTAGAATATAAGACATAATTTCAGTTGTTTCACACTTTTTTGTAAAGTGTAATGTATAATTCCACATGTGTTAATTCATAGTTTTGATGCCTTCAGTGTGAATGCACAATTTTCATAGTCATGAAAATACAGAAAAATCTTTAAATGAGAAGGTGTGTCCAAACTTTTGGTCTGTACTGTATATATTTACACAAAATAGTACCAGGGAAAACCATAGCTTCATCTGTAAAACAAATCTTATCACAGCTTTATCAATGAAAAAATAAAAAAGATATGTCTCTGAGCATAGGGCAGAAAATTAGCAAATGATAACCAGGTGTAATCAGGAGATGTGCTGCTGATAACCGGGTGTAATCAGGAGATGTGCTGCCGATAACCGGGTGTAATCAGATGTGCTGCTGATAACCGGGTGTAATCAGGAGATGTGCTGCCGATAACCGGGTGGAATCAGGAGATGTGCTGCCGATAATCGGGTGTAATCAGGAGATGTGCTGCCCATAACTGGGTGTAATCAGGAGATGTGCTGCGATAACCGGGTGTAATCAGGAGATGCGCTGCCGATAACCGGGTGTAATCAGGAGATGTGCTGCCGATATCCGGGTGTAATCAGGAGATGTGCTGCCGATATCCGGGTGTAATCAGGAGATGTGCTGCCGATATCCGGGTGTAATCAGGAGATGTGCTGCCGATAACCGGGTGTAATCAGGAGATGTGCTGCCGATAACCGGGTGTAATCAGGAGATGTGCTGCCGATAACCGGGTGTAATCAGGAGATGTGCTGCTGATAACCGGGTGTAATCAGGAGATGTGCTGCTGATAACAGGGTGTAATCAGGAGATGTGCTGCTGATAACAGGGTGTAATCAGGAGATGTGCTGACGATAACCGGGTGTAATCAGGAGATGTGCTGCTGATAACCGGGTGTAATCAGGAGATGTGCTGACGATAACCGGGTGTAATCAGGAGATGTGCTGATAAGCGGGTGTAATCAGGAGATGTGCTGCCGATAACCGGGTGTAATCAGGAGATGTGCTGCTGATAACCGGGTGTAATCAGGAGATGCGCTGCCGATAACCGGGTGTAATCAGGAGATGCGCTGCTGATAACCGGGTGTAATCAGGAGATGTGCTGCCGATAACCGGGTGTAATCAGGAGATGTGCTGCCGATATCCGGGTGTAATCAGGAGATGTGCTGCCAATATCCGGGTGTAATCAGGAGATGTGCTGCTGATAACCGGGTGTAATCAGGAGATGCGCTGCCGATAACCGAGTGTAATCAGGAGATGCGCTGCCGATAACCGGGTGTAATCAGGAGATGTGCTGCCGATAACCGGGTGTAATCAGGAGATGTGCTGCCGATATCCGGGTGTAATCAGGAGATGTGCTGCCGATATCCGGGTGTAATCAGGAGATGTGCTGCTGATAACCGGGTGTAATCAGGAGATGTGCAGCTGATAACCGAGTGTAATCAGGAGATGTGCTGCCGATAATAGGGTGTAATCAGATGTGCTGCCGATAACCGGGTGTAATCAGGAGATGTGCTGCTGATAACCGGGTGTAATCAGGAGATGTGCTGACGATAACCGGGTGTAATCAGGAGATGTGCTGCTGATAACCGGGTGTAATCAGGAGATGTGCTGACGATAACCGGGTGTAATCAGGAGATGTGCTGATAAGCGGGTGTAATCAGGAGATGTGCTGCCGATAACCGGGTGTAATCAGGAGATGCGCTGCTGATAACCGGGTGTAATCAGGAGATGTGCTGACGATAACCGGGTGTAATCAGGAGATGTGCTGCTGATAACCGGGTGTAATCAGGAGATGTGCTGCTATCCGGGTGTAATCAGGAGATGTGCTGCTGATAACCGGGTGTAATCAGGAGATGTGCAGCTGATAACCGAGTGTAATCAGGAGATGTGCTGCCGATAATCGGGTGTAATCAGATGTGCTGCCGATAACCGGGTGTAATCAGGAGATGTGCTGCTGCATAACCGGGTGTAATCAGGAGATGTGCTGACGATAACCGGTGTAATCAGGAGATGTGCTGCTGATAACCGGGTGTAATCAGGAGATGTGCTGACCGATAACCGGGTGTAATCAGGAGATGTGCTGGATAACGGGTGTAATCAGGAGATGTGCTGCCGATAACCGGGTGTAATCAGGAGATGCGCTGCTGATAACCGGGTGTAATCAGGAGATGTGCTGCCGTTAACAGGGTGTAAATCAGGAGATGTGCTGCTGATAACGGGTGTAATCAGGAGATGTGCTGCTAAGCGGGGTAATCAGGAGATGTGCTGCGATAACCGGGTGTAATCAGGAGATGTGCTGCTGATAACCGGGTGTAATCAGGAGATGTGCTGCGATAACCGGGTGTAATCAGATGTGCTGCCGATAACCGGGTGTAATCAGGAGATGTGCTGCTGATAACCGGGTGTAATCAGGAGATGCGCTGACAATAACTCGGTGTAATCAGGAGATGTGCTGACGATAACCGGTGTAATCAGGAGATGTGCTGCAGATAACCGGGTGTAATCAGGAGATGTGCTGCGATAACGGGTGTAATCAGGAGATGGCTGCCGATAACCGGGTGTAATCAGGAGATGCGCTGCCGATAACCGGGTGTAATCAGGAGATGCGCTGCCGATAACCGGGTGTAATCAGGAGATGTGCTGCCGATAACCGGGTGTAATCAGGAGATGTGCTGCCGATAACCGGGTGTAATCAGGAGATGCGCTGCCGATAACCGGGTGTAATCAGGAGATGTGCTGCGATAACCGGGTGTAATCAGGAGATGTGCTGAGATAACCGGGTGTAATCAGGAGATGGCTGCGATAACCGGGTGTAATCAGGAGATGCGCTGCCGATAACCGGGTGTAATCAGGAGATGCGCTGCCGATAACCGGGTGTAATCAGGAGATGGCTGCCGATAACCGGGTGTAATCAGGAGATGTGCTGCCGATAACCGGGTGTAATCAGAGATGTCTGCCGATCGGTCAGTCCGATAACCGGGTGTAATCAGGAGATGTGCTGCCGATAATCGGGTGTAATCAGGAGATGTGCTGCTGATAACGGGGTGTAATCAGGAGATGCGCTGCTGATAACCGGGTGTAATCAGATGTGCTGCCGATAACCGGGTGTAATCAGGAGATGTGCTGCCGATAATCGGGTGTAATCAGGAGATGTGCTGCTAAGCGGGTGTAATCAGGAGATGCGCTGCTGATAACCGGTGTAATCAGATGTGCTGACGATAACCGGGTGTAATCAGGAGATGTGCTGCCGATAATCGGTGTTAATCAGGAGATGTGCTGCCGATAACCGGGTGTAATCAGGAGATGCGCTGCTGATAGCCGGGTGTAATCAGGAGATGTGCTGCCGATAACCGGGTGTAATCAGGAGATGTGCTGCCGATAATCGGGTGTAATCAGGAGATGTGCTGCCGATAACCGGGTGTAATCAGGAGATGCGCTGCCGATAACAGGGTGTAATCAGGAGATGCGCTGCCGATAACAGGGTTAATCAGGAGATGCGCTGCGATAACCGGGTGTAATCAGGAGATGTGCTGCCGATAACCGGGTGTAATCAGGAGATGTGCTGCCGATAACCGGGTGTAATCAGGAGATGTGCTGCCGATAACCGGGTGTAATCAGGAGATGTGCTGCCGATAACTGGGTGTAATCAGGAGATGTGCTGCCGATATCCGGGTGTAATCAGGAGATGTGCTGCCGATAACCGGGTGTAATCAGGAGATGTGCTGCGATAACCGGGTGTAATCAGGAGATGTGCTGCCGATATCCGGGTGTAATCAGGAGATGTGCTGCCGATAACCAGGTGTAATCAGGAGATGTGCTGCCGATAACTGGGTGTAATCAGGAGATGTGCTGCCGATAATCGGGTGTAATCAGATGTGCTGCCGATAACCGGGTGTAATCAGGAGATGCGCTGCTGATAACAGGGTGTAATCAGGAGATGTGCTGCCGATAACCGGGTGTAATCAGGAGATGCGCTGCTGATAACCGGGTGTAATCAGGAGATGTGCTGCCGATAATCGGGTGTAATCAGATGTGCTGCCGATAACCGGGTGTAATCAGGAGATGCGCTGCTGATAACAGGGTGTAATCAGGAGATGTGCTGCCGATAACCGGGTGTAATCAGGAGATGCGCTGCTGATAACCGGGTGTAATCAGGAGATGTGCTGCCGATAATCGGGTGTAATCAGATGTGCTGCCGATAACCGGGTGTAATCAGGAGATGCGCTGCTGATAACAGGGTGTAATCAGGAGATGTGCTGCCGATAACCGGGTGTAATCAGGAGATGCGCTGCTGATAACGTGATGCTATATGGCAACAGAATGACCATTCTCTTCCCATCAGTTCTTGGCTTTGTATAAGGCTGATCAGTGGGCCAAAATCGTCCTGTGTGAATGTGTCTGTAACAGCGCACACCAGCCCTGCTGTAGAGTGATAATCTGCCGAGCAGATATCATTTCTTATATTTGTATAGAAGAGTCTACATACTGTACATCCAACTCAGCCCCAGACAGGAGGGGCAGTTATACCAACCAGTAATATGGCCGCGCAGCTTCTCTGCGGCGACAAGTTCCAAGTACAGACGGTTGTTACGCGCAGCCACTTGTCTCCGTGGTAGCAGAACAGTGACGTCACATCGTGATAACCAATGAATGACGTTCCTGGCTAGTCACATGCTTGGCTCTCTTCCTGTGTCTTTTCTTTTCGACCTTCGCAGACATCATGGAGGAGTACACCCGGGAGCCCTGGTAACTGAGACCCCGTTATACTGTGACAGGGGGGAGCGCGGGGCGGCGGGGAGTGAGTGGTACAATGTAAGCCTGCTGTGGGGACGGGGACTGACTAGGGACTGCACGCTCCTGGGTGACTTCCGACTAATCACTTGCCGGCTTGTTGCATCAGATGTATGACAGATGCATGAACTCTGTTATGGGAGCATGACACATATAGCACATACAGGAAGCGACCATGTCTGACTCCACTCATACCTGTGCCCTGTCATGGCGGGGATGAGCTCCTCTGGTGATGGCTGCATCCTGTATGATCATCTTCTGGAGCACATGATTGCACCTATTGCTGCAGTCCCCTCATCATCTTATGGAGCACATGATTACACTTATGGCCACAGTCCATACATCACCTTATGGAGCACATGATTACACCTATGGCCGCAGTCCCCTCATCATCTTATGGAGCACATGATTACACCTATGGCCACAGTCCTTCTATCGTATGGAGCACATGATTACACCTATGGCCACAGTCCTTCCATCATCTTATGGAGCACATGATTGCACCTATGGCCACAGTCCTTCTATCATCTTCTGGAGCACATGATTACACCTATGGCCATAGTCCTTCCATCATCTTCTGGAGCACATGATTACACCTATGGCCACAGTCCTTCCATCATCTTCTGGAGCACATGATTGCACCTATGGCCACAGTCCTTCCATCATCTGGAGCACATGATTGCACCTATTGCCGCAGTCCCTCCATCATCTTCTAGATCACATGATTACACCTATTGCCGCAGTCCCTCCATCATCTTCTAGATCACATGATTACACCTATGGCCACAGTCCCTCCATTATCTTCTGGAGCACATAATTACACCTATGGCCGCAGTCCATACATCATCTTCTGGAGCACATGATTACACCTATGGCCACAGTCCTTCCATCATCTTATGGAGCACATGATTACACCTATGGCTGTAGTCCTTCCATCATTTTATGGAGCATATGATTACACCTATGGCCATAGTCCTTCCATCATCTTCTGGAGCACATGATTGCACCTATGGCCGCAGTCCCTCCATCATCTTATGAAGCACATGATTACACCTATGGCCACAGTCCTTCTATCATCTTATGGAGCACATGATTACATCTATGGCCACAGTCCTTCCATCATCTTTTGGAGCATATGATTACACCTATGGCCAAAGTCCTTCCATCATCTTATGGAGCATATGATTACACCTATGGCCACAGTCCTTCCATCATCTTCTGGAGCACATGATTGCACCTATGGCCACAGTCCTTCCATCATCTGGAGCACATGATTGCACCTATTGCCGCAGTCCCTCCATCATCTTCTAGATCACATGATTACACCTATGGCCACAGTCCCTCCATTATCTTCTGGAGCATATAATTACACCTATGGCCGCAGTCCATACATCATCTTCTGGAGCACATGATTACACCTATGGCCACAGTCCTTCCATCATCTTATGGAGCACATGATTACACCTATGGCCACAGTCCCTCCATCATCTTCTGGAGCACATAATTACACCTATGGCCGCAGTCCATACATCATCTTCTGGAGCACATGATTACACCTATGGCCACAGTCCTTCCATCATCTTATGGAGCACATGATAACACCTATGGCCGCAGTCCATACATCATCTTCTGGAGCACATGATTACACCTATGGCCACAGTCCTTCCATCATCTTATGGAGCACATGATTACACCTATGGCTGTAGTCCTTCCATCATTTTATGGAGCATATGATTACACCTATGGCCACAGTCCTTCCATCATCTTCTGGAGCACATGATTGCACCTATGGCCGCAGTCCCTCCATCATCTTATGGAGCACATGATTACACCTATGGCCGTAGTCCTTCTATCATCTTCTGGAGCACATGATTACACCTATGGCCGCAGTCCCTGTATCATCTTATGGAGCACATGATTGCACCTATGGCCACAGTCCATCCATCATCTTATGGAGCATATGATTACACCTATGACCACAGTCCCTCCATATCTTATGGAGCACATGATTACACCTATGGCCACAGTCTTTGCATGCTGCATACCCAGATGACTATTGAAGATGCTGAAGGCCACAGCCGTCATGTCGGCATATGTCATGTTGGCACTTAGTTGCACCACGCTGCCTTCCTGGAGATTTTGTTTTCTTAGGCTAAGGTTGTCCCTGACTTTCCAGTAATGAGGCAGATTACATTAATACTCTGTCTCTGTCTCTAGCCCGTGGAGGATTGTAGATGACTGTGGCGGTGCCTTTACCATGGGCATTATTGGAGGGGGCATTTTTCAAGCCATCAAAGGATTCAGAAACTCTCCCCAGGTAAGTGTGATGTTCAGTACAGCGGATTTCACCAGGAAGGTACAGAAATGTTTCTAGAACTCCGTCCACCTCTGGCCACTGCATATAAACAGGTATTCAATACCTATCTGTAGGGCTAAGATGGAATGTACCACTTTAAAGGGGTTTTCCCACGAACAAAGAACATTTTGATCTATAGATCTATGAATAATAATAATTCTACAATTGGATATCTTAATAAAAAATGTTCTTGTGCTGAGATAATATTATAAATGTGCCCCTGTGTAATGGCCGTTGTGACCGTACAGGGACATGGTCTGATCATACTGCAGCTCTTGGGCAGGGGAGGAAGCAAAAGAGAGTATACAGACATTACAGCAGGGGATCACAAATGATTCTTTTTGTGAGGTAAAACATTTCACTGCCTGTTTTTAAGCAATGATTTACCTCAAAGAAAGAATCATTTGTGATCCCGCGCTGTCCTGCCTGTATACTCTTTTCCATCTTTTTCGCTCTGGGTGCAATGACTTTACCTTCTGAGTTGCTCCTCAATAGTCCTCAATCGATGTGTCCAGGAATTTTTGCTAATCTTATGACCTATCATTTCCAGGGTGTTCAGCACCGTATGAAAGGCAGTTTTTTTGCTATACGAACCCGGGCCCCACAGCTAGGAGGTAAGACAAAACTTCATTCCTTTTTTCCCCTCATGTAGATATGACTGTAGGTTTCTGTATTGTCACAGCTTTACTACATAACATAACTGTCATCCTGATGTTGGACCATTCAAGGTTATGCATCATTCTGTGGTTTGGAAACTATAACCCTTGATTGTTCTACACAAAGACCTTGGGCTACAAAGTGTTCTCCTCAAGTGAAAATAACTGTGGGTGATGGCCTAACTAGAAGATCAAGTGTTTCACAAGAAATTATAGCAAAAAAGAACACTTTCCCGGTAATTCTCAATGAACGAACACTGCAGTAGTGTCTACAATTATGCGCGGCGACCCTGTACACATATCGGGGAGAGGGTCACTGCGGCCTCTGGCAAAGTTACATGATGCCTTGTCTGAGTATTTATTCCTCCATAGCTGTTCAGAGGGGACTACTGCCAAAATCAGCAATATTGGAGCTACTGTACTTTAATTAGCCAGTTTTTTTGATATTCCACTAACTTACCTGTGTACCACCCATTCTGAGTCAGGATCCCGATCTATGTAAAGGAACACTAAACTTACAGCTGTAATTCCAAGAGGACCCTTTTCTGAATGCTAAAATCCCAAAGAGAAAAAAGTGGATTAATCCCCCTATGTTCAGCTAGTTTGGGGTTAGGGTTGGGATTAGGGTTAGGCTTGTGGTTAGGGTTAAGGGTGTGTTGGGGTTAGGGTTATGGTTAGGGTGTGGGTTAGGGGTGTGTAGGGGTTGGGGTTAGGGGTGTGTTGGGGTTAGGGTTGGAGTTAGAATTGAGGGGTTTCCACTATTTAGGCACATCAGGGGGTCTCCATACGCGACATGGCGCCACCATTGATTCCTGCAAATTTTGCGTTCAAAAAGTCACAGTGCCCCCTTTATTCCGAGCCTCGACGTGTGCCCAAACAGTGGTTTACCCCCACATATGGGGTATCAGCGTACTCAGGAAAAATTGCACAACAACTTTGGGGGTCTAATTTCTCCTTTTAACCTTGTGAAAAAAAAATTGGGGACTAAAAAAAAATGATTTTTGTGGAAAAAAAAATGATTTTTTATTTTCACGGCTCTGCGTTAAAAACTTATGTGATGAACTTGGAGATTCAAAGTGCTCACCACAAAGCTAGAGGCATTCCTTGGGGGATCTAGTTTCCAAAATGGGGTTACTTGGGGGAGTTTCTACTGTTTAGGCACATCAGGGGCTCTGCAAATGTAACATAACGCCCGCAGACCATTCCATCAAGTCGGCATTTCAAAACGTCACTACTTCCCTTCCAAGCCCCGACATGTGCCCATACAGTAGTTTTCTCCCACATATAGGATATCTGCGTACTCAGAACAAATTGGACAACAACTTTTAGGGTCTATTTTCTCCTGTTACCCTTGGGAAAATAAAAAAATTGGGGACTAAAAGATCATGTTTGTGGAAAAAATATGATTTTTTTATTTTCATTCCCGGGCGTTTTAAACTTGTGGGGAGTTTCTACTGTTTAGGCACATCAGGGGCTCTGCAAACGTAACAAGATGCCCGTAGACCATTCCATCAAAGTCGGCATTTCAAAACGTCACTACTTCCCTTCCGAGCCCCAACGTGTGCCCGAACAGTGGTTCCCCCCCACATATGGGGTACCAGTGTACTCAGGACAAACTGTACAACAACTTTTGGGGTCCAATTTCTCCTGTTACCCTTGTGAAAATAAAAAATTGCGGGTTAAAAAAATCAGTTTTTGAGGAAAAAATGATTTTTTATTTTCACGGCTCTGCGTTATAAACTTCTGTGAAGCACGTGGGGGTTTAAGGTGCTCACCACACATCTGGATAAGTTCCTTGGGGGGGTCTAGTTTCCAAAATGGGGTCACTTGTGGGGGATTTCTACTGTTTAGGCACATCAGGGGCTCTGCAATCGTAACAAGATGCCCGGAGACCATTCCATCAAGTCGGCATTTCAAAGCGTCACTACATCCCTTCCGAGCCCTGACGTGTGCCCAAACAGTGGTTCCTCCCCACATATTGGGTACCAGCGTACTCAGGACAAACTGGACAACAACTTTTGGGGTCCAATTTCTTCTGTAACCATTGTGAAAAAAAAAATAGGGGGCTAAATAATCATTTTTTGAGGAAAAAAAAAATGATTTTTTATTTTCACCGCTCTGCATTATAAACTTCTGTGAAGCACCTGGGGGTTCAAAGTGCTCACTGTGCATCTAGATAAGTTCCTTAGGGGGTCTAGTTTCCAAAATGGGGTCATTTGTGGGGGAGCTCCAAAGTTTAGGCACACAGGGCTCTCCAAACACGACGTGGTGTCCGCTAACGATTGGAGCTAATTTTCCATTAAAAAAGTCAAATGGCGCTCCTTCCATTCTGAGCCCTGCCGTGCTCCCAAACAGTGGTTCCTCCCCACGTATGGGGCACCAGCGTACTCAGGACAAACTGGACAACAACTTTTGGGGTCCAATTTATCCTGTTACCCTTGGGAAAATAAAAAATAGAGGGCTAAAAAATTATTTTTGAGAAAAAAAAATTTTTTTTTCTTTTATTTTCACTGCTCTGCGTTTATAAACTTCTGTGAAGCACTTGGGGGTTCAAAGTGCTCACTACACATCTAGATAAGCTCCTTGGGGGGTCTAGTTTCCAAAATGGGGTCACTTCTGCGGGGATTCTACTGTTTAGGCACATCAGGGGCTCTGCAAATGCAACATGACGCCCGCAGAACATTCCATCAAGTCTGCATTCCAAAATGGCGCTCCTTCCCTTCTGAGCTTTCCCATGCGCCAAAACAGTGGTTCCTCCCACATATGGGGTATTGGTGTACTCAGGACAAATTGCAAAACAACTTTTGTGGTCTAATTTCTCCTGTTACCCTTGTGAAAATAAAAAATAGCGGGCCAAAAAATAATTTTTGAGGAAAAAAATGTTTTTTTTTTCACTGCTCTGCGTTCTAAACTTCTGTGAAGCACTTGGGGGTTCAGAGTGCTCACAACACATCTAGATAAGTTCCATAAGGGGTCTAGTTTCCAAAATGGTGTCACATGTGTTTTTTTTTCACTGTTTAGGCACACAGGGCTCTCCAAACGCGTCATGGTGTCCGCTAACGATTGGAGCTAATTTTCCATTCAAAAAAGTCAAATGGCACTCCTTCCCTTCTGGGCCCTGCCGTGCGCTCAAACCGTGGTTTATGACCACATATGAGGTATCTGTGTACTCAGGATAAATTGCCCAACAAATTTTAGGATCCATTTTATCTTGTTGCCCATGTGAAAATGAAAAAACTGAGGCTAAAAGAAAATTTTTGTGAAAAAAAAAAAGTACTTTTTTTTTTTTTTTGCGGATCAATTTGTGAAGCACCTTGGGGTTCAAAGTGCTCACTATGCATCTAGATAAGTTCCTTGGGGGGTCTAGTTTCCTAAATGGGGTCACTTGTGGGGGAGCGCCAATGTTTAGGCACAAAGGGACTCTCCAAATGCGACATGGCAACCGCTAAATATTCCAGCATATTTCAATTCAAAAAGTCAAATGGCGCTCCTTCCCTTCTGAGCCCTGCCGTGCGCCCAAACAGTGGTTTATGACCACATATGAGGTATCTGTGTACTCAGGATAAATTGCCCAACAAATTTTAGGATCCATTTTATCTTGTTGCCCATGTGAAAATGAAAAAAACTGAGGCTAAAAGAAAATTTTTGTGAAAAAAAAAAAGTACTTTTTTTTTTTTTTTGCGGATCAATTTGTGAAGCACCTTGGGGTTCAAAGTGCTCACTATGCATCTAGATAAGTTCCTTGGGGGTCTAGTTTCCTAAATGGGTCACTTGTGGGGAGCGCCAATGTTTAGGCACAAAGGGACTCTCCAAATGCGACATGGC
Organism: Oophaga sylvatica; assembly: GCA_033576555.1. NCBI lineage: Eukaryota > Metazoa > Chordata > Amphibia > Anura > Dendrobatidae > Oophaga > Oophaga sylvatica. The sequence continues at coordinate 448,723,823 of JARQOD010000002.1, read as the reverse complement.
ACCGCTAAATATTCCAGCATATTTTCAATTCAAAAAGTCAAATGGCGCTCCTTCCCTTCTGAGCCCTGCCGTGCGCCCAAACAGTGGTTTATGACCACATATGAGGTATCTGTGTACTCAGGATAAATTGCCCAACAAATTTTAGGATCCATTTTATCTTGTTGCCCATGTGAAAATGAAAAAACTGAGGCTAAAAGAAAATTTTTGTGAAAAAAAAAAAGTACTTTTTTTTTTTTTTGCGGATCAATTTGTGAAGCACCTTGGGGTTCAAAGTGCTCACTATGCATCTAGATAAGTTCCTTGGGGGGTCTAGTTTCCTAAATGGGGTCACTTGTGGGGGAGCGCCAATGTTTAGGCACAAAGGGACTCTCCAAATGCGACATGGCAACCGCTAAATATTCCAGCATATTTTCAATTCAAAAAGTCAAATGGCGCTCCTTCCCTTCTGAGCCCTGCCGTGCGCCCAAACAGTGGTTTATGACCACATATGAGGTATCTGTGTACTCAGGATAAATTGCCCAACAAATTTTAGGATCCATTTTATCCCGTTGCCCATGTGAAAATGAAAAAACAGGCTAAAAGAAAAGTTTTGTTGGAAAAATTAAAAATGTCCATTTTTTCCTTCCACGTTGCTTTAGTTCCTGTGATGCACCTGAAGGGTTAATAATCTTCTTGAATGTAGTTTTGAGTAGCTTGAGGGGTGCAGTTTTTATAATGGTGTCACTTTTGGGTATTTTCTGCCATATAGACCCCTCAAAGTGTCTTCAAATGTGAGGTGGTCTGTAAAAAAAATGGTTTTGTAAATTTTATTGTAAAAATGAGAAATCGCTGGTCAACTTTTAACCCTTATAACTTCCTAACAAAAAAAATTTTGGTTCCAAAATTGTGCTGATGTAAAGTAGACATGTGGGAAATGATATTTATTAACTATTTTGTGTCACATAACTCTCTGGTTTAACAGAATAAAAATTAAAAATTTGAAAATTGCGAAAGTTTCAAAATTTTCGCCAAATTTCCATTTTTTTTCACAAATAAATGCAAAAATTATCAACCTAAATTTACCACTAACATGAAGCCCAATATGTCACGAAAAAAACAATCTCAGAATCGCTAGGATCTGTTGAAGCGTTCCTGAGTTATTACCTCATAAAGGACACTGGTCAAAATTGCAAAAAATGGCAAGGTCTTTAAGGTCAAAATAGGCTGGGTCATGAAGGGGTTAATCCCTCTCCTCTCCCGTAGCTCAAAACCCTCCAATTTATTTAGCTCTGTACATGTCAAGTTGCCCAGTGACTCCCTGTATACCCAATATTTCTCTAGTAGCCTTCCACGACAGCATAGGAGGATGTCTCCTTGCCCTATTGGGGGACAGGAATACAGAGAGGTTAAAAACCCCTCCCACCTCCCGTTAACCAGTGTTTTCCTGCCCCCCTTGGGGCACGGAGAGATCCTCGTACACTGGTGGCCGGCTGTGCAGCAGTACCTGGACGCACTCCATGTGCGATATTTTTCTGCCGGGCGGCGGTGGTCGGGACCTTTGTGTCTCCCTCCTCCAGAGCTGCTCCCGACTCGGGACCACATCGAGACGGACTCCCTGCGTCTCCTCAGGGGATAAAGCGGTCCGTTCTCTCCCCGCCGAAGGCCTCCTGAAGGCAGCTCTCCGGCGTCTTACCCTCCATGTGCGGTGACCCGGAAGTGCTGCATCACTTCCGGGTCTTGCGTTCCACTGCAGTGAAACGCAGGGCTCCTGCAGCCCCTGTCACCGCAAGCGCACGCCTTCCACCTGCGCTGGGACCGGAGGGGGAGGGGGAATCCAAGCGCTGGGCAGCGCTTATACCGATGGTATAAAAACTGCCGAAAACGTCTGCAGGTAAGCGCCCTTGGGCCGAATCTTCCTGCCATGGAGACGTCCAGCCCTGCAACTGCAGAGCTCAGCGCTTCTCTGGCCTCAGTGAGTACTAAGGCCCCCTCCCTTATTAGAGGCTCCTGGGCCCCCCTTATCCCCCTTTTTTTCCTCTCTCCTTTGTTTCAGGGAGAAGGTTCCGCTCAGAGACCCTCGATTAAAAGGAATAAATGTGCAATTTGTTCCCTGAAATTACCTCCCAAATGGGAGAAAAAAACTCTGTCAAAAGTGCACGGATAAAGTGATTAGTGCAGAGCATCCCTCGTGGCTAGACGAGATCCGCACCCTGGTGAAACAAGAAGTGCAATCTTCGCTAGCCGCATTAACTCCCCCACCCCCGCCTCCACCACCCTCACCTGGTCCATCTCTCCCAAAAAAGAGAAAGTTCAGGCGGAACTTTCGGATTCCGAGTCCGATATTTCCCAAGGGTCGTCATCAACCAAGTGGGAGAATCCCTTAGTTCATAAAACCGCGGAATTAAGGAAATTCCTTTTCTCCTCAGAATATATTGAGGAACTAGTAAGTGCGGTACGTAACACTATGGGGTTGGAGGACCTACCGGTCCCTCATTCCGTACAGGATGAATTTTTTGGCGGAGCCCAGGCGGAGTGGTTGGTCGGCTTTCCAGTCCATAAGAGTATATTGGACATGATAAATCGGGAGTGGGAGCTTCCAGAGAAACGCCTCACGATCCCTTCAGAGTTTAAAAATAGATTTCCTCTGGATGAAAATCCTGTCAAATGGGATATCCCTAAAGTGGATGTACAAGTGGCGAGGGTAGCAAAGAAAACGGCACTACCGTTTGAGGATTCCTCCCAACTGAAAGATCCCATGGACAGGAAAGTCGAAAGTCTTCTTAAAAAATCTTGGGAGACTTCCACTTCGGCCCTTAAGGGTAATATAGCATCCACCTGCGTTGCCAGATCTCTTCATCGCTGGCTTCAGGAACTGGAAACTCATATCTCCCAGGGCACTCCAAGAGATGACATGCTAGACTCTCTACCTATCCTGCATAAAGCAGCGGTTTTTTAGCTGACTCCTCTTTGGAATCCATACGTATTGCGGCTAGAAACCTGGTCCAAACGAATTCGGCCCGTAGAGCCCTCTGGCTTAAAATGTGTAACGGGGATGTTACTTCCAAAATTAAATTGTGCTCCATTCCCTTTAAAGGCGACTATGTATTCGGGCCAGCCCTGGATGACATCCTGGAAAAGGCCACGGATAGGAAGAAAGCTCTTCCAGAACAAAGGCCTCCCAAGAAGCGAGTTTTTCAACCCTCACGGGCTCAACCTACTCAGTATAGAGGTAAAGGAAGACGGGAAGATGGAGTCATGCAAAAGGGAAACCTAAAAATATCCTTGTCCCCCAGCAGGCACAACAGGAGAAGCAATGACTCCCAGCAGGTAGGAGGGAGACTCTCGAAATTCCTAAACAACTGGCAAAAGATTTCCAGCAGCCGCTGAGTGTTGAACGTAATAAGAGATGGTCTCTTAATAGATTTCGAGTCTCCCCCTCCTCCTCTATTCAGAGTAACCTCCCTACCATCACAAAAGAGTCAATCTTTGATCGCTACAGAGATCCAAAATCTGGTAGCCTCAGGCGCAATATCCATGGTTCCACGAGACGAGCAAGGGAAAGGCCATTACTCCCGCATTTTCATAGTAAAAAAAACCGTCGGGGAAAGCTCGGATCATAATAAATCTGAAAAACCTCAACCAGTCAGTTTCTTACCAGAGATTCAAGATGGAGTCGGTAAAGTCAGCCATTCCCTTGATAACCCGTTGCTCGTTTATGGCAACCATAGATCTCAAAGACGCCTATTTTCACATTCCAATACATCCTCTTCATCGGAAGTTTCTGAGATTTGCGGTCCGTCTAGATCACGAGATAGTACATTTTCAGTTCAAAGTACTCCCCTTCGGTATTTCGTCAGCCCCAAGGGTATTCTCAAGGATTATGGCGGAGACGATAGCTCATATTCGAAAACAAGGAGTGGCTATAGTCCCCTATCTAGACGACCTTCTAATTATCGGTCCCTCAGCCAAGATCCTCGAGACAAGGTTACACCAAACTCGAGACATCCTTCAGAGTTTAGGTTGGATCGTCAACACAAAGAAGTCTCAACTCCAACCTTCAAAAGTAGTAAGGTTTCTAGGAGTCCTCCTGGATGCAGAGAATCAGACTTCATATCTACCAGACGACCACCGCCAAGATCTGATATCCAAGACTCTAGCCTTCAGAAGTCAAACAACTCCATCGCTGAGGGCAGCTATGTCCCTGCTAGGGTCAATGACAGCCTGTATACAATCAGTGGCATGGGCTCAGGCCCATTCCAGAGTTCTTCAGGCACACATTCTAGAAAATTGGAATGGAAACCCTGCCTTGCTGAACAAGAAGATACGAACTCCAGGAAGAGTCAAAACCTCCCTGTCTTGGTGGTTAAATCTTTGAAACCTACGCAAGGGAATAGACTGGTCTCAAGCTCCCTTGTTGACAGTGACCACCGACGCAAGTTCGAGAGGCTGGGGAGCAGTGGTGCTACAGACTCCCTTCCAGGGCCTATGGTGTCAGCAGGACAGCGCCAAATCTTCCAACTACAGGGAACTAAAGGCAGTACTAAAAGCCTTTCAGGCAGCCAGTTCTCTAATCTCAGGTTATCATGTCAGAGTTCTTTCGGACAACATGACTACAGTGGCTCATCTCAAGCACCAAGGGAGCCCCAAATTCAACAGTCTGAGGAACATTTCAAATCAGATTCTCCAATGGGCCGAAGCCAATCTCCTTTCCTTATCAGCAGTTCACCTGAAAGGCTCAGAGAACTGCCAGGCAGACTTCCTGAGCCGTCAAGACCTGCAACCAGGAGAATGGAGCCTAAAGAGAAAAGTCTTCAGGTCACTTACAGAGTTGTGGGGCCTTCCCGATGTGGATTTGATGGCCTCGGGGCAGAATGCCCAGGTAGAAACATTTTTTTCCCTAAATCCAGGAGATGGATGCCTAGGGGTAGATGCGTTCAGTCATCCTTGGAATTTCCGACTGGCCTATGTTTTTCCCCCGATACCTCTTCTGGCAAAAACTCTGAGAAAAATCCTAGACGATCAAGTCCCGGTCATACTAGTAGCTCCAGCCTGGCCAAAGAGAAGTTGGTTTCATCTCATTCTGGAGATGCGGGCAGAAGGACCAATTATGTTGCAACCGGAGGTCGATCTTCTCCAACAAGGTCATCTCCATCATCCGGATCCCCGGAAACTGAACCTAGCAGCTTGGCTGTTGAAGCCCGGGTTCTCAGAGAGAAAGGACTTTCGGGACCTGTGATCGCCACTCTTCAAAAATCCAGGAAACCAGTAACTAATACTATTTACAACAAGGTCTGGAAAAAGTTCTCCTCCTGGTGTCACCCTGATATTCCAGATCCATTGCGTCCTGATATATCTAAAATACTGGACTTTTTACAGAAAGGGTTGGAACTTGGTCTCAGACCAAACACATTAAAAGTCCAGGTGTCAGCTCTAAGTTCGGTGTATGACCAAAATTTAGCGGGCCATAAGTGGATTAAAAGATTCATGGTGTCAGCACTCAGACTGAACCCTAGGAAACAAATTATTGTCCCACCATGGGACTTAAACATAGTTCTCAAAGGCCTTACAGGACCCCCCTTTGAACCTTTGGTGACATGTTCCCCTCAATTACTAGCATGTAAAACAGCATTTTTGATCGCCATTTCCACAGCCAGAAGAATAGGGGAATTACAGGCCCTCTCAATACGAGAACCATATTTGCTCATCAGAGATGACGCTATTATTTTTCGTCCTGATCCATCTTTTTTTCCCAAGGTTGTATCAGATTTTCACCGATCACAGGACATAGTTTTACCTTCTTTTTGCAATAATCCGGCAAACCTTAAAGAACAACAGTTCCATACCCTGGACGTTAGAAGAATTGTTCTTCACTACCTTGATTTCTCATCATCTTTTAGAGCTGACCAGAATCTCTTTGTTCACCTACACGGTAAAAATAAAGGTAAAAAAGTGGCAAAAACTACAATCGCCACTTGGATAAAGAAAACCATATCTGAAGCTTACTTAGCCCAGAAGATAGCTCCACCAGCGGGCCTGAAGGCCCACTCAACAAGATCCGTAGCAGCATCCTGGCTGAAAGAGCTGGAGCTTCGTCTGAGCAGATTTGCAGGGCTGCAACATGGTCTTCATTGCATACTTTTACGAAGCATTACAGATTGGACTTTTGGTCCAATCAGGACCTAGCTTTTGGCCGGAAAGTTCTCCAGGCCATAACCCCCCTTAAAATTGAATTGGTTGGTATACCTCCTATGCTGTCGTGGAAGGCTACTAGAGAAAAAAGAATTATTCTTACCGTTAATTCGATTCTAGTAGCATTCCACGACAGCGCCAATTCCCTCCCGAAATTCTTGGATTAAGTTCTGAGAATACTAAAGGTAACCGTTCCTAAATGTGGTGGTAAAACACTGGTTAACGGGAGGTGGGAGGGGTTTTTAACCTCTCTGTATTCCTGTCCCCCAATAGGGCAAGGAGACATCCTCCTATGCTGTCGTGGAATGCTACTAGAAACCGAATTAACGGTAAGAATAATTATTTTTTCTTTGGCCGTGTTCCATACCTTGTCCATGCACTTTATTGTCGGACTATTGATAGCTCGACCCTGACGGAACCGCCCCGAGACTAGCGCCTGCACCAGTAAGTCCTTTTCCACTACACATGTAAGCATACACCCCGAGGAACTTCGCATAATGGAATCCTCTTCCCCTCATCCTCTAAAATGCTGCAACTGCGCTGCAAGATAATACAGAAACGGGTCAGGAACCGCTAAGCCCCCCAGTTCTTTAGAACTTTGCAAAACGTCCAACCAAATTCTAGGAACACTCCTCTTCCAGATAAGCTCTCTGAATATTCTATTTATCTGATTAAAGACTCGACCAGGAATCCAAATGGGCGCACTATGGAGGACATACAAAGCTTGTGGCATGAGAACCATTTTAGCTAGGTTTGCCCTTCCCACCATACTCAGTGGTAGCCTGCACCAGTACTTTACTTTTTGCTGAAATTTAGCAAGTAGCTGGGTAATGTTTAAACGCTCAAAATCTTGTATATTATGCCCAATATGATTTCCCAAGTATTTAAACTCTTTGACTACATTTAAACGTCCGGCCGATCCCAGGGAGTTCTCGGGGGCCTCTCCCACCGGCATAATTGAAGATTTCTCCCAGTTAATACGTAGACCAGAGATCGCTGCGAAGGATCCAAAGACTTCCATTGCCACCCTCAAAGAAGACGGCCAATCTCCCAAAAACAAAAGCATATCCCCAGCATACAACGCTATTTTTTTTGCAAAGACTCATATTCAAACCCTTTGATTTCAGGTGTCGCCCGAATTACTACTGCCAAGGGCTCAATTGCCAGAACAAACAGTAGGGGAGACAAGTTTCACCCCTGTCTGGTCCCTCTGTGTAAGTTAATTGTATTTGAAATCTCCCCATTTACTCTAATTTTGGCCTCTGGGTTCGAATACAGCAGCTGTATCCAGGCAATAAATTTTTTGCGGAAACCCATCTTGGCTAATATAGCCCACAGATATGGCCATTCGTCGCTGTCAAATGCTTTGGCAGCATCCAAAGATGCAACTGCTCTAGGTTTCTTTTCATTTGATGGCATCTGTAGATTTAAATACAACCGACGGATATTAATTGCAGTCGATTTCTCCGGCATAAAACCAGTTTGATCTGGATGAATAATACTAGATATTACTCTAGACAGCCGCATCGACAGAATTTTTGCCAAAATCTTGACATCAACTTTTAAAAGGAGATAGGTCGGTATGACTCTGGAAGACAAGGATCCTTATCAGCCTTAGGGATCACCACTATGATTGCTTCATTCAAGGACCGGGGCAAGTGCCCATCTTCCCTAGCCGCTTCAAACACCTTCAGCAGCTGTGGAAGTATTATATTTGAGTACTGTTTGTATACTTCCACAGGCAGCCCATCAGACCCTGGTGTCTTATTCCCTGCCATAGAATCTAGAGCCTCCTCTAATTCCTCCAGACTAATTGGTGCCTCCAGCTCAACAGCTTCCGATTCCGGCAGAGTAGGCAGACTAGAAGTCCCCAAAAAGCTACTAAGCAACTCATCAGAGAACCCCCCTTGCAAATTATATAATGTCTCAAAAAACTCGTTAAAAGTTGCTAAAATTGCCCCAGAAGATCTTTCTAGTTCCCCGTTTTTATTTTTTATCTCCACCATCATTGCAGGGCCAGATTGAGTCTTGATCAGAGTAGCTAGCAGATGTCCAGTTCCCTCTCCCTCGCCGAAATAAACCTGTCGCCGAAAATATCGTTTATCTGCAGCTTTTGAAAGCTTATGTTGGGCTGATTGTTTTTCCGCGTCCTTTAATACGTTAAAATGTGTATCAGACGGAGTTTTCAAGTATTGCAGTTCTGTAGAGACAACTTCCTTCTGTAGGAGTTCCCCATATTCTCTAGACTTTGTTTTAACTCTTTTCACTTCCGAGATCAACAATCCTCTCAGGTAGGCTTTAGACGCATCCCATATTATTTCCCTGGGGGGCTGCACCCTCATTAATAACAAAAAATTATTTTAGCAAGTCAGGAATCCTAGCATCTGCCTGAAATAGGTTTACCAGAATGCGTTAAACGACCATGGTGCCCGTTCCCTCCTCCCTCCATTTTCCCAGTTGAATGTTACCATATCAGGGGAGTGATCCGACAAGGCTCTAGGTTGATACTCTACTCCTCTGGACAGTCGAGCTGCCTGTGAGTTACCCATTATCATATCAATTCTGGACAGTGAGCCATGAGAGAGGGACATGCATGAGTACAATCTTGTTCGTGGATTATCTCGTCGCCATAAATCCACCAGTTCCACCTCATCCAACAATCTCCCAATGGGTGTCTGATCTCATAATGATCCCCCTGACCCCTGCGATCTTTCTAATGTGTTATCTAGTATATTGTTAAAATCACCCAGTATTATTGTCGGGACTCCCGGATGTCTCTCCACAAACCGAAGACTCTCCTTCAACACTGTTCCAGAGTGCGGAGGAGGGACATAAAGAGCTACAATCAAACATTCAATTTCATTCAATCTGCCCCTCAAACATACAAACCGACCATCCACGTCTATTTTGGAATCAGATTCACAGAACTCCCCTAGAATAAGTGGAAAAGGTGGAATGAAAACACTTCCCAACCCATCGAGGACGCAAAGATTGAAGTCTATCCTTTGTCATATGTGTTTCCTGCAAACATATCACTTCCGCCTGCGAAGATTTTACATAGTCAAGCACTGCTTTACGCTTAGTCGGCTCGTTCAGGCCCGGGACATTCCAGTCAATATTTTAAGGTTTCGAATCATAGTACCTACTTATGAAACAAAAACGCAATAGAGCAGCATGAGGACGCTCCTTGTCCATTTTTAATGTTTATTATTACTTTGTAGTTAATGCCATGATGACAGACCTCAAAAAGCTAGAGCCTCTGCATGATCTGGGGGCTTGTTAAAACTTTTTACAGATGCTGTAAATCAGGGGTCTGCAAACTTTTGGCACTTGTGGCACTTGGGTCCTGCCTGTCTGGCACACTGGGTAGCATGGACATACAACTTTGCAATCATGGGCACACTGGCCAGTGAGCATAGTTTTGACAGTGACTAAAACCATGGGGTGTATTCAGTAACATAAACAAGTGAGTATAATATCAGGCTGGCAAATACCATATTTTTCAGACCATAAGACGCACTTTTTTTCCTCCAAATTTGGGAGGAAAGTGTGGGTGCGTCTTATGGTCGGAATGTAACGTGGGGAGGGGGGCAGTGGTGGAGTGAGATCGCAGGAGGCAGGAAAATATCCCCTCTGCTGCAGGAATCCAGGGAAACCACTGGTCCCGATACTTAAGTGCAGTGAATATTCATTAGCCGCTTCCCGCCCACCTGTCAGCTGAGCAGTGAGCGGGAGCAGCAAATGACAGAGTCGCATGGTTTCCCCAGCGCCTGATTCCTGCAGCAGCTGTGGAGATGTGTTGGAAGAAGAAGGAGGCGGCAGGAGCAGAGTGCAGCAGGAGGCAACGCATACCTGACAGCACAGGGGCTGTGCTGATGCCATGCTGAATGCTCCTGTGGAGGACCTGTGATGAGGTCATGAAGAGGGCAGGCTGGAGCATCACATGACCACACAAAGCCCTGCCTCTTCATGATGTCATCACAGGTCCTGCAGACACACTGTACAACAGAGAATTAATTAAAAGGTTAGTAATGACAGCACATAAAAAAGGACTCTGCCATCCTGTGGTGGACTATAACTCCCAGCATGCCATAGGATCTGCAGGACATGCTGGGAGTTATAGTTCTCCCATGGGATCTTAAAGCAGCACTCCAGTGTTATTTTTCAGTGCTGGAGTGTGGCTTTAAATATAAGCCCTGTGCCCCCATTCATATACTCACCCTCCAGCGTCTTCACATAGTAGTTTACAGACACCACACTGGTCCCGCAGCACCAACTTCTACCCATAGCTTGCTACATAATAACATGCTATTATATAGAATAACACCACATATAATAGTATGCTATTTATGTTATTAAATATTTTACCACATTTTTTGCTTCAAATATATTTTTCCCTATTTTCCACCTCTAAAACCTGGGTGCTTCTTATAGTCCGAAAATAGTTTTACAGTAGAATACCAAGGTATTGAGCATTTGTGCCGTATGCCGGGCTTGTTAGATGTGCAGAGCCTATATATGTAGGGATGCTATGCCTGGCATCATGGCTGGCAATGTTCACTACTTTTTTTTCCAAGAATTAAAGGGAACCTGTCAGCAGTTTTGGCCGCTATAAGCTGCGGCCACCGCCTTTCAGGGCTTATCTACAGCATTGTACAATACTGTAGATAAGCCCCCGATGTAACCTGAAAGATAAGAAAAATAAGTTTTATTATACTCACCTGGGGGCGGTCCGGTCCGATGGGTGTCGCAGGTCCGGGTCAGGCGCTTCCCATCTTCTTGTGATGCCGCACTCCTGCTTGCTTCATGGCTCCCCGGCATCTCGCTCCTGCGCAGGCGTAGTTATCAGCCCTGTTGAGTGCAGAGCAAAGTACTGCAGTGCGCAGGCGTCTGGAAAGGTCAGAGAGGCCCAGCACCTGCGCACTGCAGTACTTTACTCTGCCCTCAACAGGATAGGTCATACATCAAAAAGTAGTGGACAACGTCTTTAAAACTTTATTATTATATAAATCAACAGACTTTGATGTCCTTCAGGAGTCCAAATAAAATGTAAGAGACGCCAACCACCTAATTGCCGGTATAACCACAAGTAGACAGCTGGCTCCATATCCGAACATGTACGTCTGATAACACTTATTTTACGGTTACATTGCAGACTCTGTCATCACTGCATCTGTGATTCTATTTCTTATTTAATAGAGTCACTATTGTCTTAATTATTTCCTAAAGCAATGGTACACGTTAAAATAAACAACTTTGTAATATATCTTATCTGGGAAATCTGCTTCTTTCTTTGCCTGGACTGATCTTTCAGTGTCAATTCATGGGTAAAATCTGTATTCGTTGAAGACAGATTTGTGCTTTACTGAGATGGGAGATGACAGTTGGTGCTTTTAAAATTCTATTGAGGAGGTTGGAGTAAGAGGCAGACATGGACATTCTTCCGTAAGTTCTCCTGAAACAGTTACATTTCTCCACCAACTCTCATCCCAGTAATGGGAAAGTCTGTCCTCACTGCAGACTGATTTTACCCTTTTATTGAGAATTTAGAGAATAAATAATCATTTTTTTCCGTTACTAAGCGAGTAGATGATAGTTGGTGCTCATAAGTTTCTACGGATAACTGTAACTCATTTTACTAGAACTTGCTTTACAATGTGTCTAGTGTCTCCTCTTCTCCATAGAACTTTATGAGCACCAATTATGAGCTCCTATCTCGGTGATGGGAAAATCTGTCACCACTAAATACAGTTTTTACTAAACAATTGAGAAGGAAAGATCAATCCATGTGGTGAAAGAAGCACCTTTTATCTGATCAGATATTACAAAGTTTCTTATTTTCATGTGCACTATTGATTTAGGAAATAAAAATGAATACGACAGAGAAACTCTTAAACACTAATTCTTATTTTTTCTTTTTTTTAAGGTAGCTTTGCAGTGTGGGGTGGTCTGTTCTCTATGATAGACTGCAGTATGGTTAAAATCCGGGGGAAGGAAGATCCCTGGAATTCTATCACGAGTGGCGCTATGACCGGGGCAATCTTGGCTGCCAGAAGTAAGTATCTGGACTCGCCAAGAACAGTGTTTTTTACGACCACATTATACAATTAGATTTTGTAGTTTTAGATTTTGTAACCTTGCGCTTTACCATGGTACTTAGTTTGCCAATTTTTCCGATTTTGTCAGATGGTCCCGTTGCCATGGTGGGCTCTGCTGCAATGGGTGGAATCCTTTTGGCCTTGATAGAAGGAGCAGGAATCTTGCTGACACGATTTGCCTCTTCCCAGTTTGTAAATGGTGAGTGAAGCTGCAGACATATTTTGATTTTGATTGCGGCTTTGAGTCACGGGGTACGTGCATGAATGGTTAGTTTGATGTCTCTACTGGAGGTTGTGTCTATGGACCCGTTCTTGAGATGTTCTTCTGTTCAGTCCATGGGTTGTCTTTGCAACCGACCACAGGAAGACCGATTTTAGCAATATTATAGTCCACATGGCCAATAGTCCGCGAGTTCCTGCACCCGTCCACGATGCGGACTAGCACACAGAGCCACCCATATCCACAATCTGTGGGCATTACTGGTCTGAGGTTGACTCGGTGGTCATCGATCTGGAGTTTATAGTAGTTATAACATTTTTCCCCCTCTTCTTTCTTTAGGTCCACCAATACCAGAAGATTCATCCCAGCTGAGCACACCATCCCCTTTTGGTAGTTACCAACAGTACCAGTGAAAGAGCGATATGAAGGACTTGAAATGCATCGCCTGGAAAAGTTACCGCCATACCATGTGCGCATTTGGATCCTTTAGCTTCTGAATTATGGTTGTGGCTGTGAATGCATGGACCGCTAAGGAACCTGGAACGCAAATATGACAGCACCTATCGAATAACTTACATGGTTAGGATGATCCAATAAGGGCTATGAATACCCTGAATAGATTAGTTAAAAGTTCACAGATTCTGCCTTTGAACATTTAAAGTATGGGTATAAGTAATGTATCTTTTGACTTTGTTGACCCAAACAAACATATAATCAAAGGCATTTTAAGTGAAAGTAATGCTGAAATGGAATGTTACTGGAACACAGATTTCTTCAGCGGATTTGGAAAAAAACAAAAACCTCAGCAATCTTAAACTATAGTTGCAAGAAATGTTGTCTTACCTGTACACTATAGGTCTGTATCAGTTATATTTTGTATCCAATGGATATTGTGCTGTACACTGTTTGCCGCATGTTTTCAGCTTTATGTGGCTATGTTCTAATACTAAAGTACCATGCTGGTGTTCCAAAGTTTCTGTGTATTGAAATGATCCTAATGCATACTTTTTCTATAAAAGTAACAAAGATTTAATAATTACATTCACTGTAGAACAGACAGCAGTGTCTGCATTATATTATGTATATTTTTTACCATTTTTATTGCAGATTTACCATTCCAAAAATGGCCTTCTCAAAAGTTCGAAAATTGTCATAACCCTCTTTTGCTTTAATTAAATGTAATTAATTTAATTTCCATCTCCAAAATGAGGTCACTTTTGGATTTTACTGCTGTTTTGGTATTTCAGGGACTCTGCAAAATGGTACCACGTATCTATTCCAGCATAATCTGCTCTCCAAAAGTCAGATGGCGTTTCTCCTCGTCTTGTGAGAATGAAACATTTGCAGCTAAAACATTTTAGTGGTAATTTTTTTTTTTTCCCAGTGGTACAATGTATTAAAATTCTGTTAGACACTCGTGGGTTCAAAATACTCTACACACCCCTAAATGACCTCTTTGACCCCATGTTTGAAAATATACCACTTATGGGGATTTTTCGCTGTTCTGCCACCTCAGGAGCTCCGCTAATGCGGCATGGCATCAGCATCTGTTACAGCCAAAATTGCACGCCAAAAGTCAAATAGTGCTCCTTCCAATCCAAACCTGCCATAAGATCAAAAAGTAGGATATAGCCACTCATGGGGGCATCACTATGTTCAGGAGAAATTGCAGAACAAATTGTAGGGTCTACTTTTTTTACTACTTCTTGTTATATGAAAACCTAAGGCTAAAGCAACATTTTAGTGGGAAAAAAATAAATGTTTAACTTTAACAGCCCAATCTTATATTATGGGTTAAACATGCTCAACAAAACCCTTGTTGACTTTCTTGAAGGGATTAGTTTCCAAAATGTGGTCGCTAGTGGAGGAAGGGCACCTCTTCTGTTTAGGCACCTCAAGAGCTTAGCAGATGTGACATGGTATCAATCTGTTCCATCCAAATTTGCACTCCTCTTCTGAGCCCTGCTGAGTGCCTAAATAGCAATATTTGACCACATATTGGCTATTGCCAGTTTCATAAGAAATTGCTTAACAAATTATGGGGTCTTTCTTCTATTACCTCTTGTGAAAATGAAACATTTTAAACTAAAGCAAAGTTTCTTTGTAGCAAAAATGTCATTTATTTTTCATCCCAATGTTATAAACTTTTTGAAACACCTGTGGGCACAGAATAGTCATTACAGCCAGTGTCTCAGCAAGGCCTTCTCTCCAATTTGCAAAGACCTCTTTCAGAGAAATATGCGATTCTCTCTTCTTTACCCAGATAAACTTAGTGTCATTTAATGGACAACTTTAAAGGGGTTGTCCACTACTCAGACAATCCCTTCTCAAGCTATGTCATAACGTTGTTAAATAATAACACTTCTACTCACCTCTGGGAAAGTGGGTGCATGCCCCGGGTCACTCGATCCCTGCAGCCAATCAGCGCTGGCTTCACGCTCTCCACCTTCGGATCTATCACATACGTTCATGGAATGTAAGGGAGCAGCAGCCCTCTCTACTTCCAGATATATGTGATACGTCCGAAAGCTGGGAGCGTGAAGCCAGCTCTGATTGGTTGCAGGGATCACAGAGAGAGCCAATGTTGGCACCAGAGATGAGTATAAGTGTTAGGCCGGGGTCACACATGTGAGAAACTTACACGATTCTCGTATTTCTATGCAGCCGCACGCTCTGGTCTGAGTGCCGGCGGCAGCGCCGGGTGTTCATGCGAGAGACTAGAACGAGAATCATGCGAGTTTCTCGCATGTGTGACCCCGGCCTTATTATTTTACAAGGAGGAAACATAGAGATTCAGAAAGGGTAGTTCGAGTAATAAATAACTTCTTCAATAACTCTATTGAAGAGCCAATATCTGCTGAAGCTAAACTCCAAGAGTGATCCAGGACTAAGCCATCACTGATTACTTGAACCTTGATATCAAATAAAGGGTGCACACTCTGTGTGAAGAATTAAAGATATCCTTTGTGAATGATTGTTATAACTATTTTAGTGTTTGTAAGTAAAGTAAACCTACTTGAGACTTTTTCTGTATCTCAACATCACTCTATACAGCAGGTGAAATAAGTATTGAACACATCTCCAATTTTCTAAGTAAATATAGTTCTAAAAGTGCTATTGATGTGAAATTCTCACCAGACATCTGTTGCAATCCATCCGATACACACAGGCAAATAAATTAAACCACTGCTGTCCATAACTTAAGTTATGTGTAATAATGAGAAATCTCACAGGGAAAAAGTATTGAATGCATGAAGAAAAAGAGGTGCAAAAAGCCATGTGAACTCATGACACCAGCTGAAATCTATCAGTAATTAGAAAGCAATCCTGCCACTTAATGAAAAATATCGGTTGGTTCAACTGATGGCCTATAAAAAGGTGTCTCACGGCCAAGGTGCCACACAAGAAACATCTTATGATGGGTAAAACCAGTGAGCCTTCTCAAGACCTTCCAAACCTTATTGTTTCAAAATATACTGATGGCATTGGTTACAGAAACATTTCCAAACTACTGAAGGTTCCAATGAGCACTGTTGAGGCCATAATCCAGAAGTAGAAAGAACATCATTTCACCGTTAACTGGCCATGATCAGGTGCTCCCCGCAAGATTTCAGACAGAGGAGTGAAAACAACTATCAAGTGCTGTCCAAGCGCAAAGGACTACCTGTGGAGAGTTATAGAAAGGCCTCAAATCAGTAGGTACAATTGTTTCAAAGAAACCAATAAGTAATGCTCCTCCATGGTTTGTAGGCACGCTCACCACACAAGACTAAAAAAAAAGCATGGGAGAACATAGCCTCGTCTGATGAGATTGAATTCTTTGGCTGGCATAATACATACCATGTTTGGAGGCCAAAAGGCACAGCCTATCACCCCAAAAACACCATACCAAGACTGAAGTTTATAGGAGGGAACATTATTGTGTGGGCCTGTTTTTCAGCATATGGCACTGGCAAACTTCATATAATTGAAGGAGAATGGACAAATCGGAGACATTCTTGAAAAAAAATCTGACATCTACCAGGATGATGATGAAGACACAAGGGTGGACATTTCAGCAAGACAAGGATCCCAAACACACAGCCAAGGGAACTCAATTGGTTTCAGAGAAAGAAAATTAAGCTGCTAGAATGGCCCAGTCAATCACCTGACATGAATCCAATAGAAAATTTATGGAAGGAACTAAATATCAGAGTTCATAGAAGGAGGCCATGAGATCTTCAGGATTTGAAGAGTGTTTGTGTGAAAGAATGGGACAAAATCACACCTGAGGAATGGATGTTTTCTAGTTTCTCTAGACAAGAGGAGTCATGAAGCTGTCATCACCAACAGAGGCTTTTGTATGAAGTTTTAACTTTTAATTTCAGTAAGTGTGTTCAATACTTTTTTCCCTGTGACATTTCTCTTTATTATACATAATTGATGAACATTTGATTTGATTCCTTTGCCTGTGTGGATTGGATAGGTTCTTACTGATATCTGATGATAATTCCATGTCAATAGCACCTTTAGATATGCATTTGCTTAGAAAATTGGTGACATGTTCAATACTTATGTCACCCGCTGTATGTGTTTCGTTTTGTTTGTAGTTTTGGATGGATTGGGTGGGTTATGTCTTTCTCTATGACGTAGCTTCATGAATAAGAGTGTGGTTTAAAGTAATGGGCTTGAGTCCTGGACCAAGTGTACAAACCCTTCATCTGCCATGTATTTAGTTATCATTTTCTGGCCTCCTCAAGGTATAGGTTAAAGTAGTGAATAATGTACAAGGAACCATATAGGAAAATGGGACATTGAAAATTAGCTATAAAAAAGCATTTATATTTCATTTTCACTGAATAATATTATAGAGGGCCGGTTCGGCAGGGAATAAATTCATACATAGGTGAATGTTGCTAGGTTGGGGGCCATGGGGGACCTAACAGGTTCCCTTTAAGCCTTCTGTATAGACTACAAACAATTTCTGTATTATACATCAAACTCAAATTTCAAACCATGCTTTAGTCATTTTAAAATGAAATATTCAGATGCACAGATTTCTTATTAAGATGGAGGTTTCCCTCACATCTATACAACTCTGACCGTTTTAGATGTTTTTTGGAAACACGCTGGGAGGAAGCCACCTCTCAATTAGTATACTAGAAAAACAAATATTTATGCTGGGGTAATAGAACAGGTAGGCTTTTAGCCTCCATTTAAGACCCTATACGTCAAATGCTGAAATTCCAGCCATCTTTTGTACAACCCTAGGTATAACCAGAGATTGTAGACAGATCTGTGAGTTCAAGTTTTATTTTGCAGTCTAAGGCAGGGGTCACACTTGCGAGTGTGAGGCGAGTCTCTCGCATCAATACCCAGCACTGCCGCCGGCACTCAAACCGGAGTGTGTGGCTGCATGTATTTCTATGTAGCTGAACGCTCTGGTCCTAACTGCCTGCTATTGATGCGAGACTTGCATGAGTTTCTCGCATCACACTCACAAGTGTGACCACGGCCTAACTGTAGGTTAAAAGTTGATCTGCAATTTTTCCAACAAAATTTACAAAACCATTTTTTAGTGCTCAAATCACATTTGAAGTGACTGAGGGGCCATTGTGAAAGAAAATACCAAAATTGACACCATTTTAAAAACTGAGTGTATATTCCAAACATCGCTCAGATCAAATGAAATGAGAAGAATAAGAGAAGACTTGTCCTCCTGCACGGTTTTGTGGTAAAGTACTGCTGGAAGTAGAGCCCCACTCTGAGAGGGTGTCCTTAATTTCACCAGAGTAGCCGTGTACTTACTAAATGATAACTAGACCAGAAGGTCACATGTATAATAATGCTAATGAGCATAGTTGAACACGGACGCTAACACTATTATCTTGGGTTTAGGTAGCAGAAAGCTGGGTGCATGGATCTCACTGGGTGCACTACAGGTCCTTCTCAAAAAATTAGCATATAGTGCTAAATTTCATTATTTTCCATAATGTAATGATTACAATTAAACTTTCATATATTTTAGATTCATTACACACCAACTGAAATTTGTCAGGTCTTTTATTGTTTTAATACTGATGATTTTGGCATACAACTCCTGATAACCCAAAAAACCTGTCTCAAAAAATTAACATATTTCAACCGTCCAATAAAATAAAGTGTTTTTTAAAAACAAACAAAAAAAACCATCAAATAATAAAGTTCAGTTATGCACTCAATACTTGGTCGGGAATCCTTTTGCAGAAATGACTGCTTCAATGCGGCGTGGCATGGAGGCAATCAGCCTGTGACACTGCTGAGGTGTTATGGAGGCCCAGGATGCTTCGATAGCGGCCTTAAGCTCATCCAGAGTGTTGGGTCTTGCGTCTCTCAACTTTCTCTTCACAATATCCCACAGATTCTCTATGGGGTTCAGGTCAGGAGAGTTGGCAGGCCAATTGAGCACAGTAATACCATGGTCAGTAAACCATTTACCAGTGGTTTTGGCACTGTGAGCAGGTGCCAGGTCGTGCTGAAAAATGAAATCTTCATCTCCATAAAGCATTTCAGCCGATGGAAGCATGAAGTGCTCCAAAATCTCCTGATAGCTAGCTGCATTGACCCTGCCCTTGATGAAACACAGTGGACCAACACCAGCAGCTGACATGGCACCCCACTCCATCACTGACTGTGGGTACTTGACACTGGACTTCAGGCATTTTGGCATTTCCTTCTCCACAGTCTTCCTCCAGACTCTGGCACCTTGATTTCCGAATGACATGCAAAATTTGCTTTCATCAGAAAAAAGCACTTGGGACCACTTAGCAACAGTCCAGTGCTGCTTCTCTGTAGCCCGCTTCTGCCGCTGTTTATGGTTCAAAAGTGGCTTTACCTGGGGAATGCGGCACCTGTAGCCCATTTCCTGCACACGCCTGTGCACGGTGGCTCTGGATGTTTCTACACCAGACTCAGTCCACTGCTTCCTCAGGTCCCCCAAGGTCTGGAATCGGTCCTTCTCCACAATCTTCCTCAGGGTCCGGTCACCTCTTCTCATTGTACAGCGTTTTCTGCCACATTGTTTCCTTCCAACAGACTTCCCATTGAGGTGCCTTGATACAGCACTCTGGGAACAGCCTATTTGTTGAGAAATTACTTTCTGGGTCTTACCCTCTTGCTAGAGGGTGTCAATGATGGCCTTCTTGACATCAGTCAGGTCGCTAGTCTTACCCATGATGGGGGTTTTGAGTAATGAACCAGGCAGGGAGTTTTTAAAAGCCTGAGGAATCTTTTGCATGTGTTTAGAGTTAATTAGTTGATTCAGAAGATTAGGGTAATAGGTCGTTTAGAGAACCTTTTCTTGATATGCTAATTTTTTGAGACAGGTTTTTTGGGTTATCAGGAGTTGTATGCCAAAATCATCAGTATTAAAACAATAAAAGACCTGACAAATTTCAGTTGGTGTGTAATGAATCTAAAATATATGAAAGTTTAATTGTGATCATTATATTATGGAAAATAATGAAATTTAGCACTATATGCTAATTTTTTGAGAAGAACCTGTATATCCGGCCCGTGTCGTGGATAGCACATGCGGCACCGGCAGGAAAAGTCCGATGTGTCGGCGCGTAGAGTCCAGCTGCCAGAGACACACAGCGAATGCTGTAGAAGCCTTGTGGCCTGGAGGGAGTCTGTTTGAAATGTATCAAGAGGTTGATACAAAGTGTCTGTTCTAAGAGCTACTAGCACTGTCCTGTAAGTGTCCGTCTATAACAGCGTGTACCGTGGATCTAGGGATTCCAGAGGCTACATGGAGCTTAATTTGGGCAATGATAGTGTACACCAAGCGCTGCCCTGACAGGTCTATGGAAAATTATTGCCAATTGATCTAAGTGGTGTAACCGCATATAATATAGGGTTAGTGACATCACACCCCTACCTGTAACCAGGTGTATGAAGATGTTGATGTGGTCATAATCCTACAAGTATAACGATATTGATAGGGTCCTAATCCTACGCAAGCTCCCGAAACGCATTGTATTAGGACCCTATCAATATATAACTATCTGTTATGTTTCGGTAGCTGAAAAGAAAAAATAGCCAAAGTAGTAATACACCAGAGAGGCTGGAAACTATTGGATTGCAGTACCCTAAACCAACCGTCACACTAGAAGTAGCCGTGGAGCGTACCTACGGTGATCCTAGATGCCTCGTCACAGCCGGAGAGATAACTACACCTAAAGGCAGAAAGATGAAAGCTATCTGCCCCGGAGCAGAATCCCCAAAGAAATAGGAAGCCCCAAACATGTAATGGCGGTTAGACAAGAAAACACGGACACAGACAGAAAATAGAATGAGCAAACGCTGGGCCCAATCTGTCTAGATAGAAAAGTACAGGAAAGAATTCTGACTGCAACCCAAAAATATCAACACTTCTGATTAACAAAAAACCTGAGATCACACAATCTCTACCACCTAAATCAGATCTCTGGTGTAACACACAGCAACTCAGCAAATAAAAAGTGACAAAGGAACAAAGCAAAAGTGCAAATACAAAATGAGCACAATTGCAGCGCCATACGCCAAAAGGGGACCAGGCTGCAGTCCACTGCAAGCAGCAAACCAGCAGTGAAAATCCAACAGAGGAAAAAAAACCAGCAAAACACTTATCTGAATGAGAGCAGGAAAGCAAGCTGTGCTCCAAGCAAGACCAGGAGGAACAATTGATTCCAGCAAGGCTGATGGGAACTCAGGTCACTTATATCATACCATTCAGAGCCAGCTGAAGGCCATTCAGTTATTAGTTCATTACCCTCAGCAACCACCGGAGGGAGCCCCGGCTCAGAAGTCGCCTCCAGAGTACTCACAACAACTATCAATATAACTTACCGGGTGGGAAACTACTACGTGGGCAAAATGCCGAGCTCCGAAAGGAAGGAGCTACGTATTGGAGCACAGACTGATAGAATGGTCTGCGGGTGCCATGTTGCATTTGCAGAGCCTTCAAAGTGCCAAATCAGCGGAAGCCCCCCACAAGTGACTCCATTTTTGAAAACTTCACCCCTCAAGGAATTTATGGGCAGAATAAT
Source organism: Oophaga sylvatica (assembly GCA_033576555.1). Taxonomy (NCBI): domain Eukaryota; kingdom Metazoa; phylum Chordata; class Amphibia; order Anura; family Dendrobatidae; genus Oophaga; species Oophaga sylvatica. Next base: position 448,702,290 of record JARQOD010000002.1, on the reverse strand, counting down.
AATGATTTTGGTTTTACTGGTGAATGAATTCATAATGTGGTGGTATATTCAAGTTGTGCGGAGTATAAAAGTGTGTTGTGTTAAAGGTAAAAACAAATTTTATCAATTCATGGACATGTAGTGCGCTTTGAAGCAATCCTTCATTCACAAAGCCAGGGTCCTAGGGCAGGTCTTGGAATGATAAATTGTGTCCTTTCTTATTCCCCTTTTGTAGCACACTTTACACCTTTTCTGTGTTCTTGCCTTCCTTGCAGTTTGGGGAACCTCAGCGGGAAAATGTTGCCCTGACACAATATGGACACCATCAGTTTTAGGAGTACCAAGGACATGACCTTCCTGATTGATTGCCATAGATTAGGGCCTTGATAACAACCTCCTCAAACTGATGGAAGCTTTCCATATTGTATCGAAACAGTACAAAAGCCTTGTACAATGCCATTTGTACAATGTGCACAGCCAGCTTTTTGTACCATACCTTTGCTTTTCGCATAGCACTGTATGGTTTGAGGACCTGATCTGAGAGATCTACACCTCCCATGTACTTCTTAGAACCCAGGATGCAATCTGGCCTAGGACTTCTGTTGTGGTACCTCAGACAGAGAAGCTGTGTATTGTGGTCAAAGACATCCCTCTTGTTGTTATTCTTGACCACCAGCATGTTGTTGCTACATTGTGCTCTAATGTCGCCCTTTCTCAGTAGTTGCCCAATACATGGCTAAGGCTTCTTTCACACTTCTGTTGTGTGACGTCCGCCCAAGCGTAAAAATGGTGCATCCGTCAGAAAAGTGTAAAAACGTATGCAAAACTGGTCAGTTTTCTGACGGATCCGCCAAGAAGATTTCACCCGGAAAAGATTTCACCTCAGACCGAGGAGAGAGAGAGAGAAAGAGAGACCGGACAGTGTTTTCTGCATTTTCAATGGTTTTCTATGGAGGCGACAGATCCGCAGGCGGATTCCGTCAAAAACGGATGCCATCGGATCCGCCGCCCATTATACAAAATGGCGGATGCGGCGGATCCGCCATAGTCCGCCATTTTGGCGGACCAAAAAAACGTTGCCTTGGACGTTTTTCTGTAATGACGGACTTCAATTTTTTTGGCGGATCCGTCAAAAAACTGACCTAACTGACGACCATCCGTCAAAATCCGTCACTAATGCAAGTCAATGGGAAAAAAAGGATCTGCCAAAAAAAAATGGCGGATCCGTTTTTTTTCACATTTTGACGGATTTTGACTGACGTCGCACGACTGAAGTGTGAAAGAGGCCTTAGGGAGGCCTCTCTGATTTTTTTTTTTTTTTTACTGGTGCTGCATGCAACTGTATCTCTGGCAGAGAGGGACTTGAAGAATGGGATGCTGGTGTTAAAGTTATGCACATAGAAGTGATAATACTGATCCAGCAGTGGGTGCACCAATTCTTACAAATTTTCCCTCTCCCAGGACAAGGGGTTTACAGAGGGATCATCCGGGTGTCCCACTCCATTCATAAACCCTAAATTTGTGCATGTACCCTGAGGTACTCTTTCACTGTTTATACATTTTAATTGTGTACCTTGCCCTCTTACTGGGCAAGTATTGTTTAGCCTCTGACATTAACCAAAGATTCATCTATACCAGACCTGGGCAAAGTGCAGCCTGCGAGCCACATCTGGCCCTCTGTTCCAGTTCGTCTGCTCACTGAGACAGCCAAAGGGCTGAACAGTGGTCCACGGGCCACACCCTGCCCTCTAAATAAGCTTAATGAATAGGTAACAGGAAGAAATGCAAGATTCTACATCTGGGTAAGAAAAACAAAAAGGATATCAACAGAATGGGAGGAATAGAACTAAACAACAGGACATGTGAAAAAGACGGGTATAGACTGCACATGAGTCAACAGTTTGATGCACTAGCAAAAAAAAAAAAAGCAAACCATTCTGGGCTGTATTAACAGAAGCATAGTCTAAATGACGTTAAGTAATTATCCTCCTCTACACCTCCTTGATTAGGCCTAATCTGGAATACTGTGTCCTGTTATGGCACCACATTTTAAAAAAGACATTGAAAAACTGGAACAAGTTCAGAGAAGAGTGACCACGATTATGAGTGGACTGCAAACTATGTCCTACGGGGACCGGTTAAAGGATCTGGGACTGTTTTTAGCTCGTAAAAAGAAGGCTAAGAGGAGACTTAACTGTTTACAAATATCACATTTGCACATGGAAACACGAGCAGTGATGGAATGAAACTAAAAGGGAGAAGATATAGATTAGATATTAAAAAAAATTTTGACAGTGAGGGTGATCAATGAGTGGAACAGGCTGCTACGAGAGTTGGTTAGTTCTCCTTCAATAGAAGTCTTCAAACAGAGCAATTCAAAAATTGCAGCATGCAAATCAATGAGTGCGTGGAAATCATCGGACTGGACTCAGCTGACACTGAGTGCAGTCCGATTTCCACAGACACACAGAATGGAGAAGATGGAGAAACTTTGTTCTCCATCTTCTCACAGTGTGCTCCGATTCTTTTCAAAGAGTAATTTGCATAGTTGGCCCAATTCTCTCAGATTAGAGAATCTATGGCCTTCTGCACTTGCCCTAAGGCCTCCTCACACGTCCGTATATTACCGGTACCGGAGATGTCCGTGTGTGTACGTGTAGCACACGTGTGCCGCATCAATACCACACGGACGGCCGCAGGGGAAGTAGCGCTACAGTAAGCACTGTTCCCCTGCCTGTAGTGCTGAAGCCGCCTGTCATTATTCACTCCTGCTCTGCCGGCAGCAGCGCGAGCAAGAGAGAATGAATGAAAAACCTGACATGGGGTCCCCCATATTTTTTGAACCAACCCGGCAAAACTAACAGGTGCGGGCTGCTATTCTCAGGCTGGTAAGAGGCCATGAATATAGTTCCCCCAACCCTAAAAACAGCAGCCCAAAGCTGGCCATAAAAGGCGCATCTATTAGATGCGCATATTCTGGAGCTTTGTTGGGTTCTTCGCACTTGCCCTTTAGCAGTGGCAAGTGGTGTAATAAGGTTTTAATGTCACCTTTATATTGTAAGGTGACATTAAGCCCGACTTAGTAATGAAGAGGTGTCAATAGGACACCTCTTCATTACTAATCCTATAGTAAGTAAAGGGTTAAATAAGCACACACATTAAGAATGAAGTCTTTTAATGAAATAATACAACACACAGGTTTGCCATCTTTATTTAACTGCTATTCCCAGCGAAGCCCTCGTTCTCCTGCAAAAAAAATAAACAATATCCCATACCTGTCAGGCGTGCAGTCAAGTCCCATGGCGCAATCCATCTCAAGAGGTTAAACAGTTTACAACCGGAGCGGTGCTAATGCGACTGCTCAGGCTGTAAACTACTGGGGAATGAATGGGAAGAAGCACGCACAGGCTCAGTGAGTAGCGGTGAGAATTGAAAGGGAACACTCAAATAACACATCCTAGATCTAAATGAATGAAATATTCTCATTGAATACTTTGTTTTGTACGAAGTTGAATGTGCTGTCAACAATCACACAAAAATCATCTATGGAAATCAAATTTTTGAACCAATGGAGGCATGGATTTGGAGAGACCCCCAAAATGAAAGTGGAAACAAGTCAAAATGATGCTCAGTATTGTCTGTGGCCTCCATGTGCCTGTATGACTTCCCTACAACGCCTGGGCATGCTCCTGATGAGGTTGCGGATGTTCTCCTGAGGGATCTCCTCCCAGACCTGGACTAAAGCATCCGTCAACTCTTGGACAGTCTGTGGTGCAACAGTTGGTAGATGGAGCGAGACATGCTGTCCCAGATGTGCTCAATCGGATTCAGTTCTGGGGAACAGGCAGGCCAGTCCACAGCTTCAATGCCTTCATCTTGCAGGAACTGCTGACAAACTCCAGCCACATGAGGTCTGGCATTGTCCTGCATTAGAAGGAACCCAGGGCCAACCGTACCAGCATATGGTCTCACAAGGGGTCTAAGTATCTCATCTCGGTACCTAATGGCAGTCAGGCTACCTCTGGCGACCACATGGAGGGCTATGTGGCCCTCCAAAGAAATGCCACCGCATACCATTACTGACCCACTGCCAAACCGGGCATGCTGAAGGATGTTGCAGGCAGCAGGTTCACACTCAGCACGTGACAGAAGTGACAGAGTCTGGAGACGCCGTGGAGAGCGATCTGCTGCCTGCAACATCCTTCAGCATGACTGGGGAAGGATGTCCGGTCTCTGTATGCTGTGAAAAAGTTTTCCCAAGTGTGGTGACAGGTGCACACTGACGCAGGCTTTCAGACGCTAAACATGGTCGACACCACGTGATGGGAGAACCCAGCCTGAGTTAGGACCCAGGATTCAACAGCCAAACCGTTAAGCACAGGACCCCTGAATTCTGGTGGCAAATTGGAACCTGAGAGCAGATCTGGTCGATCCAGTCGTCGCCAGGGGACATCGGCGACAAGCTGTGGCCAATCTGGAGTGACTAGGATCACTGAAAACCCTTTCCGCTTTGATTATCCTGATGACCTTCGGAAGTAATGGAAGCGGGGGAAACACGTACGGAAGACGAAACCCAGTGCATCTGCTCCAAAAACTTCTGGATCCAGTGACCGAACACTGTACTCGGGATCCTTGTCGTTTAATCTTCAAGTCAACAGATCCATGTCTGGGGTCCCCCAGTGATGACAGATCTGCTGGAAGACCACCGGGTTAAGAGAACACTCTCCCAAGGAGAGACCCTGACGGCTGAGGGAGACTGCCGTCCAGTTTTCTACGTCCAGAATGTTGTCTGCTGAAATGACAGAGCGGTTCCTCCGGCGGAGGATGTGAACCGCCTCACGCATTGCTGCCCTGCTGCGAATGCCCCCTTGATGATTGATGTATGCCACAGCCGTGGCGTTGTCCAATTGAATTCGGATGGGGCGACCCACCAGGAGATGTTGGAACAGCCGTAGAGATAACGAGAACGCCCGAATCACCCGGACATTGATCGGAAGGCGAAATTCCCGAGGCAACCAACGCCCCTGGACAGTGTGGTGACGGAAGATAGCTCTCCAACCAAGAAGGCTGGCATTGGTAGTGACCACTAGCCAATGGACCAGGAGAAAGGCTCTCCCCTGGATTCGGGATGACTCCAACGTCCACCACCTGATCGCGGAGGCAAGCGGCACAGCTGATCGAGAGGAAACGGGCTCCTGTTCGAGACGGCCAGAAGCGCATGCTGCAGAGGACTGAGGGTGAAGGGAACAGCTTCCATCGCTGCCACCATTTTTCCCTGTGCCCTCATGAAGAATCAGGTGGAATGAGGGGATGGACAACAAAGTGTCCGGGCTTCCTATTGAAGGGCAAAGATCTTGTCTCGAGGGAGAATCACTGACCCTTGAGAGTTGTCCAGGATCATCTCTAAAAAGGATATCATAAGAGCTGAAGCTGGGTGAAGACTTTTTTTTTTAAATATCAACCAGCCCCGGAGTGAAAACGTATTCAAAGGGATACGCACGCGCTCCGCGCAGGTTTTGGAAGGTCGGTCCCCTGATTAGAAATTCGTCTGAGTATGGCAACACAACCATGTCCCGAGAGTGCAGAATGGACGTGATAGCCGCCATGACCTTCGTAAGCACTCTGGGAGCAGTGGAGAGACTGAAGGGCAATGCTGTGACCTGGAATTGTTCCTTGCGGACAGCGAAGCACAGGAACTTCTAGTGAGGGGGAAAGATGGGGACATGAAGACAAGCATCCCAGATGTCGATGGATGCTAGCAACTCTCCCTTCTCCATAGGGGTTATGACAGTACAGAAGGACTCCGACCTGAAGAGTCGAACCCTGCCAAAACCTGATAAGAAGTTTGAGGTCAAGGATGGACCGCACTGACCCGTCCCTTTCTTGGGACCTTGGACAGGTTTGAGTATCACCCCTGGAATCTTTTGTTTTCTGGAACGAGAAGGGAAGTATTTTATATCCAGAAGACACCAGGTCCCAGACCCATTTGTCGTACACGACAGCCAGAACTGATGAAAACAAAAGCAGGTGACCGGACACTTTGCTGGTGTCGACTGGATAATGCCACGAGTCATTGAGATGAAAATCAATGGGACCTGGATCCCTTCAGTGAGGACTGTTTTAGCCGGCTTCTCCACAGCTGGTTGGTCCTGTAGGGAACCTGGGAGTCGCTTGACTTTGTGCTGGGGGGGAGAATATGTCCCCTGTGATGTCAGTGATAAGGTGATCTGGCTTCTCTTCAAATAGATGGCTGCTCTGATAAGGCAGAGAAGCTAGACTGTTTGGACGCAGAGTCCATACGCCATTGCCCGAGCCACAGGGATTGCCTGATAAGAGATAGTGTTAGAGGCTGCGTCAAGAAAAGCATGTACCAAATAATTCCCGGCCAAGGTAAACTGATGTGCCAGCTCCACTATCTCCAGAGAAGCTCACTGGTCTGTATAGCTCTGCCAAGAGCATCTATCCAAGAAAGCATGGCTTTGGCTACCCACAGTTGCAAAAGAGGGCAAGAATGCCGAACTCGAGGCTTCCAACCCTGAACAGCAGGATTCTCTATCTTGATGCCAGATGAGATATCGGTGGGTCAACTGGAGGAGATTCCACCCACTCCTTACGCCGATCTGAGGAAAGGGATATCTCGCTTCAAGAGGTTCCTGACCTGGGAAACGTTGATCCAGTCACTCTCTATGCCGCCAAACTATGTCCTGAAACTCTGGGTGGTTGCGGACACCCTATGAGGACATATAGCTCTCTTGAAGGACCCACATGGTCCGGGGCAGAGATAGAGTCCTCATCAATCCTTAAAGTCTGGTTGATGGCTTCAATGAGACTATCCACTGTCAACTGAAAACTCTGATGAGTCCAATTCCATCCACTCCTTAGGTCAAGGGAGCCCGTCAGACTCGAACAAAGCCATGTTCGATGCAGAGCCCTGGGAGGGGGAGTGAGACGGAGGTCACGGAAACCGAGGCGCTAGAAGGCTCAGGAGACATGCTATGGGACAAAAGAATAGTGCAGGAGGGGGTACGTGGAGGCGACACTCTGCGTTTCTGCCTGTTGCAAGTTTGGGGAGAATGGAGCCCTGAAGGGATCAGTCACCCCTGTAATCCATGGATTTTTCACCAGAGACCAACTCTTGCTGATCAAGTTCGCAAACACGGGGAGAACATACAAACTTCTTGCAGTTATTGTCCTTGGTGGCGTCTGAACCCAGGACTCCAGCGCTGCAAGGATGTAGTGCTAACCACTGACCATGCTGCATTAGAAATGGGGGGGTCCTCTGAGGCAGGCTAATGAAGACCCCAACCGGTATGGGAGCGATCATGAAGGGACTGTATCGCTTTGACCAATGACGCCATGGACTGAGAAAGCGACGAAGCCCACTCAGACGGGCTATGTACACTTGGGGCTCCTGGGTGCAGTCTGGATCCCAGTCCCTGCAAGATGAGGCATATCCTCTGCAGGGAAGGCCAATGGGGCTGATGTGTCTGCTGCAGGGTCACAGCACTTACCCAGGGCTCTAGCCCTTGGGTGCTGCAGGTCAGAAGTTATCCATGGAGGGATTTTGATCCCAGGACCCCATCCCGCTTCAGGAGCTATCTGACCCTGCGGTCCCCCATTCAGGTCCTGCCACTGCGAGTCCTGCTCAGCATCCCTGTCTTGCTCAGGGCCATTACATAATGTATAAGGGCAACTGAAATATATATATAGCGCCGACCAGGTCTTACCCCAGTCCTGAGTCTCCATGTGAGCGGTCCCCCGCCGGGGAATAGCCAGTGAGGCAGCACATTAGAAGGGTCTTGAAGAATCCCCGTAAGCAATCAGGCCACAGGTGCCAGCAGAAAAGATGGTCACTGAGAGACCAGGAAGTCTCACCATATGTGCGACTTGGTAGGCGGAGCATTGCCGCAGCGTCGTGACAAGGGTCGGAGATTCCTTAAAGTTAGGCCCAAGCCGGGGCCTAAATTTTTTCATGCCGGCTGGAAAGCACCTGGGGAGAGGGGGGTCCGTGGCTCAAGCACTTCTTCCGCTGGTGCCGGAACGTGCCGCCAGAGCCTCTGCATCCGCTTCCTCCGCTGGTGCTGCCATACTACGTCCTGGTCTTGAGACCACCGCAGCGCAGGACCCGGACTGAGAAGCGCTCCCACCTTCAGGTCAGCTGGCTTATGGACGGTGCAGGGAACACTCAATCCATCATCCCTTTGACAGGGAGGTGGAGAGGAACCGTCCGCCCTCCATCCGTCGCCACTGTTCAGTCAGTGACGATTCAGTGAGAGCCGCATGGACGCCATGATAGCCTCTGCACATCCAAGGGATTCAATCCACTAGGATAGGACAGGGCTGTTGTCCGGCTGTAGCCTGGCTTCAGAAGGAGGCGACACTCCATGTTCCCGTCTGTTGCTGGTGCGGGGAGAGCGGTGTACTGAAGGGACCCGTCGCCCCTAAAATGTAGTTCAGGCATGGCTTGCATGTTGCAGGAGAAGATACGTGGAGACACTTCACATGCTCGCCTGTTGTTGGTTTGGGGAGATTGGACCCTAGAAAGGATCCGTTGCCTCTGTAATCCATGGAAAAATAGTAAAAAATAGAATAAAATAAAAAAAATGGTCTGAAGATCAGACCCATGTGCCTCCTATGGACACTAAGCAAGAACTGGTTTGGGCTGGAGCCAGTGGTAGGTGTATACTGCAGAGGAGGAGCTAACTTTTTTTGTATTCACTTAGTGTCAGCCTCCTAGTGGCAGCAGCATACACCCAGCCCACAGCTGCCCAGAAAAGGCGCATCTATTAGATGCACCAATTCTGGAGCTTTGCCTGGTAAGTGGGGTAATGGGGGGGGGTTAATGTCACCTTCCTATTGTAAGGTGACATTAAGCCCGGTTTAGTAATGGAGAGGTGTCAATAAGATACCTATCCACTACTAATCCTATAGTTTGTAAAGGGTTAAATAAAGACACAGCCAGAATAAAGTATTTTAATGAAATGAAACAAATAAGTTTCCCATCTTTATTATTCGGCTAATCCAAGCGACGCCCTCGATCTCCTGTAATAAAATTAAAAATAATAAAGCAACAATATACCATACCTGTCCAGCGTTCAGGCCCACGCCGTAATCCATATCTGGGGGATAATAAGTTTACAACCGGAACGGTGCCAATGGGACCGCTTTGGCTGTAAACTACTGGGGAAACGAATGACAATCAGCGGGTGCAGGCTCTGTAACTAGCGGTGACGTCACTGAGTCTGTGCTCACTGCCGGCCTGAACTCCTGTAACCTCAGGACCATGGGAAAATGTAAGTGATGAGGTCACGGCTGTTCAAGCTCTGTCCCAGTGACCTCATCTCTTGCATTCTCCCACGGTCCGGAGGTCACAACAGGTCAGTTTCTCATTCATTCTCTGCTCGCATTGATCGCGACAGAGCAGGGGAGAATGGATGAATGATGGCTTCTGCACCAACCGCCAGGGGACAGCGCTTAGAGTAGTGCTCTTCCCCGGCGGTCGTCCATGTGCTCCTGATGCGGCACACGGATACTGATATCTCCAGTCCCGGAAATATCAGGATGTGTGAAACCGGCCTTACAGTGTGTGCGCCCGGGGGAATTCATTAGTCTTTAAAGGCATCAAAAAGTACCTACCAATATAGAGCTGTCCTATTTATTAAAAAAAAAAAAAAAAGTATTCCCAGATTAGTGATTTTTCTCAGTATAATGCAATAACAAAACCTTGTAGAAATCGTATTGTTCCACAAAAGGGCAAAGTTGGTCCAAAACTTCAAGGTTGTGGGAACCAGACACACAGGGTAGGACCCCACAACTCTCCACGGCTGCTCTTGCAGGGAAAGAGCAACATCCCACTCTTTGCTTGAACCCAGCACTGAATGGTATCATTAGATCATTTACCGTTTGGTTCTATACCTGAAGTGCCTGACCGGCTGCCTTCTTATAAAAATCATGTGTTTGAGAAAAGGAAAATTAAGCTGAGTCTGCTGTAGACAAAGACTGATGGTATTAGTGACAACCAGGACACTGACAGCTGTAAAACAATGGGTACATTCTGCATTGGGTGCATAATGGTGTACTTGTAAGTATACTGACTGAATGACAACATACACAAAATCAGTTTATTTTATATGCACAAAGAATATATTTTAAGCCGGGGTCACACTTGCGAGAAACTCGCACGAGTCTCACAACTCAATACCCGGCACTGCCGCCGACACCCGGGTATTGAGGTGCGAGACTCGTGCGACTTTCTCGCAAGTGTGACCCCGGCTTTAGAGGACACACAATATAAATAAAACCGTGGAGTTTACCAAACCAGGTGAGTACATTTTCGTCACTATTATCGAAATAGAATTAAGTCCGTTGTACAAGAATAAATCAAGTATAATTATAATAAATGTCAGTAGACTCATAACTGCTGTCAGTTGCCTAAAATATAATGAAATATACGGTACTTTAAACAAGCTAAAAGTAGATAACTAATATGAAGGAGTTTTACATGTTTCCGCTCAATTTTTGCAATCAATTTATGTGACTACAGATTGGAGAATCCTGGCAGTGTCTAATATGCATACTGTCAAGATTGAGTGGTCACAGTGTAGAAATGTAGATGAACCCCCAAAAAACCCCATTTAAGAAAAATGTGTACTATTAAGTAAAGATTTATTGGGCCTCATATGGTCAGCATTACAGTTTCAGTAAATATGTCACCTTAAGTAACCAGTTTCTGTTTTCTATTTTTGAAACTACAATGGAAAAATGTGGTTGCTATGCTAAGTTTTTTTGGGACAGTATTGCTCTTACATATAGCTCATGACGTGTTTACATTAGTTTTGTATATAAAATTTTAAAGGGGCGACATTTTAAGAAATGCCTGTGTGTAAGGGTGCCGTCAGACTGATGCATTACTCTTGCAAGGATCACATCCGAATCCTCGGACTGGCCGTCGGCTATCCTGCCCTGAGCATGACAGTATGTATTTCTACACAGCTGTAACGCTCCGGTGAGGAGAGCAGACAGGCAGTCCGAGGATTTCGATGGAGAGCAATATGGCAGTCTGACTGCACCCGAAGCCTATTATCTGTAAAAATATCTAGCACTCACATTGCAACCACAACTGAGGTCAATGGTTGTCACTATCACTTGTTTAGTGCTGATCGCGATTGATGTAGACAACTAAGACCACAGGGCCATAGATCTTTATGTAATAAAAAAAAAAAAAAGGTATGTAGGTGACCAATTGTTATTTTTATTCGTGCGCAGCTAACACTGGGCATACAAATAAATGTTGTCTCAAATAAAAAAAAAAAATGACTGATGCAATTCTGAAAATCTGCATACAAAAATGCAGAATAAGAAAATGCATAGTGATCATTGGGGTGGATTTGGTTTGACTAAGTTTTTATTTCTTTCTCACAACTTAGTAAAAGGTCTTCAAAAAAAGTCACCCCGGTAATCTTCATGGCCGCTGAGGTCTCCTGTATACTACGTACATGATCTATCGCATGTTTGAGCATCTGATCTCTGTGTTCCTGTATTTCTTGCGTTTCTTCCTCGTCTACACCAGACTTTAAATACTGCAACATGTAATTCTTGATTAGGTCCCCTTCCTCTCTCAAAGTATTGTAAATGCAGGGCAAGTCTTCTAGGGTAGCCATGTTCAGCATGTGTATCAAAGCCTGGCAGATCTGTGCTCGTAAACTAGAACAATATTTAAACTCTAAAAAATCTTCGGTATCTTCACTTTTTTGCAATGCTGTAACCAAAGAATTCCAGATCTTGCCAAACTGTTCAATACTTCCGTACTGTGGCCTACTTGAAGGTGTAGATAGCGCCATCGCTGATTTGATCCTGACTTTAAAGTTCTTACAGGATTTGACAACAGTAGTGAGGGCATTATAGGAATCAGCGCTCCAGGTCGCTTCACCTGCAAATTAAATCATTTTTAGCTTTTAGTATCTCAGGAGCATGATTGCGTGAGATTATTATATACTATCATACATATCATATTATACAGTGGGTTCGGAAAGTATTTAGACCCCTTAAAATTTTTCACTCTGGTTCATTGCAGCCATTTGGTAAATGCAAAAAAGTTCATTTTTTTTCTTATTAATGTACACTCTGCATCCCATCTTGACTGATAAAAAACAGAAATGTAGAAATTTTTGCAAATTTATTAAAAAAGAAAAACTGATAAAATACCCATTCTAAAAACTGCACCCCTGAGGGTGCTCAAAACCACATTCAACAAGTTTATTAACCCTTTAGGTGCTTCACAGGAATTTTTTGAATGTTTAAAAAATGAACATAATTTTTTTTTTGTGAAAAAAAGTTATATTTCAGGTACACCTGTTTTATTTTCCCAAGAGTAACAGGAGAAATTGGACCCTAAAAATGATTGTGCAATTTGTCCTGAGTACGCTGGTACCCAATATGTGGGGGGAACCACTGTTTCGGCGCATGGCAGAGCACGGAAGGGAAGGAGCGCAGTTTGACTTTTTCAGCGCAATATTGGCTGGAATTCAGATCAGACGCCATGTCACGTTTGGAGAGCCCCTGATATGCCTAAACAGCGGAAACCCCCCAATTCTAACTCCAACCCTAACCCCAACACACCCCTAACCCTAATCCCAATCCTAACCCTAATGTGAAAATGGAAATAAATACTTTTAATTTTATTATTTTTTCCCTAACTAAGGGGGTGATAAAGGGGGTTTGATTTACTATTTATAGCGGGATTTTATGATTGGCAGCTGTCACGCTAAGACTTTTTACTGCAAAAAATAGTTTTTGCATCACTATATTTTGAGAGCTATAATTTTTCCATATTTTGGCCCACAGAGTCATGTGAGGTCTTGTTTTTTGCGGGACGAGTTGACGTTTTTATTGGTACCATTTTTGGGCACATGACATTTTTTGATCGCTTTTTATTACGATTTTTGGGAGGCAGAATGAACAAAAAACAGGAATTCATGATTTTCTTTTAGGGGGGGGGGGCATTTATACCGTTCCGCGTGTGGTAAAATTGATAAAGCGGTTTTATTCTTCGGGCTAGTGCAATTACAGCAATACCTCATTTATATAATTTTTTTTATGTTTTGGCGCTTTTATACAATAAAAACAATTTTATATAATAAAAATTATTTTTGCATCGCTTTATTGTGCGAGCTATAACTTTTTTACTTTTCGCTGATGGAGCTGTATGGTGGCTCGTTTTTTTGCGGGACAAGATGATGTTTTCAGCGGTACCATGTTTATTTATATCCATCTTTTTGATCGCATGTTATTTCACTTTTTGATCGGCGGTATGATTAAGTATTTTTTTTTGCCTTTTTAAGGGGTTCACTAAAGGGGTTAACTAGTGGGACAGTTTTATAGGGCGGGTCGTTACGGACGCGGTAATACTAAATATGTGTACTTTTGTTTTGTTTTTTTTTCTAATTACATAAAAAATGAATTTATTGGGGAGTATTATTTTTCTTTATTTAGGAATTTTTTAAATTATTTTTACACATGTTAATTTTTTTTAAATACTTTTTTTACTTTGTCCCAGGGTGGGACATCACTATATAGTGTCAGATCGCTGATATGACAGTTTGCAGAGCCACCTCCCTGCAGGACCAGGAAGGACCCGCGGCCATCTTGGATCCGGGGGCCTGCAGGGAGGAGACCCTTGGAACAACGCGATCACATCGTGTTGCTCTGAGGGTCTCAGGGAAGCACGCAGGGAGCCGCGTCCCTGCGCGATGCTTCTCTATGCTGCCGGAACACTGCAATCGTGTTTGATCACAGTGTGTCGGGGGTTAAAGTTCCGGGAGTGGTCACCTGGCACTTTGCGCCAGGTGTCGTGTCAGCTGTGATAATCAGCCGACACCCATCCGCGATCAGCTGCGCTCCTCCCCGTGAGCGCGGCTGATCGTGTATGACGTACTATCCCGTCCACGGTCATACGGGCCCGGGTCACCTGGACGGGATAGTACGTCTGATGTCAGAAAGTGGTTAATTCACAGAAGGATGCACTTAGGCTACTTTCACACATCAGTTTTTTGCCGTCAGGCGTGATCCGACTTTTTTTTTAAAAAAACAATCTGTTTTTTGTACCGCCGGATCCGTTTTTTGTCATTGACTTGCATTAGCGCCGGATCGCGCCACATGTCCTTCCGTTTTGTCCTTTTTTTCCAGATCCGACAAATTTCTAATCCGGCGGCCTGACAAAACAGGTCTAGGAACGTTTTTTATTTCTGGCGGGAAAACCGGACAGCGCCTGAAGTGTCGCATCAGGCTTGTTGTTACAATACAAGTCTATGGCCGCCTGACTCCAGTTTCTTCCTCAGCGCATGCCTGGAAGTCAGTCTCTCTCATCTCATCAGTTTTTACAATCTGCACAGGATCCGTCCTTTTCAAACTTGGACGGATTCTGCCGAATTGGAAAAAAACGGATGTGTGAAAGTAGCCTTAGGTGGAGGACAGTCATGAACAACAAATCCGACAACAGAATGCAAGGGCTAACAAGACATGAGGGAGTCCTGGACTGAACCAGCCTGATTTAAATAGTCAGTGGCAGGTTATACGTGATATGATTATTGCTGGAGAATAAGAACGAGATCGGAAAAGTTTCTCTGTAATATGTACATTGATATGTTGCCTCACCTCTGTTATTGGTTACTGTTTGAAGTGCGGCGGGATCTCCAGTGAGACACGACAGTCAAAAATCTGGTGATTTAATGTTAATAAGAATGCTTTGTTGCAAGAGGATTCACTTAATGGCTATGGATCTACTTGATCCCCAATCCTCGCTGTTTGAGGGTAAAGTTACAGGGTACAAAGGTAAAAGTTGGGTGGGTTTCAGTTGGCGGGAGAGGAGAGAGGGGGTGTTTGGTATGTCTAGCTGCAGGAACAAGGGGGATTGTAAGAGTCGGGAGAGATAAAAGAACGGATGCCGCAATCAAGCATTTGGATGATAACAAAAATGGGGATGCGGTTGATTTTGTCTCATGGAATGTACGAGGGTAAAATAGCAGCTCAAAGAGGGTTGCAGTACATGATTATATGAAAAAAATTCACACAGTAATCATAGGGCTGCAAGAATGGTAGGCCCTGTACTGAATAAGGAAAGGGCCTCTGACTGGAGAGCCTATAAGGTGGATGCTAGGTGATACTGTCCGTGCCCAATTCACCCTTCCCTACCACACCACTCCCAGTGGTGATGTACTAATTGGGGATGTCCAGCTGTCCAGTGACCTCGGAGGGGAAGGTACCTGGGACCACTCCTACAGGGGTTAAATTTAGGTGTTTTGGTCATCAACTTCCTTTCCCCTCCGGCAGTCACTGGAAGCTTTTGTTGTGGTAGCCATGGCAGACGATTGGAGTGAGGCCCTGCATAGGAGAGCGGCGCAGGAAGGTGAGCCCTGGATTCTAGCTATGATTAGCACCCTCCGTGCTCATCTCCCTGCGCCATCTCCTCACCCCCTAATCCCAGCGGGGCCTGTGAGTGAATCCAGCCTGCCTCATGTCCCCCCTTTGGGCACAGCGGTCCAGGGTCCCCCTAATCACTCAGAGGTCCCCACGCCGCCTGCTCAGCAGTTTAACCCTGCCCCCCTCCGGGCCCCTCTGGTGTCTTACCGTTAACCCGGGCTCCAGTTACACTATTGGTGTCGGCCGTTCTTCCACAAGAGCCGGCTGCAGCTGCTGGGGGCGATGCGTTACCCCGAACCCAGGGAGCATCGCCGGCGCCCCAGCTTGGTGTTCCTTTACAGGCCCCTAATGCTGCCGACCCTGGGGGCGTTGTGCCGCTGATGCGGACGGCCCGGCGGCGGTCGGGTAGAGGCACTCGGCATCCTGAGAGGCTGCAGGTGGGGGAGGGTTCTTCTAGGCCTGCTCGTGGGAGCAGGCAGCGCGCCGAGACACGCAGGGCCCAGGCACAGGAACTTCCTGTTCAGACTCCGCCCCCTTCTCAGCGTCACTTCCGGTCTCGGCCACAACAATGCCAGGACTATCAGGGAAACATAGGAGATCGCATCAGCATCCAGGGACCGGTCCCCACACATTCCCAGGCAGGCGCAGCTGTAATGCCTGCTGGGGGGAGCCTGGGGATCGGTTCTACAGCACATAATCCCACTGTAGAACGCTCTGCTCGGACTGATATGACCGATCAGAGCGTTCAGCAGGGGTACAGTAATACCACCAAACACTGACATTACATATATAGCAGCCCCCCCTGCCCTAATACCTAATAAAGATCCCTTATTAACCCCCTCCACCCCATATAACTATAACACTATTAACCCTCCATGACTAAAGATCCCGTATTAACCCCGCCACCCCGTATACCTATAACTCAATTTACCCTCCCTGACTAACAGCACACCACTACCCACTATGGCCAGTAACCCCCCCCCTGCCTCTGCCTGCGTATTCGCAAGCCCCAAGGGCCACCCATAGCCGCAACAGACGTTTGTCTACACGCTATACGTCTTCCCAATCCTCCTCCGAAGATTCCCGTGATCATTTTCACCACCCCTATAGAGTCGCCCGCGTAGTTCCCAAACTAATCAGCGAAGATGTCGCGCATCACAATCGCCCTCGACGTCGGGAAAATCTGAGACGTCGCTGCGGCAAAATCGGCGCCATCGGTCACGCAGCGCACGTCAACCATCACGTGCTCCTTCGGTGGCTATCAGCCTGGGACACCTATCCCCCAGGGCTTCCAGCCTGAACAACCAGCAGACCACCAACCAACACGGAGCAGGAGTTACGCTAATACTGGTATACACTCCTGCTCTTGCGCAACCCGGAACCGGAGTTCCCCCATCATCGGGCTTCACTCCGGTTCTTGCGCAGGATATTACATTACATGCCTCAAATATGGCTTTCAGCCGGGAAGACGCTTCTCCTTCCCCCGGGCCGTCCAGCCAACATGTTAACCCATTTTTCACCCAAGCAGGAGCCGGAGTAACTCCAGCGCTGGTTGTCACCCCTCCTGCGCCAGCGGGAGCCAGGGTTCCACCCGCATCGGTCATCACTCCTCCTACAGCAAAAAAGCGGTGAGTGTTCTAATAACAAGGACTATATTACGTTAAACGATTTGATTTTAAAAGAAAAAGAGCTATCCTCAGCGATCAACGAGCTGAGGCAACGCTTACCGCAACCAAGCGGAACAGCGGAAAGCAACACTACGCTTCAGTCAGCAAGTTTGCACAAAGAAGGTTTTTACTGCGGGATCAGCCCGCTAGGTGCACATTTAGACCAGGAGAATAAAGTAAAAATTTGGAGTAATGATTACGTTGACATATGGTCACTATTGTCCATCGATCAACAGAACGTGGATATAGAAAGGAGAACGGGAGGTGGGATATATGATAGAAACAAACCGAAAATAGCAAGAACCATGAACAATTGGCTACAGGCGTTTGCAGTATTGGGCTGTGTTATGGGCCAGAAGCATCCGGAACGATGCTCCGAATTATTCATATATCAGGATATGATATATAACACATATAAGTCGCATGGCGGATTCGCTTGGCGACAATACGATGAGGACTTTCGCAAGCGGCTGGCCCTACAGCCCGATCTAGGATGGGGGTAAAAGCGACAGAGGTGTGGTTACGATTGATGATAGACCAAAAAAAGTCCCCCTTTTCATCTGCGACCACTAATTACTCCGCAGGTCAACACTCGGTGGTCGTTAGAAAACCTGGGGCCTGCTGGCTATTTAACGAGGGGAACTGTCGCTTCCAAACACTTTGTAAGTTTAGACACGACTGCTCAGCCTGCGGGGGAGAACACCCAGCCGCAAGGTGTACTCGTCAAAAGAACAGAGCACCCACAAGGCAAAACCCCGGTGAGCGATGGGCCCCTGGTTAAATCTTTACCCCAATAAGGAAGCGGCGCAGCTACTACTCTCCGGCTTTGGATGAGCACACATAGGAGCGTCACCTCCCCTGATGAATCCTTGCGGATGAAACGCGTTGGGAGAGCCGGAGGGGTAGAGATCGCAGATCATAGCATAAATGATTTATGCTGGTCTCCCCCAGAACAAATCAGTACCTAGTCCGTAGCACGATGATACAGATAAGTATCACTATAACGCAGTACCCACAGTGAGACCGTCTGTTTATGGATCAATATATGTTTCCTAGGCTCCGAGTTTGGGTGTGTTAATAAGCTACAGAGAGGACAGGCTATGACAGGTGTATTATTATCATTTAGCTCCGGTATGTTTAAGGAGCATTCGTATCTTCTTCTGATAATTAATATATACATATAGTATAAGTACAACTTGCTGTATGTTAGGATATATACCTCTACAACAAATAAGAGCAATATAGTTGTACACAACAGGACTACTAACACGTCTCATGGTATATTTAGATGCCACACAGAGAATTTACGCAATTATGCAATAGTGTACTCCTCTATACGCTCACCCATTGAGCAATTAGCCATTGACTGGCAACAATTAAGAGGAATTAACACTCCAGGATAGTCCCTATATATCATTATCAGTTTTAACTGTGTTCTTTTGTTTTTTGCACATTTTTGTTTGGTTTTTTCAGCACGTTCACTTTTGATTTACTTCATGTTTTTAACATAGACTTAATAAAGGTAATTTTATCAATCAGCTTTTTCAATATACTCTCCGGCTTTACAGACGGTTTCTTTATCCCCTACAAACCTAACAAAACATCGGCAGTCGCCAATAACCTAAAATCGGCGCGAGAATTCCCCGAAATCTTAAACCAAAAAAATAATAAAGGAAGTCGAGCTTGGTAGAATGGCGGGTCCATTTCAGTCCCTGCCCTTCAAAAACATTAAAATTTCGCCTCTAGGCATTATTCCGAAAAAAGAACCCGGCAAATATCGTTTAATCCATTACCTTTCTCACCCAAAGGGCCAATCTGTTAATGACGCGATCCCCCCCGAGGAAGCCTCTGTCACATACGCGTCTTTTGACAAAGCTGTAGATTTAGTCCGCGCTGCAGGGCCCGGCGCTCTGCTAGCTAAATCGGATATAGAATCGGCATTTCGCCTTTTACCCGTCCATCCCGAATGTTACCACCTATTAGGATGCAAAGTAGACCAACACTATTATTTCGATATGTGCCTGCCGATGGGTGTTCAATCTCGTGTCATTATTTTGAGTTATTCAGTACGTTTCTGGATTGGGTCGTCCACCATGAAACAGGCAGTAATTCATTGCTTCATTACCTCGACGATTTTTTGTTCGTCGGTCCAAGAAATTCCAAACTCTGTTCTTTCCTGCTGACAAAATTTAAACTTATATCGCGTCATTTCGGTGTCCCCCTATCACCCGAAAAAACAATCGGACCGTGTAACGTATTATCCTTTTTGGGCATTGAAATAGACACCAATTCGATGATTTTCCGGTTACCTTCAGAAAAAATACAAAAGACACTTCAGATGCTGGAAAGCTTCTGCACAGTTAAAAAAGTCACCCTTCAGCAGATGCAGGCCCTACTGACATTCGCCAGCCGCGTAATGCCAGTCGGCAGAGCCTTCTCTCGCCGATTATCGTTGGCAACAAAGGGCGTTTCTCAGCCCGGCCATAGAATCAGATTAACTCGCTCGTTAAAAGCTGACCTGACAGTTTGGAAAACATTCCTGGAATCATACAATGGTCATACATGTGTCATGTTTAACGAAACGTCAAATACAGACATTGGGCTCTCAGTTGGGTGGAACAAAGAACACGGTTTCGCAGTGGTCTACAAAGAGCAGTGGTGCAGAAGTAATTGGCCAGAGCTTTGGGCTGCGTCGAGCTGGGGTCGAGATCCTGTTCTGTGGGAAATTTTCACAATTGTAGCAGCCATTGAGATTTGGGCCAACCTGCTAATAAATGCCAATATACGGTTTCATACTAGAAACATTATAACCGCCAAGAGCTTGAACCACATGTCAACGTCATCCTTGCCTATACTCGCTCTGTTACGTCATTTAGCTCTGCTATGCTTAAAAAACAATATCTGGTGTCGAGCCACAGTGGTAGCGGAGGTTGATGACAATCTGATTAACCCACTTTTATCTTCCGATTGGCAGGCTTTCAGAATCCAGCTTCCCAGCGCGCAACCGACGGGTATTCAGTGTCCGCTCTCCCTATGGGACATAGTGGCCAATCATTAATGCCCTTAATCCGCGCCTCTGTGTCACCGGCTACCTGGCAGATTTATGGTAAGGTGTTGTGAATGGGTTTGAGATGAGTTCTGAGCAGAGGCTCCCTCTGGTGGTTACAAGCGGTACTAGTGAGGATTGGGAATCAGGTGTTACTGATTGGTCTTATTTAAGGGAATCATTTTCCCATTAGGGTTGCCGGTGATCAATTGTTCTGGTCTGAATCCTTCTTTCCAGTTTCCCTTGTAGCCTGCTGTGTCGTGTCTGCATCTCCTGCTATCAGATAAGACAATTTCTTATTTTGTGTTTTTGCTATATTTTTGCATTTTGTCCTGCACTTCTGTGGGGGCCTTCTGGGTCCCCTCCGGGGGCTTTTGCCCTCTCAGTTTAGTCCAGCCACTGTGTTTTGTACTTTTGCTTTTTGCAGTTTTTTCAGTGGCTGCTGTTTTTGTTACACCAGAGAACTAATTTAGGTGGTAGAGGTCGTGTGATCTCAGGTGATTTTGAAATTAGTAGAGTTGGTGTTTTTCAGGGTTTTCTGGGATTGCAGTAAGTACCCTTCCTATCCTTTTCTATTTAGATAGTTTGGGCCCCAGCGTTTGCTCATACTATTTTCTTTCTGTGTCAGTATTTCTTCTTGTCTAACCGCCATTACATGTTTGGGGGCTTTCTATTATCTTTGGGGTTCTGCTCCGGGGCAGATAGCTTTCCTATTTCTATCTTTAGGTGTAGTTAGTTTCTCAGGCTGTGACGAGGCGTCTAGGACCATCGTAGGAACGCTCCACGGCTGCCTCTAGTTGTGGTGGTTAGTCAGGGTACTGCAATCTCATAGATTCCAACTGCTCTGGTGTATTTCCTTTTTTACCTGCACTCCTCAGCTACCGTAACATAACAGTAAGGCTTGGGAGGAATGGTGCTCCTTAGTTCAAGATAGGCCAGTAGATAAGTGTGATCGCGCTAGAGGGGTAGTGACTGCAGAATTTTTGGTTCGGCTGAGAAATGCGGGGGCGTCGGGCACATCGGCACAAATGAAATTATCGGGATTAGCCTTCTTTTTTCAACTAATGGGGTGGGCCGACGTAACAAAACTCTTTTTTATCAGACAAGCCATTAAAGGATGGAAAAGGCTTCAACCAAGTCTAGAATGTCGTCGCCCCATTTCACTTACGGTATTACACAACATTATCTCAATATCCCCATCGGTCTGCAGATCACAATACGAGGCGACCCTCATCTCAGCAGCTTTCGCTATCGCTTTTTTCGGTGCACTGCGTATCAGTGAGTTATTACCTCGTTCAAAAAACGCATTGGAAGGCGGTTTAATTACCGAGGACATAGTTGTATGTAGCGACGCCCTGCGCATCCGAGTGCGAAAATCCAAGTGTGATCCAACTGGGAGGGGCACATGGGTGCTGGTTAAATCAACAGATGGCCCAGTATGCCCCCTTATCATAGTCAAAAGTTATGTATCAATAAGACACAAAGGCAGATTTTTTCTATCTCACATAGATGAGTCCCCTCTTACCAGGTATCAATTTCAGGCTATTTTCACATCATGTTTAAAAAGAATCGGTGCTGATCCAAAAGAATACGGGACGCATTCCTTTCGAATAGGGGCAGCTACCGAGGCAGCTAGGGCCGGGGTATCAGAGGCCGAGGTGCAGAGGATGGGACGATGGAAATCCGCGTGCTTCGCTAGATACATAAGACCTGATCTGCTCAAGTAACACATTTTGTCTCTTTCAGGAGTTGAAGTTTGGGTTGTAGGACATTCATATGTCTATTGGGCGGAAAAAAGGGCCGAACGGCGGCCAGGTGGAAAAAGTCTAGGCTTCCCGGGTTTGGAAGTCAACTGGAGAGGGATAAGAGGCCTTCAATGGCGGCAGGTGTTTCAAGAGTTGGTTTACATCTCCAGGAGGGCGACACGCCCGGTGATAATCGTGTTACATGTTGGCGGTAATGATCTTGGCAAAAGTAAGATCACGGAACTGTACAATTGGATGACAACGGACATCGAGCGTTTTACATGTTTGTTTGAGGATATGGTATTGGTGTGGTCACAAATAACTCCTCGAGCCGTATGGTGGGGGGCGAGAGACCAAAAAGCCATTGAGCGGATAAGAAAAAAGTTTAATGCTCGGATGGCGAAATTTGTACGGAAAAAATGTGGTATTGTGGTGCGTCATTATCAGTTGGAAGGAGACAACACGGCATTACTCAGACCGGATGGCGTTCACCTGACGGACATTGGCCTAGATATATTTTTGTCCGGCCTGCAGGATGGGGTTGAACAGGCCCTAATGGTGATGGGTGGGGGTCGGAGTCCTGTGTAGGTCATACACCGGATCCTCCGTGGCGGATTAGTAGAGGAGGGCAAAGGTTCGTGACCGCTCGTAGGCATAATCTCCTGTCGATCGCGGACAAGGAACTCTGCCATGAGCCCCCGTTACGAAATGTAATTGCCTTTCTCTGCTTTGGTAATTTAATAAACTGTGACCGACCTGTTCAGCCCATCCAGGCCTGATTGTGTATTCTTTATGGGATTGGTGGGGAGAGGGGGGGTGAAGGCACTGTTTAGGACACACAGGTCTCCCCAGTCTGGTAGGCCCTGTACTGAATAAGGAAAGGGCCTCTGACTGGAGAGCCTATAAGGTGGATGCTAGGTGATACTGTCCGTGCCCAATTCACCCTTCCCTACCACACCACTCCCAGTGGTGATGTACTAATTGGGGATGTCCAGCTGTCCAGTGACCTCGGAGGGGAAGGTACCTGGGACCACTCCTACAGGGGTTAAATTTAGGTGTTTTGGTCATCAACTTCCTTTCCCCTCCGGCAGTCACTGGAAGCTTTTGTTGTCCCACCCTCCCTCCCTTACATAATTCAATAAAGAGAACTGTCATTTTATGTACTTCGGTGATATGTATATACGTGTAATATGTACAAGTAAAAAAAAAAAAAAAAAAAGTTTTCTGTATTAGCAAAAACTAAGTCACAGCGGATTAGTAGAGGAGGGCAAAGGTTCGTGACCGCTCGTAGGCATAATCTCCTGTCGATCGCGGACAAGGAACTCTGCCATGAGCCCCCGTTACGAAATGTAATTGCCTTTCTCTGCTTTGGTAATTTAATAAACTGTGACCGACCTGTTCAGCCCATCCAGGCCTGATTGTGTATTCTTTATGGGATTGGTGGGGAGAGAGGGGGTGAAGGCACTGTTTAGGACACACAGGTCTCCCCAGTCACTCATTTAACAAAGAATATGGTTAACCTGATATACAGATCTTGGGTGGGGTACGGCACTCACTTCACAATAGTTATTCTAGGGGGCGGGGGTCAACTTACCGTAATTGTACATAAAAACATACCGTTTGCAGAAATAGATCCCTTCAAGGACTCAGAGGGCAGATTTGTTGGAGTCAAGAGCAAAATAGTACATTCTGAATGTATAATTGTTGTCCTTTACATTCCCCCTCCGTATTCAAACGTACCATTTAGAAAAATGTGAGAAAGTAGCAGGATAGCCCGAGCTGCCAATGGTGATTATAGGAGACTTTAATAACGTCAGTGCTCCCAGTATGGACAAATTTCCAGGGGGACGGAATAATATCCCCTTTTGGAAGGTTAATTAAAGACGTGGGACTGATGGACATATGGAGGGAAAAGTTTCCGAACAACAGGGTACACTCATGTGTGTCATCAACTTATCAGTCATTATCGAGAATAGACATTGCTCTGTGCAATGCTCAAATAATTTCAATGGTCACAAAAATTGAATATCAACCTAGATCCCTAACATATCATTCGCCACTTTCGTTGCAGATACAGGTGGCTCCAGAAAGCTCTAGAAAACGGGGAGGGTGGAAACTTAACCCATTCTGGCTCAGGATAATTAATTGCGCTAATATTAAAGAGCAGATTAAGGAATTTTTTTTTTTAAATTAACTCTGGCACGGCTCATAGTAGTACAGTCTGGGGTACGATGAAAGCCTTTCTGAGGGGAATCCTAATTAGAGAAATTAAGATGGTTAAAGAGAAGTCAAGGGAAAAAGGGGAGACCTTGGAAGACAGAGTTCGAGAAACTGAGAGCTGGGTTATACAAGACAATAGTGTGGAAAATAGGGAAAACTGGAAGGAGGCCCAAAAACAATTAAAAGCACATCAAAAAGAACAGGAGGAAAATAAAAGAATATTTTTAAAACAACAGTTCTATGAGGAGGGGGAGACCACGGGAAAATTATTAGCTCAAATATTGGCGAATAGGTTGAGCTTCGTTATTACGACAGTAGTTCACGCAGATCAGGCCGGCTTCATGCCATCCAAAGCCACCGCCATTAATTTATGTAGGCTATTTTTAAATCTACAGGCAGCACAATCCGACCCCGGGGGTAAGGCAGTGCTTTCCTTGTATGCCACAAAGGCATTCGATAGTGTGGAGTGGGGATACATGTGGGGACTCTGCAAAAAATGGACTTTGGCCCTATATTTATTAAGTGGGTACAGTTGTTATATAAAGCCCAAGTGGCAAAGGTAAGAGCTAATGGGGAAACCTCGGAAAGTTTCAATCTGTTCAGGGGAACAAGGCAGGGCTGCCCATTGTCACCTCTCCTTTTCGCTATAGCAATAGAGCCATTAGCATGCACAAGGAGATAAAAGGTTTTGCTTATGGATGTAGAGGGGAGCGGATAGCATTATACGCAGACAACATATTATTGTTTGTGGAGGATATATCTGCATCTCTTCTGAAGATTATGGACATAATTGCTAGGTTCGGTGTATTCTCAGGATTAAAAATTAATTGGGGAAAGTCGGCTTTACTCCCTTCAGGAAATAATGACAAGTGGGGAGTTTCACAAAAATCCCAGAAGTTAAAAAAAATGAAATATTTAGGTATTCAAGTAATTAGGGAAGTGACTGATTATAAGTCACTGAATCTTGGCCTTTAATAGTAAAATAAAGGAAGAAGGTGGGAACTTTGGTAATTATCCCTTGTCCCCCCTTGGGAGAACAAATATAATTAAAATGTGCCTCATGCCATCTATCCTCTACATTTTACATAATTCCCCAGTGTGGATTCCGAAACACTGGTTCAAAAAAATGCATAACATTTTTAGAGATTTAGTGTGGAAGAAAGGGGTACCTAGAATCAAATTGGAGAAATTACAGTTACCAAAGGATCAGGGTGGATTGGCATTACCTGTGGGTAATACTTTCTGGCCTCTCAACTACAACATTTTAAGGGATGGGCTCTGGAGGAATATAATGAAGCAGGGGCATTGGTCATTAAATTTATGGGGGGAGGCAATAATATTTTAGACCTTTTGGAATCATATGGCCTTAGGGACTGGTTCCGTAGTGCCCCAACACTGTTCCTTATTCATAAGTTATGGTGGACTTGCAAAAAATTATGGGAAACGGGAACTTATTCTCAATACACCCCTCTATGGAATAACATACACTTGAGAGAATTATACCATTTGGAGGGATTTGGGGGGTGGAAAAGCAAGGGTTGAGATATTTGCATCAGGTATATATAGGGAGGA
This sequence comes from Oophaga sylvatica, assembly GCA_033576555.1. Taxonomy (NCBI): domain Eukaryota; kingdom Metazoa; phylum Chordata; class Amphibia; order Anura; family Dendrobatidae; genus Oophaga; species Oophaga sylvatica. The sequence continues at coordinate 448,676,644 of JARQOD010000002.1, read as the reverse complement.
ATATTTGTTCCTTTGACCATTTAAAACAAACTTATCAGATAAAAAATTCAGAATTCTATAAGTATTTACAATTGCGGCATGCCTTGAGGGCCCACCATAATATAACACCGATTAGAATATCCACCAACGGGTTACTGGACCATGTTGTCAACGCAAAAAAGGGCGAAAGGGTTGATTTCTTTAATATACCAATCTCTATTGAGTACAATTTAGGGAGACCCTATGGCACTCTCTAAGTCCCGGTGGGAAGGAGAGGTGGGACAGATATCGTCTGAAGAGTGGGAGGACATATTGGAAGCTACAGGTAAATTATCAAACACAGCGCAGAGAAGATCCCAGTTGTTCCTTATTCATAGGGCTTATAGGACACCAAAGATGATGAAAAAAATGAAGTTGAGAAGTGAAGATGAATTCCCGAGATGTAGTACAGAAGAAGCTGACCTATTACATATGTTTTGGTCACGCCCCAAGCTTGGAGGGCTATGGGAAGATGTGGATAATTTGGTCGGAGAGGTGTTTAATGTACATTTGGATATGAAACCAAAAACATGTATCCTAGTTTATCTGGGGGATTGTGGTATTAATGCATCCATTCAATTGGGAATAGGAAAAATTTGGTATTATACAAGAAAGTGTATTGCCAGGCAATGGCTCTCGTGCAGTCCACCTGGGATTGAACAGATAATTAGAGATTTGAATAACACCATTCTAATGGAGAAAAAGATATATATTAAGAGAGGTGCTGTTAAGAAATTTGGGTAACAATGGGGAAAATGGATCAAATGTACCTCGGTTGTTTCAGAGGCTCTCGCTGGAGATGTGATACTTAATACATTTATGTTAGAGTAGGATATAGAAGGGTATAGGAATTATAATCTGAAGAATGAATGCATAAGTGAATATTGCAGAAACAAACACATAGGAGAAGAAGACATACCAGACAAGGGGAAGATGGGGGGCGGGAAGGTTTTGTTAATTGGTTTACAATAAAATTTTAAGGTTATACCATGATACAATACAGGTATGATTATAACAATGTCTTGAAAATAGATGAATTTACAGTGATATATAATACAAGAATGTAATATATATTGCTGGGAAATTGTGATTGTCATAATAAAAATGGTTTTGATTAAAAACAAAAACCACATGAAGGACTCCCAGACAATGAGAAATAAGATTATCTGGTCTTATGAGACGAAGATAGAACTTTTTGTTAATAATTTAAAGCGGTATGTGTGGAGAAAACCAGGCAATGCTCATCACCTGCCAATACAATCCCAACAGTGAAACATGGTGGTGGCAGCATCATGCTATGGGGGTATTTTTCAGCTGCAGGGGCAGGACGACTGGTTGCAATTGAAGGAAACATGAATGCGGCCAATTACAGAGATATCCTGGATGAAAAACCTCTTCCAGCGTGCTCTGGACCTCAGACTTGGCCGAAGGTTCACCTTCCAACAAGACAATGACCCTGAGCACACAGCTAAAATAACAAGGAGTGGATTCAGAACAACTCTGTGACCATTCTTGACTGGCCCAGCCAGAGCCCTGACCTAAACCCAATTGAGCATCTCTGGAGAGACCTGAAAATGGCTGTCCAACAACGTTCAACATCCAACCTGACAGAACTGGAGAGGATCTGCAAGGAAGAATGCCAGAGGATCCCCAAATCCAGGTGTCAAAAACTTGTTGCATCATTCCCAAGATGACTCATGGGTGTACTAGCTCAAAAGGGTGCTTCTACTCAATACTGATCAAAGGGACTGAATACTTTTGAGTGACCATGTGATATTTCAGTTTTTATTTTTTTAATAAATTTCCAAAAATTTCTACATTTCTGTTTTTTTTTCAGTCAAGATGGGGTGCAGAGTGTACATTAATGAGAAAAAAAATTGAACTTTTTTGCATTTACTGGATTAAAGATGATTTGGCATAAGGTAAGTCACCTGTCGCGTCAAGTCCCCACCGTATCCGTCACACCCTTGCTCAGTCCAGTTTGGCGGAGCTGGGAGAAACTGGTGTGAATACACCAAAAGATTTATCAAAGTGATTTACACTAGAATTCTGGCAGAATTGTTTGATCAATATACCTGTATGAGGGAATGATTTTTGCAGGACAAGTTACATTTTTTAATCCCTTCTCAAAAAACATCCTACAATTATTCCACAGATTTTGGGTTTCATTATATAAAAATTACCCGGCAACATAAGCCTCTTGATCAGTACAATTATGGCAATACCACATTTTTTTTTTCTAAATTTTTCTTTAAAATGGTGAAAAAAAACAAAACCGTTTTTTAAAAAAAAAAAAAAAAAAAAAAAATTGTCATCATTCTCCGAATTGTGTAACGTTTTCATATTTTTGTTAACTGAGCAGTGGAAGGCATGTTTTTGTGTGGCACGCTGACGTTTATTGATAGCATTTTGGGGTAGATAAAAGTTTTGGATCACTTCTTACTGAAAGGTTCCCGGTGACCAAAAAAGATTGATAGTGACATTTAAGAAGTTAACAGCGTGTGGAGCTCAGCTCTGCTCCCTGTCGTTAGAGGTCGATGCTGGCTGTGTAACACAGCCAGCAGTGGACGGGTATGATGTAGTATCAGCTCCTGAGCCAGAATCACACATGAGGACTCAAGAGTGGCTGTACTGGTATATACAATATTGGGAAAATAATCTTTGTGGAATGAAACAGAAAAAAAAAAAATATATATATCAGGTCCTTCTCAAAAAATTAGCATATAGTGCTAAATTTCATTATTTTCCATAATGTAATGATTACAATTAAACTTTCATATATTTTAGATTCATTACACACCAACTGAAATTTGTCAGGTCTTTTATTGTTTTAATACTGATGATTTTGGCATACAACTCCTGATAACCCAAAAAACCTGTCTCAAAAAATTAACATATCAAGAAAAGGCTCTCTAAACGACCTATTACCCTAATCTTCTGAATCAACTAATTAACTCTAAACACATGCAAAAGATTCCTGAGGCTTTTAAAAACTCCCTGCCTGGTTCATTACTCAAAACCCCCATCATGGGTAAGACTAGCGACCTGACTGATGTCAAGAAGGCCATCATTGACACCCTCAAGCAAGAGGGTAAGAAACAGAAAGAAATTTCTCAACAAATAGGCTGTTCCCAGAGTGCTGTATCAAGGCACCTCAATGGGAAGTCTGTTGGAAGGAAACAATGTGGCAGAAAACGCTGTACAACGAGAAGAGGTGACCAGACCCTGAGGAAGATTGTGGAGAAGGACCGATTCCAGACCTTGGGGGACCTGAGGAAGCAGTGGACTGAGTCTGGTGTAGAAACATCCAGAGCCACCGTGCACAGGCGTGTGCAGGAAATGGGCTACAGGTGCCGCATTCCCCAGGTAAAGCCACTTTTGAACCATAAACAGCGGCAGAAGCGCCTGACCTGGGCTACAGAGAAGCAGCACTGGACTGTTGCTAAGTGGTCCCAAGTGCTTTTTTCTGATGAAAGCAAATTTTGCATGTCATTCGGAAATCAAGGTGCCAGAGTCTGGAGGAAGACTGTGGAGAAGGAAATGCCAAAATGCCTGAAGTCCAGTGTCAAGTACCCACAGTCAGTGATGGTGTGGGGTGCCATGTCAGCTGCTGGTGTTGGTCCACTGTGTTTCATCAAGGGCAGGGTCAATGCAGCTAGCTATCAGGAGATTTTGGAGCACTTCATGCTTCCATCGGCTGAAATGCTTTATGGAGATGAAGATTTCATTTTTCAGCACGACCTGGCACCTGCTCACAGTGCCAAAACCACTGGTAAATGGTTTACTGACCATGGTATTACTGTGCTCAATTGGCCTGCCAACTCTCCTGACCTGAACCCCATAGAGAATCTGTGGATATTGTGAAGAGAAAGTTGAGAGACGCAAGACCCAACACTCTGGATGAGCTTAATGCCGCTATCGAAGCATCCTGGGCCTCCATAACACCTCAGCAGTGTCACAGGCTGATTGCCTCCATGCCACGCCGCATTGAAGCAGTCATTTCTGCAAAAGGATTCCCGACCAAGTATTGAGTGCATAACTGAACTTTATTATTTGATGGTTTTTTTGTTTGTTTTTAAAAAACACTTTTATTTTATTGGACGGTTGAAATATGTTAATTTTTTGAGACAGGTTTTTTGGGTTATCAGGAGTTGTATGCCAAAATCATCAGTATTAAAACAATAAAAGACCTGACAAATTTCAGTTGGTGTGTAATGAATCTAAAATATATGAAAGTTTAATTGTAATCATTACATTATGGAAAATAATGAAATTTAGCACTATATGCTAATTTTTTGAGAAGGACCTGTATATCAAATCGAAAAAAAACAAAACAAAAAAACTAATTCCACTGTTCCACTTGTTCATTTTTGCATTCAGTTTCATAATTTGTCACCATATTCTGAGAGCATAACATTTTTTTTCCTTTTTCTAACTTTTTGAAGGTACAATACACTGCAAAACTTTTCCATTGCAGGTATTGTCCATGTGTGCATTCTCCAAAGGGGGAGCTTACAGTTTCCACTTTTTTTGAAAAGTGGTGTCCAAAAGTTTATACTTGTAAAATAAACAGTGTGGGTACTTTCTCCTGGTCCAGCACCGACCCCATGACGCTGCTCCGTTCTTCCAAAACATATGAAGCCCCATAAACGTCTCTACATGTGGTATACATGTAAGTGGATGTCAGGATAGGGCTGAGACACTTACAGAGGTTGAAAAAATACCTCAGTCCATCAAGTTCTATGTAACTAAATTATCTATAACCAGTCTTACAACTATTTCGCTACCGCACACATACACTGCAGACTCTGCGTGCCACTCACCAAGAGGAAGAGCTGTGTTTTTGAACACATTACCCAGTGCGTAGCATGCGTTCCATTTCACCTTCATCGTTCCATCCCCAAGTACTGTAGCAATCAGGGCCTGAATTGAGCTTTCAATGCTTTCACTGAACCTTGGTTTTACAATATGGCACGGCTGCAAAAAGTGCAGTAGGTTCCCCAATGCTCGAACAGCGTTGCTTTTAACCTGTAAAGTAAAAATCTCAAAATATATATTATATATACACACACACACATATACTGTAAGAGGAAAAGCAAAATTAGTTTAAGCTCCTTAAAAATTTGAAGTTTATTTAGTACATATAAAATTATAGATAACTCCTTTAAAAAAACAAAACATAAGATCCATCTATCTATGAAAAAAGTTGGAACAGTACACATGCAGCAAAGCTTCGGGTGCAAGGCCTCCCCGAATCCCTTCCTTGCAAATATATATATAAATATGGAAACAGAGGCAGCACTCCAATATTTACCAAAATACAAACGGGACTTTAATAGCCCTGGTGGCGTAGCAACGTTTCGGCTACAATGAGCCTTTCTCAAGCTTTGAGAAAGGCTCATTGTAGCCTAAATGTCTGCGCGCCACCAGGGCTATTAAAGTCCCGTTTGTATTTTGGTAAATATTGGAGTGCTGCCTCTGTTTCCATATTTATCTATCTCTCCATCTACACACACAGACAAACACACTAAATGAAAGCAAAAATTTGAGAAATGTAAAAAAAACAAACAAACAAAAAAAACAAACAACATTTTGCTACGCTTGTTAAGACCATCAGGTGTTCTGGTGCCCAGACTGTATATCCAGAAAGCCTCAGGGGTAAGGAGATGTCTCCTCATATTCTCCCCGCGTAGAGGCTTATTTACCAGTCGGAAGCCATGTATTACTAATATCATAAAATGGACCATCACCTCCAAAAAGAAGCACAAATGTGAACAGGTGCAAGCTAAGAGCGCATAAATTTGTCAATTCATGTGTGCCCCGTCTTTTGATACTTGCAATACATGCCTTCTGACCGAGCACTCCTTACATCACCGTATGGCGGTTTTAAATAGAGCTTGATCCTACCTGGTCATATGATTGAAGGCTTTTCCCACAGGAGAGGCACCATGTTAGGTTAGAGGCCTAACAGGGGTTATGGCTTGTCACTGGCTATTGGGCTCACATTAATTGGCCAATTTATGCACCAAGCACCTTCATTTTTAATATATTTTCTACAGCAGTAATGCAGTTCCAATTTCATATATTCCATGTTTACATACTACAGCTTTCATTTGTTAGTTACATATAGAGTGGCTCTTGCACCTGTTCACATTTGTCTTTGTTGGGAAGTGGACAGTCTTGATATTTGTGAGACTTACCCACTGCTGCCTCAGCAGTCATATTAACGAAAATCACTTCCTGCCTTGGCAGACACCACTGGACCCTAATGGTTGCAGCTGAATAGTATAACATCTTTATTATTTTAATAATTCCGGCTGGACCAACACCCTTCGTACATGTAGGTGCGTACCTTATCTTTGTCTTTTGATGCTTCAGTTGCTGATTTCAGCATTTTCAGAAGTAACAGGTCTGAAAATTCTTCCTGAAAAGTATGTCCCATAGACTCCCTGAAATAATTTGTTAAAGAAATATATAAATAAATATAGGAAAACAACATTTTCAAAACTTCTTGATATATTCAGTATCAAAGATGAGTGTCACACGCAGAAATACATGCATTTACATTCTCTGCATGTTACCAATGAGGTTATTAATGGTTATGAGGAATGCTCTGCTAAGCTTAATGCAATTGGTCAGGCAAATCATCAAGATCTGCTGCTGCCAGCAAACTTTTCAAATTGTTAACCAATGAAATTCCAGTTGTGCTTGATAGGAGAAAGGTCCGGAGAAGCTGGATACCATGGTAGCACTTTTAGGACATTATGGAATGCTCACAGTAGCACGAGTAACAAGCGGCCTGGCGTTGTGGTAATGAAAAACGGCCACGGTCATACCCACTGGTTCCACAACCAAATCAATGTAACACTGAGCCGTTGGAATAACTGGAATAATGAAAAGAGGGATCGGGTCCGGCTGCCGTACATTATTCCACCCCACACGATAATGCCGAGAGTAAGACGTGTGATACTCACTTGTGAAGACCTCTACATGGCATTGCCCATAAGGTTTCCAGAATCAAACTCCAGCCAGACCAAGCTGATGCTATGGGACCCGTGGGTCGGGGGAGCATGGCATCTCTTCTCAGCAAAAATGTCAGCAGTACACTCATCCTCAGCATGCAGATACCATCAAATAGAGTGGTAGATCAGGGAGCGGTTGGCACTACTGAGCCTGCACTTGTGAGAGTCGGTACACGACAGGCATGATGTCACTGTATTGTGCCTGCTGTAAGGAGATGCAATACTCACACTGCACACACCACAGCAGCGCGTCGGGAAACTCGGCTAGGTGAGTAGTGTTTCGTTTAAATGTCAGTACTTGATGGAGCATCACACCGAGTGAGGGGATGAGCTATGGGGAGCCATAATACTGTGTGAGGGACTATGGGAGCCAACATACCAAGTGTGGGTTGGGCTGAGGGAGCCATCTTACTGAGTGGGGGGTGGGCTGTGGCAGTCATAATACTAAGTGAAGGGTTGTCTATGGGGGCCATAATACTGAGAGAGAGGCTGTCTATAGAGGCCATCATACTGAGAGAAGGGTTGTCTATAGGGGCCATCATACAAAGTGAGAGACACTGACAGCCATCTTACAGAGTGGGAGTCATCATTCTGAGTAGGAGATGGGCTTTGGGGGGGGACATACTGAGTGTGTGGCCATCATCCTGAGTGGGAGGTGGGCTTAAAGACCATTATACTGAATAAAGGGTGATCTGTAGGAGCCATCGTACTGAGTGAGAGCCTGTTGAGGCAATATGTTGACTAAAGGGGTTTTTCCATGAACAAAATAGATTTTAATCACTACATTTTGGAGTACAAATAAGTTCCTAAATTTGATGTGTTAAATAAAATGTTCCTGTGCGGAGATATTCTTATAAATGTGCCTCTGCTGTGTATTGTGTAATGTCCATGTCTGACCATGCAGGGACATGGTCTGATGATACCACAGCTCCATGGCAGGGGAGGACATAAAAGTATACAGACATTACAGCATGTCTCAGCACAGGAACATTTTATTTAAACACATCCAATTGTGGAAGTTCTTATTGTTCCAAGATCTATTGATTAAAATTAACTTTTTTGTAGGACAACCCCTTGGAGAGGTGGCATGGAACAGAAGTAGCTGGACATCTGGGTCAGAGACCAAAGTCATGCAAATGGCTACTGAAGGTTTGTGTTGTAGACACGGTTTAAGCTTGGTATGTGATGTCTAGTTTCACACCATTAAAATGACAGAGATCACATTCTGACGCGTTTCTGGCTATCAGCCCTTAGTCATAGAATATTTGACATTTTAATGGTGTGAATTAAAGAAGATATTTTTTATACATTCAGCAAAGTGATCCTATTTTTTCTTATACTACTATCCGATGATCAGACAGACTTTGGATTTCTGCTACAGCATTCAAGGCTACCAAGCACACATAACACGGTGAGGCAAGTTTCCCCTTTTTTCATTTTGATGTCTAGTTTCACTTGTAGTACAGAATGGATAAATCGTGGAAATAGTGGCACGTTCATTTCTCCAAAGTGTCTGAAAAGCCATTTATCAACATGACAATGTTGCTAATGCTACTGTGAGCAGCCTGCATGGCCTAAATGTGTTACCATAGACTGCAGTTTCTCCGCACTTGTCCCCCATCGAGCTCATCATTGGCCAGTAATAACCACATTAATACCATACCAAGGCGTGTAAGTGCTTGTATTTCCGCACTTGGTGCTGATACTCTACACCAAATAAATTGAGATGTGTCGAAAATTTTGTATCCAGTTTTCATCATTTTCATATCATTAATAAGTCTATTAATCTGCGAATTCCAAAACTCTGACTTTTCCGCCTTGGTGTTGCAATATCGATATTGATGAGTGTATAATACCTACATATTAACGATTAATGTGTCCGTCAGATTGCCTAGCGACCAAGCTGCTTTGGCACGCACATTTGGGGATTTGTCATTGAGAGACATCAAAATAGCATTTGCTGTATCTGCTACAAACAGAACGTCCTACAAATGATAAAAAACAAACATTAAGTCACTAAATATACCATGATTTCTTTTGTTTTTAAAAATCTTATCTTGATTCTAATGCATGATTTAGCTACCTGGAATAGTTGGCAGTAAAATGCAGAGTCTGTGGGTAGTGTATCGCTTCATAAAACTTAGCACAATGCTGAGGAAAGGCAAAAATCAAATTAAAAACATACAGTTGAAAGCAGAAGTTCACATACACTATATAAAAAGACCCATATGCATGTTTTTCTCAATATCTGACATGTAATCAGAATAAACCTTTCTCGTTTTAGGTCAGTTAGGATTACCATAATTATTAATATTTGCCAAATGCCAGAATAATGAGAGAATGTTTTATGGCATTTTTATTACTTACTGCAAAGTAAAAAGTTTACATATATTTCATAAGTATTTAGTACCATTGCCCTTAACCCCCTAATGACCAGTGGTATTTTAGTTTTTGATTTTCCGTTTTTTTCACTCCCCTTCTTCCCAGAGCCATAACTTTTTTATTTTTTGGTCAATGTAACCATGTGAGGGCTTGTTCTTTGCGGGACAAATTGTACTTTTTAACGACACCATTGGTTTTAATATATAGTGTACTAGAAAATGGGAAAAAAAAATCCAAGTGTGGTGAAATTGCAAAAAAAAAAAAAAAAAAAAAGTGCAATTCCACAACTTTTTTGGGGGATTTTTTTTTACCATGTTCACCAAATGCTAAAACTGACCTGCCATTATGATTCTCCAGGTCATGACGAGTTCATAGACACCAAATAAATCTAGGTTCTTTTTTTATTTAAGTGATGAAAACAAAACCCAAAATTTGGTAAAAAAAAAAAAAAGCGCCATTTTTCAAGACCTGTAGCGTCTCCACTTTTCATGATCTCGGATTGGGTGATCGCTTATTTTTTATGCGTGCCGAGCTGACATTTTTATTGATACCATTTTGGTATAGATACAATCTCTCGATCGCCCGTTATTGCATTTTATTGCAATGTAGCGGCGACCAAAAAAACGTAATTCTGGGATCCCACGATCATGTGACAGGGTCACCAATGGGCAGAATTAGCAATGCACTTCCGGTATGCACAAGTTAAATGCCGCTATCAGAGATTGACAACCCGCGATTGACAACATCGCGATTCCACCCGCGGCTATTGCGGGCACATCTTAGCTGTACAGATCAGCTGTCATGTGGAGGTCTGGCATGGGCATACTATTACGCCCAATGTCGGAAAGGGGTTAAACTGAATGACTTGGGTCAAACAATTGACATATCATTCCACAAGCTTCTTACAACAGTTGGTTGGAACTTGGGCCCATTCCTCCTGACAAAACTGGTGTAAGTGATCCAGGTTTGAAGGTCGCCTTGCTCGCACCTGCCTTTTTTTTAAGCTTTGCCCATAAGTTTTCAATAGGATTGAATTCAGGGCGTTGTGATAGTCATTTAAAAACATTGACTTTGTTATCCTTAAGCCACTTTGTTACCATTTTGGCAGTATGCTTTGGGTCATTGTCCATTTGGAAGACCCATTTCCACCCAAACTTTAACTTCCTGGCTGATGTCTTGAAGATGTTTCTTCAGTATTGCTACATAATCTTCTTTTCTCATGATGCCATCTATTTTGTGAAATGCACCAGTCCCTCCTGCAGAAAAACAACCCCACAAAAATTATGCTACCACCCCCATGTTTCACAGTTAGGATGGTGTTCTTAGGCTTCCAAGCTTTTTCCTCCAAACGTAATGATGGTCATTATTCCCAAAAAGTTCAATTTTAGTTTCATCAGACCACAGGACAGGTCTCCAAAAATTAAGGTCTTTGTTCCTGTGTGCATTTAAAAACATTATTCTGGCTTTTTTAGATTCTTTTGGAGTAATTGGCTTCTTCGTGGCACAGTGGCCTTTCAGCCCATGTTGATTCAGTACTCATTTCACTGTGGATATTGACACAATCTTACCAGCTTTCACCATCACAAGGTCTTTTGCTTTTGTCCTTGGGTTTATATGCACATGTTAGACCAAAGCACGTTCATCTCTGGGACACAGAACCCGTCTCCTTTCTGAGCGGTATGATGGCTGGACATTACCATGTTGTTTGTACTTGCGTATAATTGTTTGTACAGATGAATGAGGCACCTTCAGGTATCTTGAAATTGCACCCAAGGACGAGCCAGACTTTCCCATGATGCTGTACAAAGCAGTGTGTTTCAGGTGTGCATTAAAATACATCCACAGGTGTGTCTCTAACTCAGATGTTGCCAAAAAACAGAATCTTCCAAACACATGACATCTTCATATGGGCAGTCCAGAAATGTTTAAAGACATAGTAATCTTAGTGTACAGTGCCTTGCGAAAGTATTTGGCCCCCTGGAGCTTTTTAACCTTTTCCCACATATCATGCTTAAAACATAAAGATACCAAATGTAATTTTTTGGTGAAGAATCAACAAGTGGGACACAATTGTGAAGTTGAATGAAATTTATTAGTTATTTTAAATTTTTGTGGAAATACAAAAACTGAAAAGTTGGGCGTGCAATATTATTCGGCCCCTTTAACTTAATACTTTGTTGCGCCACCTTTTGCTGCGCCACCTTTTGCTGCGATTACAGCTGCAAGTCGCTTGGGGTTTGTCTCTATCAGTTTTGTACATCGAGAGACTGAAATTCTTGCCCATTCTTCCTTGGCAAACAGCTCGAGCTCAGTGAGGTTGGATGGAGATAGTTTGTGAACAGCAGTTTTCAGCTCTTTCCACAGATTCTCGATTGGATTCAGATCTGGACTTTGACTTGGCTATTCTAACACCTGGATATGTTTATTTGTGAACCATTCCATTGTAAATTTTGCTTTATGTTTGGGATCATTGTCTTGTTGGAAGACAAATCTCCGTCCCAGTCTCAGGTCTTTTGCAGACTCAAACAGGTTTTCTTCAAGAATGGTCCTGTATTTGGCTCCATCCATCTTCACATCAATTTTAACCATCTTCCCCTGTCCCTGCAGAACAAAATCAGGCCCAAATCATGATTCTGCCACCACGTTTGACAGTGGGGATGGTGTGTTCAGGGTGATGAGCTGTGTTGCCTTTACGCCAAACATATCGTTTGGCATTGTTGCCAAAAAGTTCGATTTTGGTTTAATCTGACCAGAGCACCTTCTTCCACATGTTTGGTGTGTCTCCCAGGTGGCTTGTTGCAAACTTTAAACAACACTTTTTATGGACATCTTTGAGAAATGGCTTTCTTCTTGCCACTCTTCCATAAAGGCCAGATTTGTGCAGTGTACGACTGATTGTTGTCCTATGGATAGACTGTCCCACCTCAGCTGTAGACCTCTTGGCTGCGTCTCTGATCAGTCTTCTGCTTGTTTGAGATTAAAGTTAAGAGGGACATCCGGGTCTTGGCAGATTTGCAGTGGTATGATACTCCTTCCATTTCAATATGGTCGCTTGCACAGTGCTTCTTGGGATGTTTAAAGTTTTGGAAATCATTTTGTATCCAAATCCGGCTTTAAACATCTCCACAACAGTATCACGGACCTGCCTGTTGTGTTCTTGGTCTTCATGATGCTCTCTGTGCTTCAAACAGAACCCCGAGACAATCACAGAGTAGGCGCATTTATAAGGAGACTTGATTACACACAGGTGGATTATATTTATCATCAGTAGTCATTTAGGACAACATTGGATCATTCAGAGATCCACAATGAACTTCTGGAGTGAGTTTGCAGCACTGAAAGTAAAGGGGCTGAATAATATTGCATGCCCCACTTTTCAGTTTTTGTATTTACACAAAAATTTAAAATAACCAATAAATTTCGTTCAACTTCACAATTGTGTCCCACTTGTTGTTGATTCTTCACCAAGAATTTTCATTTGGTATCTTTATGTTTGAAGCATGATATGTGGGAAAAGGTTGAAAAGTTCCAGGGGCCAAATACTTTCGCAAGGCACTGTATGTAAACTTTTGACTTTGCATTAAGGCTAGGTTCATTTGCATATATGCATCTGCATGCGCATATTTGACGGCTTTTTGACGCTTCAAAAAAATGCAACGTGTTGCGGTCGCCGGACATTGCGATATGACGCATGCATAGCGTTTGCATGCAAACGCATTTCTCTGCGTACACCATGTTAAAGATATGCAAGCAAGACGCATGCGGATGAAACGCTGCGCACACAGACGCAAATGTGAAACCTGCCTAAGTAAGAAAAATGCCTTTAAACATTCTGTCTCTCATTATTCTGGCATTTGGCAAATAATAATCATGGTAATCCTAATTGACCTAAAACGGGAAAGGTTTATTCTGATTTCATGTCAGATATTGAGATAAAGATGCATATGTGTCTTTCTATATAGTGTATGTAAACTTCTGGTTTCAACTGTATGTTTTACTTCTACTGCAAAATCAATAATTATACTCTTCACTTTCTATTTTGTTGACAGCTCCAGCATGTAGAGCTGCACTTGACTTCAGTACAACACTGCTCTATAGAGAGAGACCACAAGGACTAACCTGTCGAAGACATGGAAATAGGATGTATACTCCAAGGGCTCGGGCAGCTGCAGCTTTCACCAGTGGATTTTCACTGTGATTCAGACCAAGCAGCAGTGTTATACACAGTATTTGACGGTTGTCCTAAAATTATAAATATATAAATACTCATTTAAAAGGGAAAATTATGTGTAACTATTCCTACAGGCAAAACAAAATGTATTCCAGGAAATTATTTACTCTACTTCTATTGGCAAATTTCACTTTATAAAATTTCCCATTACATTTTTTGGCGTCTTTTAGTTCCAAATGTAAGATTTGGGATAACATACTAAGGATTTTAAAATATTTCACCAAGCATTGAGATACTGTTTTTAAAAGGACTCGGTCATCGGGTTTTTGACATTCATATTTACACTAAAAGAGTAAGGGTGCAGTTACACTGGCCGATTATCATGAAGGAGTGTTGCTAGGAATGTAGACTTCCCAATAATCACTCAGTGTAAACAGGTTGAAAAACGCCCAATGAATGAAATTACCTCTAGTTCATGGGTGAAATGGTTTTTAAGCTTGCTCAAAAATAATTGTTCTCGACAATGCATCATCCTGTGTAACAAGGACGTGCTGCCGAGAACAATGACAGTGAAGTCAACATGTTGGTACAGGCTATAAACAGCTTGCAAGCAGCTAATGAGTGGTTGTTTAACAAGCACAGGGTGGATAAAAATCATGATTTTTTTAAAAAAATCAAAAAAATCTGATTTTTTTGATTTAAATCGGATTTTTTTTGATTTAAATAGGATTTTTTAATCAAGTTGTACACAAGCAAAACTTTGTCTTTTTGCAAATCAAATTATTTTACACAAATAAAAATATTAAAACAGTTGATGATTATGAAACCTAATAATTTTTATTTGCACTATTAAACAATCAGAATTGTACTACAGAGAGTAAGTACTTTTTAACAATAGCCTATCTCTAACGTTTGAAGTAAGCAAACATCTTCAGTGAATACATCAGTCCTTTAAGCCTACTGTTTATTTAGGACTTTTAATAGGAAAACTAGTTGTCCTGCTTTAGCAGTTCCTAAGCGGTTTCGGACTGTTGTGTGGACAAAACCAAATGAAGAAAACAATCTCTCTACTCCTGCCGATGCAGTCAGTAGCTGAGTAGCTACATTTATTATCTTCGCTGGAAGAACAAGTGATTGCGACTTCCACCAGTCCAGTGGTTTTAGTTCATTAACGACGTTATCTGCAAACATGTATTTTTGAAATGGTGCAGATTCACACTTCAATTTCAGCACAGTTGCCACAATGTCATGGTTAGTATTGGCGAGCCACTCCATTGCAGAGTTGATTTCCGCCTCAGATAGTTTTTTCCCTCTGTAGATGGGATGCAAGATATTGGCTAAATAGTGTTCTTCTTTTAATGCTTGGTCCTTGCGGTGGTGTATTGCAACGTTTACATTGTTTGAGAGGTTCAAGAGATCTAGCGAACCTTCTAAATCTTTCCAAACTTCTGTGGCATCAGCTATGGTTGCAGTATCTTTCTGCATTTTATCCAACGCAATAGATATTGGCTTTAACCTTTCCAAAAGGTCCTTGGCATTTCTCTTCAGTGTCTTCACACCAAGATTTAATACTTTGCTTCGTATATTAGCATCAATTTTATCCCGATGTGTTTCGCAAATGGACACTAATTTTGACCAGTTGTTAATAAACAGTTCCAAGCATTCAGCCAAGGTATTCCATCTAACATCTTGTGGTAGAACCAACTTCAGTCCTCCCATTTCCTTGTAGGTTGCATGTGCAAAATGATTATTGCGGAAATATTTAACAATTTCTACAACATGTTCCTTGACACCCGAAATATGCAGGTCTTTTGCCAAAAGATGCAACAAATGGGCAGAACAACCGTATGTAATGACATTTGTGTCATCCTCATGTGCCAGTTCCGCTCGCATTTTTGCCACATTGCTTGCGTTATCAGTAACTAAGCTCCTTACTTTACATCCAAACTGTTCTTGGCATTGGTGAATTGAGTTCTTAGCAATTTCAAGTAAATATTCAGCAGTATGTGAATTTCCAGATGTGTCGATTGTGTCTGTAAGGTAAGTTTCACCATCTTCTGTTGTGACACAAGTGCAAATTATGGGGTCGTTGTGGATGTTGCTCCAACCATCCAAGCTCATGTTAACAACTTTGTCTTTCAAATATTTTGTACAAGCCGCTCTTTCTTTGTCGTATACAGCCTGAAGATGTTTTCCTGAGATATCAAATCTACTTGGTGGTTTGTAGCCTGGTCTTATTCCTTCGATCATTTGTACAAACAATGGGTGTTCAACTAGTCGGAAAGAAGAATTGGTTGCAAATATGAATTTAGCAATTAATTCATCAAAATGTTCTTTCTGGCTCGTCGTAGTCTTTAAGAGGAATTTTTCTACACTTTGCACGCAAAGTTTTTTGTTGGGTTGCTTTGTTGAAGTTGTACCCAGATATTGATTGTCACGTGCAGCACAAGTCATATTTGACCCTGAAAGCACAGTAATTAAAAATATAATTCGACTGCGTATTTGAAGAAATATAACGAAAATATTTTGAAACAAACTTTTTGAACAATGTAATGGTCCTCGTCCTATAAGGGCTGTCTCAAAAGTTATGCTACTCAAGTTTCCGGTGAAGTTGCTGTAATACTAGTAATATCAGAGCAACTGAAAAAAATTATGTCACAAAAGTTTTAAAAATGTTTTTTTTTAAAAAATGGTCAATTTGGCAGACTTCAAAAGTGAATTGTAGCCTACAATAAAAAAAAAAAATAGGCGTATACACACTCTTTTATTTTTACTTAACGTTAATTCTCTGTGAAATATTGCCTTAACATAAATTTAAATTCTATACTCCAGAACTAGTGCTAGAAATTTTTCTTTTCATAGACTTTACCCATCCCAGTAAAACGTCTGTTAAAATAGGTTGTAATTGCCAGACTTACCACTAGTGCTAGGGTCCTGGTGCATAAGAAGCTGTGGGGGTTCATTGACATTAGTTGTATCACTATCAACATCTTCATTTCCCTTCTGGTTGCAGTTTTCATAATGTGATTTCAAACGGCAAACAAGTCCTTGGATATCCTTTTGACAGTATTTGCACTTTGCTCTCCCACCTTTCTTTCCAAGCTCTGCTGGCATCTCAACAAAATGAACCCAAATAGGGTCTCTCTTACGACCTGCCATGGCTCACGCAGATCACTTCTGAAGTTTGATTGTTACTACAGCCAAGTACTGCTGACTGACTATCCAACAAGTTTGGGCATGTCAACTGAATGGAAAAAGAAACTGAAACCAAGCTACAGAAAGTGAAACCAAGCTAGAAGTGTGGAGTTAATTGAACAATGATTGAAAGTTTTAGATTTTAATCGTGATTTATATTAAAAAAATCTTTTGATTTAAATCAGTGATTTAAATCATGATTAAAATCACGATTTAAATCGATCTGATTTAAATAGAAAAAAATCATTTGATTTAAATCATGATTTAAATCGTTGATTTATATCGGCGTGATTTAAATCAATCCACCCTGAACAAGCATGATCGTGCAGTATATGTACAACTTCAGTCATTCTGATTTTCCACTAAAAAGACTGCTCACAAAGAGTTAAAATGTGAGTTTGCAGACGATGTATCACAACAAACATCCTGTTCAAGTATAAGAGAAATAACTTTTTTCTGAGCATTAGTTACAATATGTCTGAACACGACACAGCGTCAATCTGACCACTGGTGCAGAGGTGAATTATTCTTAATTTTGCCAGACTTACTGTTCCTTTGTTCAGTAGGTCAAGGAACATGAGCCATGGTTTCATGGGAGACTGTCCTTTGACCCTTGTTGTATGTTATTTTGTGGAATGCCTGCTGATTACATATTATATCAGCCCCTGCAGTGCTCTAGTCTGCATAACTTGGAGGACAAATATGCAGTCTAACTGAACCATTAGTGATTACCTACCCATACCTCGGTCACTGGCATGATTCTACAGGATGTCAGTCCAGGAACCACGGTTCTAGCTGGTGTACTTGCTAGGTATGTATCATATGCTGTTGACGATCCAATAAATCTGCACTAATCCATACCTCCCACTACCCGCACCAATACTTCTCCCAAGTTGCGCCAATCCTCTGCCCCAAGAAATCTCCTTAAGTTGCAGGGACACGTGACAGCACGGTGGCTGACACTGTGCACGCTACTAAGGCTAGGTTCACACTGCGTTTAACCAGCCCGTTCAACACATAGCGTTGACGGGCTGGTAACGGTATAGCATAACGCGATCGCGTTATGCTATACCCGCTAGTGCAGTGTGCTAGTGTGAGGAGAGATTTCTAACCTGCTCAGGTTTTCCTATCTTATGGGTACCCACGCAATGAAGCAATAATCAGAGCGATACACTGTTCGTTGTCTTTCCAAATAGTCTCTAAAGTTTATTGACAGGGTGATCTTTTATAGTACAAGATCAAAGGGAAATGAGGTTACATAACAATTGACATAAAGAAAAGGGAGTTACACAATAAGTTGTCACATGCATCCTGGGACACAAGATTAATTGGATGACCAAATATGGGGATACTTCCTAATTTGAATGTTCATCTGTGCTAGCGGTGACAGAGCCTCAGACGCTGCAGCCCGCGTCCGAGGCTCCGTCACTGAATGACGTCACATCGCGAACGCAGGCCACTTTACGGCATGCGTCGCGATGCGCCCGACAATGGGGTCAATGGCAGCGTTAACGGACTGCGTTACACCGCGTTATACCGCGGTGTAACGCAGTCCGTCTAACGGACTGCCTAAAAGCAGTGTGAACCCAGCCTTAATAGCAATGGATACTCACGGCCCTCCACGCACATAGGCCTGGTGAAAATTCCGGCAGCTGTGCTCTGCTTGTAAGCAGAACATTACGTCCATGCCATGTGCTGCTTACAAGCATAAAGCAGCTGCTGGCATCGGAACAAGGCGCTTCAAGGGAGGGCAAATATGTTTTTTTTATGCTTTTGATGCGAGCTATGCATATCAGAATGGGGATGAGGAGGCCGGGATGAGGGGACAATGCATATCCAGCTTATACTCGAGTCAATACGATTTCCCAGTTTTTTTGTGGTAAAATTAGGTGCCTCGGCTTATACTCGGGTCAGCTTATACACGAGTATTTACAGTAATTAAAAGTAAATAATACAAGAGACATAGTACTCATAATAAAAAGGATGAATAACTACAAATTATGTACAAAAAATGTGCACACAACATTGAAAAAATGCATGATTTTAATCATCTTAAAGAAACACACACATATATGACAACCAAAAAAAAGTCAGTCACCTAGTAGATGGTGATAGACAGCGGCAAATATAACAGCAAATTAAAAAGTATGGTTTAGAGAAGAAGAAATATCTGGAAGTGGTCAAGCAAAGCTCAAAAACCACAGTGATAAAAATTTTATGTAGTGAAATAATAAACTAACAAAGCCAGGACTAGGCCCAGTCATATATAATATTTTTAACGCCACAAAAGTGTGCACAGTGTGTACCTGTAAGCTGTCCTCCTGTTAGTGCAGTGCCAGCTCAAACATGTGTTTCGGCACTTGGCCTTCTTCTGGGGGTCTTTCAATGTGCTATTATACCTGCTGATGTGTGATGCGCCATCTACTGGGCGAGTCACTTTTTTTTACTCATCTTATATATGTGAATTTTTGTAAGATGAATAAAGGTAATTAATTTTATATTTTCTTGGCTTTGACATATTGGTTGTCAGCAGGTTTTTGCCATGTAGGCTGACAGCAGGATACTGTAGGCACCCAGATTCCAGCGATGCATTACTTCGGGCGCTTTCACATTGCGTTTGAGAATCGCGTTGGGGCATACGTCTGTAGCACCCCCACAAAACAGGGCCATAAATTGTAATGCTGACAGAAGAGCGAACACGCGCTCTGACGTGCACATTTTTCTCAGGGGACACCAAAACGCAGTTTACTAAGTCTGAGTTCCATCTCCTGGAGGCGTAAACTCCAGAAAATGATGCACATCAGAGCGCACGTTCACTCTGTCTGCATCATTACATTGTATGGCCTGCCGGCGCAAACATGCGAACCGTTTCGTGGGATGGTATGGACGTATGCCCCGATGGGACCCACGAACGCAATGTGAAAGCACCTTTTGTTTACTGGGTGCAGCAGTTGGGATGGAATCACAGTTTTCTCTGCTGCAGTTCTAGCAGAGCTCAGTAGTTGTAGTCCACACCACTTATTCTTGTGTATATTGTATAGTGACAGCTGCTAATCAGTGCTTGGGGTGTGCTTGGACTAGGAGGCACAAGGCCAGCTGTCCTGTACTAATAATCTCCTGCTAATATAACACTGGTTGTATTGAAACAGAAAAACACAGCCCTGTAAGTGACATCTCTGGAAACATGGTCTCTGCGCTTACATTATGGTGCGGTCAGATAACACAGCAAAACTTGGTGACATATTCCCTTTAATAAATATATGTACTGGTGTATATTTAAAAAAACATTGTATCTGTTGTGCTCCCAGTATCCAAATGACTTCATTACCCAGCACAGAGCCCACAGTGTGTGAACATAAAAACACTTGGGTTATTGTGGCGGTGTCAGAAAAAACATGGTCTGCTGCAGGGGTGCACAAGCATTTTGGGTCTGAGGGCCACATAGCACCAATCCCAAATCCTGTGATATCTGGCTATTACAACATATTGAAGGTATGTGCCATAAATATCTAATAGGTGGTGTTTCCATCGATAGGGTTCCCACTAGTCAAGAAGGTAGAAGTGTTCACAGTCCAGAAAGAGACCATGCATTCAGTTCTCACCCTTGCAGTATACTGGTCTTCTCTGTGACATGGAAAAGACATTATCAGACACTATCATAACTGTGAGCAGATGGTTGAGGGCCACAATGAGTGACGTTATGGGCCACACTTGACTACCAGGCTGTAAGTTATGCACCTTTTGTTTATAGCATTAATATACATTGAGTACTAATGTGTTATTTTTGTAAAAAGTGCTCTTTTAGTCAAAGCCATGAAATCTTGTGTTCTCACAATTTATGATGCCATGAGGGATGATGGGATGATGCTGGGCACGCTGCCATAGCCTAATTTAGGGTGGTAGATGGTCCTCTAAGAGTGTAAACACATTAATACATACTCAGAAGCTCTATTGCTCCACAAAAATTTGATAAAAAATGGTATTGATCCCTTCTGAGTGGTTTTACCTACGCCCTTCTTTAAGTGTAGCAAGTGTCTTACGTTTGCCAGAATGGGCACAAAAGCTTTCCTTTCTCAATTATTTCACGATAACCAATAACTTCTGTATATTCGGAAAATTTTGCATAAAATGAAAAAAAGATTTTCAGCTTGCAGTTTAGGCTTGGAAATGCAGTTATTTTACTGCAGTTATTGTAAGAACAAAAAAAAATCTATGTGTATATCTGCTTACTGGTAAACTGGTGAAAGCATCTGGCAAAACAGATGAAAGGGCATCACAAGCACTCGTCTGAAGAGTAGGGTGCTGCTCGTTCTGTAACGCTCCAGGCAAAGGACCACTCAAGATCATGTTCCAAAAAGCTGCCGCCTGTTCAACAGAAAAGAGAAGTTAGAATTTGTCGGTTGTAATGAATTAACATGTTATATAGCTTACAAGATATATACATTAAAAAAGAAAAACAGATTGTGAACATACCTGACAAACAGTCACCCTCTGAGAAATCGGGACCGATGAATCGGGTTTTTGCTGTTGGACTATACCTGTTCCCAATTCTTCTAACAACTAGAAAAGAAATCAAGCGGACACATCGTCTAATGGCCCACAGATCACAGGAGAGTCACACAACTACATTATCTAAAAGCTGCCATTATTAGGCCGGCGTCACACTAGAGAGGAATACGGACGAGGGGTAAGGGGGGGAAGAAAAAAAAAACAAAAAAAAAACGCATAGCACTCGGACCACTGAATCTATGGGGCAGATTCCATCATTAGTTTTTTTCTTGGACGTAATATACGTGCGAGAGAAATCGCAGCATGCTGCGATTTGCACCATATCTCGGCCGACACTCACTAATGCAAGTCTATGGGTGCGAGAAAAACTCGCACACCACACGGACCATGCGTGTGACTTGAGAGAAATACGCACCGGTGTCCTTAGAATAGCTGGCAATTCAGTGTGATGTACAGTAAAATCACACTGACAGCTTGCAATAGAATAGAGGGATTTTCTGGTACTCACCGTAAAATCTTTCTTGGAGCCTTCATTGGGGGACACAGGAAACCATGGGTGTATGCTGCTGTTGCTAGGAGGCTGACACTATGTAAAAAAAAGGAAAAGGTGGCTCCTCCCCGGAAGTATACACCCACCGACAGCCACTAAGTACCTCAGTAGGTGCAAAAAGCAGTAGGAGCAGAAACAAGAACTCAAACATATGTACCAACTCAAACAGGGGCTCTTAAGGCACTGCCACACTAAGCGATCGCACCAGCTATCACGACAACGACACGACCTGGCGAGATCGCTAGTTAGATTCCAAACACAACTCATCAGCGATCTGTATAACGACCTCTGCGGTCGTTGGGAAAACCTAGTCCCACCTGCGACGCTGGTGAAGTCGTTCATAAAGGGTGTCACACTCAGCGATTCAGGCTCACCAGCGGGACACCAACGACCAAAAAATGGCTCAGAACGTTCATGAGCGATCAGCGACATCTCAGCAGGGGCCACATCACTGCGACATGTCACACACAGCTAAGTCGCTAACGAGATCGCTACTGCATCATAAATGGTGACGCAGTAGCGATCTCGCTAGCGATCTCGCTTAGTGTGGCATACCCTTTAGGCCCAACAAGGTACCACTAACAAACAGGGGGGGTGCTGTGTCCCTCAATGAAGGCTCCAAGAAAGATTTTATGGTGAGTACCAGAAAATCCCTCTTTCTTTATCGCTTCATTGGGGGACACAGGTAACCATGGGACATCCAAAAGCAGTCCCTATGGTGGGAAAACAACTTAGGCAACGCAAAGAAAGAACCTAGGTCGGTCGGTGAACCACCGCCACCTGCAGAACCTTCCTACCTAAGCCTGCATCGGACGAGGCCTGGGTATGAACCCTGTAGAACCTTGCAAAAGTGTGCAAGGACGACCAAGTCGCAGCCTTGCAGATCTGTAGCGCCGAAGCTTGGTGACGGACAGCCCAAGAACCTCCGACAGCCCAGGTGGAGTGGGCTCTCACTCCCCGAGGGGGTCGTTTCTCTTGAACGCAGTACGCCTCCAGCATTGCAGAATGAATCCAACGAGCGATCGTGGACTTAGAGGCCGGGAGACCTTTCCGGCGACCTTCAAAGATGACAAACAGAGAATTGGATTGACGAAGAGGGGCAGTCCTAGAAAGATAGACCCGGATGGCTCTGACCACATCCAACTTATGAAGAGACTTCTCCAGAGGATGAACTGGGGAAGGACAGGATGAAGGAAGAACGATATCCTCATTGATGTGGAAGGAGGATACCACCTTAGGAAGGAATGAAGGAACAGGTCTGAGAACTATCTTGTCCTGATGAAGAACCAGGAATGGGGAACGACACCATAAGGCTGCCAGCTCAGACACACTCTTAATGGATGTAATTGCAATTAGGAAGGCCACTTTCCAAGAAAGGAATGAAAAGGAGATGTCCTGAAGAGGCTTGAATGGTGCAGACTGGAGAGCGCTCAGGACAGGTTAAGGTCCCAGGGGTCCAACGGAGAACGGTAAGGAAGAGCCAGATGGGCAACCCCCTGGAGAAAGGTCTTGACTTGAGGTAAGGAAGACAAATCCCTCTGGAAAAGGATGGACAGGGCAGAGACTTGACCCTTTAGGGTACTGAGTGATAGGCCCGAATCCAGTCCTAATTAAAGAAAGGCAAGAAGGGAAGGAAGGGAAAAGGTCATAGGAAAGAGATCGTTTTCCTCGCACCATCTGAAGAAAGCCTTCCAGTACCTGTGGTAAATGCGGGAAGAAGCTGGTTTTCTAGCTCTGATCATGGTCTGAATGACCCGGTGAGAAAAACCCGAATCCCTTAGGACCGCGGCCTCAACGGCCATGCCGTTAAACTCAGAGACTGAGAACTCTGGTGGAAGAGGGGGCCCTGTGAGAGGAGATCCGGACGGTCTGGAAGCCTCCAGGGGGTGTCCGCGAGCATGTTTACCAGTTCCGCGTACCAGGGGCGTCTTGGCCAATCTGGTGCTACCAGGATAACCGGAATCCCTTCCGCCTTTATCTTCTTTACGACCCTTGGGAGTAAGGGAAGTGGGGGAACAGGTAAGGGAGCTGGAACTAAGACCATGGAATCACCAAGGCGTCAGTGTCGATGGCCAGAGGGTCCCGGGACCTGGCCACGAACCGAGGAACTTTGTGGTTCATACGAGACTGTTGTGAATGTGTTAGAAATGAATTCTGAGCAGAAGCTCCCTCTGGTGGTTACAAACAGTACTGAACTATCCAATGAAGATTGTGAAGATTGGCGATCAGGTGTTACTGACTGGTCTTATATAAGGGAGGTTCCCTCCCATCAGGGTTGCCGGTGATCAATTGTTCTGGTCTCATCTTTGATTCCTGTTCACTTTGTAGCTTGCTGTTTCGTGCCTGCATCTTCTGCTAACAGATAAGACAATTTCTTCTTTTAGTTTTTTGTGCTTGCTTTTTGCATTTTGTCCTGCACTTCTGTGGGGGTCTGCCGGGTCCCCTCCGGGGGCTTGTGCTCCTCTCAGTTTAGTTCAGCCACTGTTTGTTCATTTGCCTTTTCCAGTTTTTTCAGTGGCTGCTGTTTTGTTTCACCAGAGAACTAATTTAGGTGGTAGAGGTCGTGTGATCTCAGGTGTTTTTGTAATTAGTAGAGTTGGTACT
Organism: Oophaga sylvatica; assembly: GCA_033576555.1. NCBI lineage: Eukaryota > Metazoa > Chordata > Amphibia > Anura > Dendrobatidae > Oophaga > Oophaga sylvatica. The sequence continues at coordinate 448,652,193 of JARQOD010000002.1, read as the reverse complement.
TTTCAGGGTTTTTTGGGATTGCAGTAAGTGTCCTTCCTATCCTTTTCTATTTAGGAAGTTTGGGCCCCAACGTTTGCTCATACTATTTTCTGTCTGTGTTTGTATTTCCTCTTGTCTAACCGCCATTACATGTTTGGGGGCTTTCTATGTTCTTTGGGGATCTGCTCCGGGGCAGATAGTTTTCCTCTTTCTGTCTTTAGGTGTAGTTAGCTTCTCAGGCTGTGACGAGGCGTCTAGGACCAATGTAGGTACGCTCCACGGCTGCCTTTAGTTGTGGTGGTTAGTCAGGGTACTGCAATCCCATAGATTCCAACCTCTCTGGTGTATTTCCTTTTTTGCCTGCTCTCCTCAGCTACCAAATCATAACACGAGACGCCATGACGTGACGTCCAGAGAGCCCCGATGTTGATAAATTTGATTGAAGACTGAGGGATGGAGGGACCACTCGCCTGACGTTATGCCCTGGCGACTGAGAAAAATCGGCTGCCCAATTTTCGACCCCTGGAATATGAATGGCTGATAAGGCCGGAACGTGACGTTCCACCCAACGCAGAATCTTTGCTGTTTCCGGCATCACCTGTTTGCTGCAGGTCCCGCCCTGATGGTTTATGTATGCCACGGCCGTGGCATTATCCGACTGAATGCGATCGGGTTTGCCTGCCAGAAGAGACTGCCAGCGGAGGAGGGCAAGGAATATTGCCCTGATTTTCAGAAGATTGATGGGAAGGAGGGCCTCCTTCCTCCTCCCCACCCAAGGAGACTCGCGTCGGTGGTGATGACCTGCCACTGAAGAGGAAGGAAGGACCTCCCTCATAGGATTGACGAAGACAGAGTCCACCAGGTCAGGGACTGCCTCACCGGGAGGGGCAGACGAACAGAGCGGCAGAGGTTTTGTTCCAGGTGGACAGGAGGAACTGTTGAAGACGGGCGAGTGTGAAACTGGGCGAAAGGCACGGCTTCCATGGAGGCGACCATTTTCCCCAGGACCCTCATGCAAGATCGAAGGGGAAAGGGAACCGGGCGCCTTAGAGATCGGACTCCCTTGCAGAGAGCAGAGAACTTGTCCCTCGGGAGGAACACCCGGGACAAGTGCGTGTCGAATTCCATGCCCAGGAAGGTCAGATGCTGAGAAGGGGTTAGAGAGGACGTCTCTCAGTTGATGATCCAGCCGAGACGAGTCATGATGTCCAGGGTGACTTGAAGACTCTGAGCACAGTCTCGGCGTGATGAGCCCTTGATTAACAGATCGTCCAGGTAAGGGATTATGAGAATCCCCCTGGAGTGAAGAATAGCCATGACCGCCGCCATCACCTTCGTGAAGACCCTGGGGGCAGAGGCCAGGCCGAAGGGGAGGGCCGTGAATTGGAAGTGGTCATCCTGGATTGTGAACCGAAGAAAACGCTGGTGCCGCACGCAAATCGGGATGTGAAGGTACGCGTCCTGAATGTCTACGGAGCAGAGGAATTCCCCCGGCTCCATCGCGGCGATTACTGAGCGTAAGAACTCCATCCTGAAGTGGCGGATCCGAAAGTGGTGATTCAGCAGTTTGAGGTCCAGGATATGACGGAGAGAACCGTCTTTCTTTGGGACTACGAAACGATTCGAGTAGAAACCCGAAAAGCACTAGTTTGAAGGAACGGGAACAACTATTCCGGCGGCCAGAAGGGAAGAGACGGCCTGGAGGAAACCTTGGGTCTGGGACGGCTGTCTTGGCGGGCGAGAAAGGAAGAAGCGACTTTTCTGGGTGGGAAGAAAAGTCGATCTTGTAACCGGAGGTAACAATCTCCCTGACTCAGGCATCGCTGACCATCGACAGCCAAGCGTCCCCGAAGAGAAGAAGTCTGCCTCCCACCCTGGAAAGCCTTCCAGGTGGGGGTGACCCGTCACTTGGAACGAAACCTGTTAGATCGGGACCCAGAGGGCTTAGAGGAATGGCCCTTTGGCTTCCAGTGAGGAGAGGGTTTGAAGGAAGGTCTTCTCCGTTCTCTTGACGAGGAGAGGCGCTCCTGCTGAGAAGAGAATTCTGAAGATGTGAAGGGACGAAAAGACCTAAAGGGCAGAGGGCCCTTCCTGTTAAATGGACGCTTAGGTCTGGATTGAGGGAGAGAGGTGCTCTTGCCTCCAGTAGCGTTGGAAATTATCTGGTCCAGCCTAGCACCAAAGAGCCTAGAGCCCTGGAAGGCTAGGTTGGTGAGAGATCTCTTGGACATAGTATCCGCACTCCAGGCCTTTAGCCAAAGGATGCGGCGAAAAGCCACGATGTTGCTGCTTGCTCTAGCGGAACAACCCGCTGAGTCCAAGGAAGCAGCCAGAATGTATTTGCCAGCATGGCCAATTTGGTCTGCCAACTCAGCTAGCTCGTGTGGGGGGGGCTGAAGCCAAGATACAACTGCGAAGCATCTTAGCCCAAGCCGAAATGGCTTTCGCCACCCAGGTGAAAGCGAAACTGGGACAAAGAAGCGCAAGCTGCCTCAAAGGCTGATTTGGCCAAAGATTCAATCTGCCTGTCAGTAGCGTCTTTAAGAGATGCGCCATCTGGCAAGGACAGGACCCTTTAGAAGAAAGACGAGAGACAGGCGGATCCACTTGTTGAGAAGATCGGGGTTAAAGGGGTATAGAATGTCTAAGTGCTTCCTGCCTGGGAAGCGCTTTTCGGGATGCTCCCAGTGCTTTGACAAGGTGGACTCGAACTCCTCGTGGTTTGGAAAGGAGCGAGAAGGACGCTTAACCCGCTTAAATGAGACAGAGGAATCCTGGGCAGGAATCTCGTCCTCCTTTAGTTTGATTGTTTGCAAAATAGCTGAGATAAGGCTATCAACCATGACCTGCATCTTGGAGGTCTGGTCTGAATCAGAGTCAGACCCGGACTGGGAGTCTATGTCCGACCAAGGTCCTCCTCAGAAGAGGGGAAATGGGCAGAGGATAGCAACTTAGATGCTGCGGAGTGGCCAGGGGAGCTGGACGAGGAGCCAGACAGGGTCCTCTTTCTAGAACCTCTCACAGTTCTGTCCATTTGAAGGTCGAGGTCAGGTAGTGCGAATCGCCATGGGAGATGGTCGGGACACTGGTGGCTGAGGAGAGCTGTGGAAGGCATTCAAGGACCGAGACCAGGGACTGGGACACCTTAGTCAGGTCTGCGACCGACTGAGACATGGCAACGGCCCACTCGAGGGGAGGGGGAGTGCTCTCATCCCGGGAGTCGGAGTGTTCCTGTGGGGCAGACATGGTGGCAGGACTGCAGGACGGACAGAAAGGCGAGGACTGGCCTAACGTCCACTTTTTCTTACAGCGTGCGCAGGCGTAGTAGGTCACCGTGGGCTTAGAATAAGAAGCCCCAGCAGAGTTGAACATAGGTAGAGCCTGCTGCGCTATGGCAATAGAAGTATCGATAGAGATACTGCGGAGGAGGAAAAATAGGGCCCGGGAAACAGGGGGAGAGAGTGTAGAGCCTACCAGTGCAGCGAGCTACTGCAGAGTTAGCTGTGTCCCCCGGCAGAGGAAGCGTCCAAGGCAGGGCAGAGGAAAGATGCTGTGCTGCTGAGCAGTTTCCCAAGAAGAGAAGAGCAGGGAACCTCATGGTGGAGATGGAGGGAGGGGCCTGACTGCTGAGCGTTCAAAGGCTGCTCGCAAAAGAGAGGTGGGGGCTATGAGAGCAAGAAAAGAAAGAGCCCTTGTGATAGGCCCGTCAGCGGTGGGGGGCGTGCGCGCTAAGAAAGACAGCGCCTGATTGGAAAGGAACCAGAGGCGCCGAGATAGCGCGTGCAAGGAAGGGGGAAGAGGGGGCGTGACAAAGCGCCCGCCGAAGAGAGTGAAAGTGAAAGAGCCGGCACGGCGCAGAGAGAAAAAACACACACCACACTCTGTGAGGATAGGAGGACAGGGGGCCGGCGAGGGGGAGAGCAAGACTGCGAGATGCCGGTTAGTGTTGACCGAAGGAGCCGCACACACACAAGGAGCGGCCCCGGGAGAGGCCGGCGTGGAGAGGCGTGAGTTTCAAAAATGAGAAGCGCTTCTGGGGAAGGAGACTAGGACCGCAGGCAAGACGCGCGCTTAATAGTGGCGCCAAATTCAAACGCCAGGAGGCTGGGCAGCTCGCTCTAGGCCAAAGCCGGGGTTGCATGGGGAGTTGTTGCAGTCGCATGCCCAGGTGATGGGGGGGTCTGGTACCTGTGAGTCCTGATACCACTTGCCGCGAAGGGGAGGATCGCTAAGGGTCCCTTGATGGAGAGGGGCACTGGAGACGGACATCCTCCTTCCCACACCGTATCCTGGATGGTGTAGATGACGGCCTCAACCCCTTGTGGGAAAGGAGGAAGGTCACCGCCGGTGACCACCGTCTTCCTCTCAGCCCTCCGAAGAGAGGGGTGAGAAGGGGAACGGCAAGGACCAGCCACCGATATCAACCCTGGAGCACCTGTGAGGGTGACAGGGGATAGGGTCCTGCCTGCGGGCCTGAGAGTTGCGATGTGGGTGACACCACATTGCTCGCTCAGCCGCATGATGGGAAGGCAGGGTGAGAAATTACACCCTGATTCCCTGATAGCTGTATCTGAAAAGCAAAGGGAAAAGAATAATAAAACACAACAAAACCTGAAAGGAAAAAGGATTAGTTGCGGAACTGGGGAGAACCAGGTCCGCCTCCTACAGACACCAAGCACAAACTGGGGTACTTAGTGCCTGTCGGTGGGTGTATACTGCGGGGAGGAGCCACCTTTTCCTTTTTTTGCATAGTGTCAGCCTCCTAGCAACAGCAGCATACACCCATGGTTACCTGTGTCCCCCAATGAAGCGATAAAGAAAGATATATACACATAGTATAGGTGTGTAATCTAACCATTACATATATCTTCAATGTGTCAGCACTAAGATGATTTTTATGAGCAGCCTCGCTCATTGACACACATATCCAGATCAAACACCATAAATTAGAAGACTATTAGAGTCCTATGACTTCTACATACTGGTGTAATCCACCAGTTTTTAAAGACCTGTTAATACATTGTATGTTAATGGCCCTGCAAAATGAAGGGGCAACAACTGCTATAAAATGGCTGAAACGGGCGGCTACACCACAGGTACAGGTGAGCTCAAAAGTTTACATACCCCAGCAGAATTTTTGCTTCCTTGCCCTTTTTTCAGAGAATATGAATGACGACACCAAAACTTTTTCTCCACTCATGGTTAGTGGTTGGGTGAAGCTATTTATTGTCAAACTACTGTGTTTTCTCTTATTAAATCATAATGACAACCCAAAACATCCAAATGACCCTGATCAAAAGCTTACATACCCTGGTGATTTTGGCCTGATAACATGCACAGAAGTTGACACAAATGAGTTTGAATGGCTACTAAAGTAACATCATCACCTGTGACCTGTTTGCTTTTAATCAGTGTGTGTGCATAAAAGCGGAGTGAGTTTCTGGGATCCAGACAGACTCTTGCATCTTTCATCCAGCCACTGACGTTTCTGGATTGTAACTCATGGGGAAAGCAAAAGAATGGTCCACGGATATACGGGAAAAGGTATTTGAACTGTATAAAACAGGAAAGACATACAAAAAGATATGCAAGGAATTGATAATACCAGTCAGCAGCGTTCAAACTGTGATTATCAAATGGAAAATCAAGGGCTCTGTAAACAAAACCACGGTATCCACAACTGCCAGGAAAATTGTTCGGGATGCAAAAAAAATCCACAAATAACATCAGCTGAAATACTGGACTCTCTGAAAACTAGCGGTGTGGCTGTTTCAAGATGCACAATAAGGAGGCACTTGAAGAAAGCTGCACGGTCGAGTCACCAGAAGAAAGCCATTACTGCGCAAATGCCACAAAGTATCTTGCATACAATACGCAAAACAGCACAGGGACAAGCCTCAAAATGTCTGGAATAAAGTAATTTGGAGTGATAAGACCAAAATTTAACTTTTTGGCCACAACCATAAATGTTACATTTGGAGAGAGGTCCACAAGGCCTATGATGAATGGAACACCATTACTACTGTAAAGCACAGAGGTGGATCGCTGATGTTTTGGGGATGTGTGCTCTACAAAGGCACAGGAAGCTTGGTCACAGTTGACGGAAAGATGAATGTAGCATGTTATCAGCAAATACTGGAGGCAAATTTGCAATCATTAGCCCGGAAGCTGCGCATGGGACGTACTTGGACGTTCCAACATGACAAAGATCCAAAACACAAGGCCAAGTCGACCTGTCATTGACTACAGCAGAACAAAGTGAAGGTTCTGGAGTGGCCATCTCAGTCTCCTGACCTCAATATCATTGAGCCACTCTGGGGAGATCTCAAGCGTGCAGTTCATGCTAGACAGCTCAGGAATTTACAGGAACTGGAGGCTTTTTGCCAAGAAGATTGGGCAGCTTTCTATCTGAGAAAATAAGGACCCTCATCCACAACTACCACAAAAGACTTCAAGCTGTCATTGATGTTAGAGGGGGCAATACATGATATTAAGAAATGGGATATGTGAACTTTTGAGCAGGGTCATTTGGATGTTTTGTGTTGTCATTATGATTTAAAACGAGACAACACAGTAGTTTGACAATAAATGGCTTCACCCAACCACTACATGAGTGGAGAAAAAGTTTTGGTGTTATCATTCACATCTCTGAAAAAAGCCAAGAAAGAAAAAGTTCTGCCAGTTTATGTAAACTTTTGAGCACTACTGTAGCTAGACAGTTTAAATGGGTTTTCACATCTCACAAAGTAATAGCTTATCAATATTGTCAGGGGAAAAAGGGACTAGATCACTTGTTTAATTAATGTTATAGCCACTATTTTTCCCTGCACAGCAGAGCTCCCGACTAGGGTTGAGCATTCCGATACCGAAACCCGGTTCCGATACCTGAAATCCAATGTAAGTCTATGGGAACAAAATATCGGAATTAAAAAATTCCGATATTTTGTTCCCATAGACTTACATTGGATTTCAGGTATCGGAACCGGGTTTCGGTATCGGAATGCTCAACCCTACTCCCGACCACTCGCTGCACACAGGGCTGCTGGACGACCCCATTGAAGAGAATAGAGTGGGCTTACCTTCGCACCGTGGAGCTGTATAGAAGCATCCATCTCTTGCATACACTTGCATGCCACCTCTCCCAGCTCCATTAGATAACTCTGTGCCATACTGAATAACCCTTAACGAGACGGGCAAGAACCTATAGAACACGATCAAAATACATTTTGTAAGGGAGTCTTTACATCATACATCCAGATTAAACTGCAACCCCACCATAAAAGTTTAGCGGAAAAAACATCAAGAGCCAACATGGCTCATAATTCTCTATTTTGTATTGAGGAGAGAGTAATTGACATTCACACCTGCAAGGCTTCAAGTCGGACAGGAGAGGGTTCGTACTGAATATTAGCTGTGGAGCTGACATCACTGTCAGAATAGGAGTCTTCCCTTGGATTAACCACCAGAGAGATGCACAGCCGTATTAGCCAGCAGGACTCGGCCTGTGGCTGCTCACCATATAGGCTCGCTCTCCCTTCTGCTTCCTGAAGGGTCTCGTTTCCTCCACCAGTCGGGGTCACTGAGTCGGTAATAACTGCAGGCCCGGCATTTGGCAGCAGTGAAACACTTGGTTGCTGCAGAAGAATTTTCACCTCCGGTAAAGGCGTCTGAGCAGATACAATAGCGCCCAGTAATGTCAGGCTTGAGACACGAACATTTACATCTAGAGACAAAAAATGTGATGGGATATGCATGAAATAAGTGACAAAGAATGTCATACATATGTAATCACACACATGATAAAGCCAATAATGACAAATTCATCATGACAGTTTAATTTGAGAGTAAAGGGAACCTGACCGAGGATACATGCCCGAACCACAGGCAGCAGGTATCAGACACGGATGGTATGATCTCAGTCAGGTATGTTTGACTCGAAAACGCTTTCAGAGAAAAACACTTTACAAGCTGCCGTGGACCAAGCCGCATGGAAGACTAGTCTAAGGCTGGTTCCAGATGGCTTCATCCCGCCCGCTGCGAATAACAGAGATCTCTTCTGACACACAGGGAGAAACCTGTCACTCAAGGAGAGTGGGAGGGAGAAGCTGCTGGGGATCTTTTCCACTTGTTACCCATTGGTTTGGTCAATAACCAGTTTTCAAAAGCTTATTTTTTTCTGGAATGCCTCAATTTCTAAGAAAAACCTACTTTATCAGCTTGCCAGGGACTGAGCCACACCGTGACTAGTCGGAAAAGTCTCCGGTGGTTTCTTCCTACCAGCTCTCCTCGAGTAGCAGGTCTCTCGCTGCATGGTAGAAACCTATCAATTTTTGGCATTGGGCAGGGAGAAGCAACCAGGGCCCGGACTGACTAGTCACCTGTGCAGTTAGGTCCGCAGCAGTTTTTAAAGCGAGTTACACATACATGCCTGAGACATGTTGCCTGTGGTCATATATGCGCTGTCAGGTTGCCTTTAAAAGGGAACATTAAAAATCCATGTGACACCTTTGTGCTGTCCATTTTTATTTTGGACAGCACATGGACCCATACATATATCGGTTTTTAAAAATAGGCCCATCGTAAGACTCAAAACATGTTCTATGGTAATCCAGTAGCTCAGACTCGGCCATTAAAGTATATGGCGATCTGTGTAACACGCTACAACGGATGACACACTGAACACATACTTTATACTTCAGTGCTCCATCCACGTTTCATCCATTTTTAGCTGATACATTCCTAAGAGTCAATGGATAAAAAAAAAAAAAAAAGTTCAGACAGTCCACCTAATGAAAAAAGGGATCAGTAGAAAAACAGATCCCACTTGAATGAAACCGAGCGGGGGAAAAAAAATAAATAAAAAAGTCTGCTCTTCTCAGATGGGAACACTCATATGGATGTGTGAATGTAGCCCAACAAGCATTTATATGTCTCAGAATAAAAAGACGTACACACCTTTATTACGAATGTATGGTTTAATATGGGTCCAGACTCTGGTAAGCAGGCCAACTTTCAACCGATGATATGGTGCATTGGACACCAAATTTGCAAGGCACTGGAAAAGAAATTGATAATAAGTTAAAAGGTACTTATGTTATACATTTTCAGCATTATATAATGGTTGCAAAGCAAATAATGAGCATGCAGAAAATGTATAGCAACTAAAGTGCCCACCATGTTAAGGGCAGCCCAAGATCAGAAATCTCTCCCTTTAATTGTTGAACCTTTCAAGGTATTCAGAAAAGTTGTATCATATCAGAAATATCTTTCTCCAATGTTAAATCGCTAAAGCCCTTGTAAGATGGTCTAAAGTTTGAAAGTTATCCCTTTTCACTTGGATAGGGGCTAACTTCCTAATCACTGGCAGTCCAACTACTGGGACGGCTATCGACCCAGAGAACTGGGGCTCTAAAGCAGTGGTCGATTATGTGCACTGTTGCTTCATTTATCCATTTATTAAACAGGCACGGCCATCAAAGTTTTTATCTTGGTAATATATTCAGTCAACATATTATATAGCACTGTGTACTTACAATTGCTCATTTTGACTTTCTATCCAGCTAATTCTTCTCTTTTCTCTGCTCTATGTACAAACAGGCAGTTCCTTCTCTGCATAAGGCCACGTTCACGTTAAGTGTTTGGTCAGTATTTTACATCAGTATTTGTAAGCCAAAACCAGGAGTGGGTGATAAATACAGAAGTGGTGACGCGTTTCTATTACTTTTCCTCTGACTGTTACACTGCTGTTTTATTTCTTACAAATACGGAGGTAAATTACTGACCAAATACTGAAAGCGTGAACGTGGCCTAAATCATTCTCCTCTTCAACTTCTGATTCAGCTGCTTCGCTCCTCCGCCTGCCAGGGACTATTACGGTGATTCATGCAGGGAAAAGAGACCTCCTCTTTCTACATACAGAACAAAAGGAATTCATTAGATAGAAGGGCAAAATGAGCAATTATAAGTACACAGCGCCATATAATATGAGGACTGCAAAATATTAAGAGGATAAAAACTATGATGGGAGTGCTTCTTTAATTATTAATGGGACTACCGGAGATAGTGGAGCCCCGCATTCAGCCGGTCTTTCGGCACGCCCATAATAATGAATGAAGCAGCAGTGCACGTGATCAATCTCCACTCCATTGACACCAAGGTCTTCAAAGCCGGAACCTCAAGATTGGTGGAGGTCTCTGCGATCGGGAAGTTATCCCCTATCCATGGGAAAAGTGATATCTTTTCTTTCAAACTTGAGACTACACCTTTAAGTATGGTTTTATGGGTTAAAGCTGATCTCAGCTGAGCAATAAATCATGAGCTCGATCCCTTGGATAGGTCATCATTATTGAATTGGTGAGGGTATGGAACATGAAAGAGAATAGAAGCTGAGCTGCAGCACCCAACAGTGGCTATGCGGTGCACCTCCCTGCAATATTTACATCAGGGGGTGCCAGGTGTTAGACCCTCATCAATCCAAATATTGAGCACCTCTCCAAAGAGAAAAGACAGTGACCTGAGGACCTCTTTAATTAATTTTAGGTTGTAATACTCATAGCATAAAATAAAATATACCTTAATTATTTGAGTTAATGTTTGTGCTGAAGACTCCGCAACCACCGCTAGCAGCAGGCATCTGTGAAGCTCACGTATACTTGAAGCAAGTGTGACAGAGAAAGGAGTGAAAGCTCTTTTATGATCATTTGCATCATCAGCAACAGAAAGGAAATGCTTTGAACCATCGAGAATGGCAGACAGGACTTGAAGAGCACAGGCACGGGTCTAAAAGAGAATATGACAAGAAAAAATTAACTTTGCAGTTTTATTCACTCACTTCTCCCATAAAACTGCTCTGAAGACAAAATGAGTCGCTACCTTTGGAGATGCAAATTGCCTCTTCAAACAAAGAGGACTTGTACTCTATAGCGCCACCTATTGGAAGTAGCGATCCTACAAGTCACAATCAACCCTTTAACGAGTCTTGTAATATGACTTAGGATAAAAGCCAAATCAGAATCTCCATTTTCAGACACGGTGTTTCGGACTATTGGTCCTCGTCAGTGCAAA
>JARQOD010000002.1:448580735-448641050 GCA_033576555.1 Oophaga sylvatica | reverse complement strand
TGGACCACTCCTGAGACCCCTGAGGGTCCTGGCCAGCAGCCCACCCAGGTGCTTGGAGCCAGCACCAGCAGAGGGCTGCTATCTCCCCCCAGGGTAACCCACAGCAAAACAACCCACTGTGATTAAAGGGACAATCCCAGACTATCTGCACACAGAACCCCCCCCTCCAAGACCACAAAAGCACTGCTTACAGGAGCTTTTCATAGCAGTTTTCCTGCATTTTCAGTACTAGTAAAGGGGCCCCTAAAAGTGGGACAGCGACCAGAAAAAGCAGAGAGAAAAAGGTCTCTCCAGCAAGGACAGGGCCCCAGGAGGGAGGTTACACACAGTTGGCTGGTCATTTCTCCTGGGAAAACTGGTGACATCTGCTGGCCACTACAGTGAACTGCAACTGCTTTTCGCACAAGGAAAAGCCCTGTAGCCACCTAGTGGACAAAAATAAGAACTATAAGTACCTGCTTTGTGCTATACGGAGAGATATATCTATAGCTGCCAAGAAACATAAGAATTGATTGATAATTCTCCGGAGAAAGGATAAACTGCAACAACAGAAGGCTCAGACGCTGACCCCATTTATATCACCAATTCAACAAATGGATCGCTACGTGTTACATAGCTCACAAAAGCCGGAGAGCCCTATGCACACAAGCAGTGGGAACCACAGTAAAGGGGAAGATATCACGGACCCAAGCCCAACAAGAGAGGATGCTACCGCAATACACTCGCAACAGAAAACCCTTGGTAGGGAGGACATTAAAGACTTAACTGAGTGTAGTAGGGAAGACCCTTCAAGATTGATAACAATAGACTATAACAAACTGGCGGCTGATGTGGCAAGTAGAATCATGCCAGACATCCAAAAGACCCTGGAACATGCTATCAGGAAGGCCCTCCAGAACATTCAAGAGGAAGTGAGCAAGCAGAAAGGACAGATAGAGGAGCTGGAGCAGAGGGTCTTAAAACTGGAGGATGATAACGTGCAGCTCTCCTCACAGTTGAAAAAGACAACTACAGAAACAAAACGCCTGTCTGAGAAGGTCGAGGACCTGGAAAACAGGTCAAGGCGCAGCAACTTAAGGCTAGTGGGGCTCTCGGAGTCGATCCCTGCAGCTGAACTGCAAAGACTCTGCGAAAGAGACCAACCAATGCCCTGGGAATTAATCATGGTTGTAGGGTTGAAAGGGCTCACAGAGTTGGGCCAGATCTTCGATCTCACAACCAAGGATTGAGAGACCGGACATTAAGACCACGTCAAGTTATCATGAAATTCCTGGACTATAATGATAAGTTTGACAGAATGAAAACATATAGAAGATGTTCCCAGCCAGTGACTTTGAGAGGGATGAAAGTCCTACTATTTGAAGACTATTCCGCGGAGGTGGCAAAACGCAGGAGAGCCTTTAGTAAAATATGTGCAGCACTCTATCAAGCAAAGAAAAGCTTTGCACTGCAATACCCAGCAACACTGAGGATTTTCCAAAACAAAGGTGATAACCTCATCTACAACTCTCCAAATGATGCAGAAAAAGACATGGAAAAAATACTTTGCAAAGCAAAAAACATCGAACGAAGAAGAGGCCGTGAGGAAGACTGCTTCCCCTCAACACCAAAGCCCCAGAGGACATATGGCCAGCCCAGGTGAAGCACCATAGAAATGGACTGCACCATATATATCTTGCTCTTAACGGTTCTCCCCCCACCACTACACACACCCTTCCTACAAACAGGACAATGTCTCCCCAAGATGACAAAAGCGTCCATCGGCTCCATATTTGGGGGAAGGAACCGGGGTTTTGGCAGGGTGGAGGGCAAAGAGCTATGCAAAGGTGCTGCCCAGGGCGGAGGAGAAGATGCAGATGGCATTTTGACAATCATTTATGACATGTGGTGTGGGATGTTTCTTCCCACAAGTTTTTTTTTCTCTTTTGGTGGTTCTTACTTCCTCAGAAAAAAGGAAAGTCCACAACGCTATTAGTGGTGTAAGAAGCTAGAAATACACTACAGCGTATCGAGAACTCACTGTTTGCTTGCTTTAAGGTTTTAATCTCTATCCCCGTCCATATCTTTGTGCCTTTTTTTCTTTCTTTTCTACCCTTCTCTAACCACCTGAGAATCTCCCTTTAATCCCAAGAACTCTTAGAAGGAAAACAAAGTAAGAGGAAATAGGCAGTAGTGACAGTCATTATGAAGATCATCTCCTGGAATGTGAAAGGCCTAAGATCCCCGAATAAAAGAGTTAAGATACTGAGACATTTGAAAAGGTACTCGCCAGATATTGTATTGCTTCAAGAAACCCATCTAAAGGAAGAGGATTTTTATAGGCTCAACAAGCTGTGGGTAGGGAAAGTAGAGGGCTCAGCAGCTCAAGGCAGACACGCAGGGGTAGTGATACTATTCCATCGCAATTTTGTATTTAATCTGCTGTCCCAGGAGTGTGATGACCAGGGAAGATGGGTTTGGGTCACCATAGAGCATGGAGAAGTCTATTCAATCTACAATGTATATGGACCTTAATGGTCCAAACAGAGTCTTCTTTAATGACCTGGAGAGGAAAATTGCCTTGGACAACTCGCCTCTGATAATTACTGGGGGAGACTTGAACATGGTTCACAATGGGGAGGAGGACAGAAAAAGCCAGAGTCTGATCCCTTCGAAAAAGACTATTCTCCCCTCCTTCCTTGAACAAACTGGATTGAGAGATGTTTGGCGTTGGCTCCATCCAGAGGATAGAGAGTTTACCCACTTTTCTCATTCCCATCAATCCTGGTCAAGGATAGACTATCTGTTGATCTCGGAGAGACTATTAAATAGAACGAAGTCAGTGGAGATCCATGACTTGGTCATATCTGACCATGCTCCGGTGGGTATGGAATTGGTGGATAACCAGATAAAAGGAGCACATTACATATGGAAATTTCCAGCTTATCTTACAAAAGATGAGGGATTTAATGACAAACTACGGGGCTGGTGGCAGGAATTTGAATGGGACAAGGAACATGCAAACCAACACGCTTTGTACTGGAATACGGCAAAAGCGGTACTAAGAGGCAAAATTATGATGTTTGTGGCCTCACTAAAGAAAAGAGTAGCGGAAAAATACTCAGATTCTAGCGCGAAGCTTAGAAATCTATATACAGAGTTCTTGCAGAGCCCCACAACTCAAAACAGGGAACAATGGAAGCTGGCCAAACAAGAGTTTGAAACCTGGATTGATAGGAGGGAGCAGATGTTCCGCTCTAGGCAGGAGGCTGAATTGCTGAGATATGGGAACAGAGCGGGGAAATTGCTGGCAAGACTGGCAAAAGGGAGACTGCAGGCAAGTCCTATAGGTAGATTACGAGATGGCCAGGGAAATATAACCTCCGACCCCAGGAAAATCAATGAAACACTACAAAACTTTTACAAAGAATCGTATAAACCCTCACATACTAATTTGGCAGACGGTAAAAAATTCCTCCAACAAGTCACTCTTCCAAAACTAACACAAGAACAACAAGATGCAATTAATGCAGAAATAACAGAAGGAGAAGTGAGACAAACCATAAGTCATCTTCAAAATGGGAAAGCACCAGGCCCAGATGGATTTGGCGGAGAGTTTTATAGGGCCCTCAGGGAACAGATCTCCCCACTGCTAACAAACCATTACAACATCATTCTCTTAACGGGGTTATACCAGAAAGATCTAAAGAAACACATATTAAAGTCATACCCAAACCAGGCAAGGACCCCCTTGAGGCATGCTCTTACAGACCCATTTCCCTTATTGATGTAGACCAGAAGATTATGTCAAAAATAATGGCGGACAGATTGGCAGTAGTATTACCCCAACTGGTGAACCCTGCACAAGTGGGATTCGTTAAGGGTAGGGCGGCGGTGAAAAACATACGAAAGGTACTAACTGTGTTGGACGGAGTGGGTCGCTGCAGCCAGTAAGGAAAGAAACCGGCCTTGCTGGCTCTGGATGCAGAAAAAGCTTTTGATAATATAAGCTGGGACTGGCTGGGGGCAACTCTGGACTCGTTCAACATAAAGGGCAATTTTAGAGTATACCTGGAGGGGGTGTACAGGGACCCGACAGCTAGAATTCACACACCAGGCTTCCTCTCTGAGCCATATCATTTATATAAAGGGATCAGACAGGGGTGCCCGATGTCACCACTACTATTCAACTTGGCACTAGAACCCTTTACTCGGTATATGGAGAGTCAGACTTATTTGAGGGAATCAGAGTGGGTGCTGGCAGCACTAAAATAGCATTATTTGCAGATGATGTCATCTTGTTTATGTCCCAGCCACTGGAACAATTAGGAAATATCTTTCAGTTTATCCAGAAATTCAGTGAATACTCGGGCTATAAGGTCAATATCGCCAAGAGCGAACTCTTGGAATTGGGGGAAAAAAACACCTGCGGAACAATGGAAGAAACTAGGTTTAGAACTACATATTGCAAAGACACATATCACCTACCTGGGAATTAAGATAGGCAGGCTCCCGCACAACTATATTCACTAAATTATACACCTCTCATCGAAAAAATGCTAGGAGAACTTCGGAGATGGCAGAATCTACCGCTATCTCTTCTGGGAAGATGCCATTTAATTAAAATGATCAGCTTTGCCAGACTACTATACCCATTACAGATACTACCCTGATACTCAAACATCTAGATATAAACAAACTAAATAGAGCTTTTACCCATTTTATATGGGCTGGTAAAAGGCCCAGAATTGCACTGGGAAAACTGATGCTAACTAGGAGTGAAGGTGGGATCAATTTTCTGAATGTCAGAGCCTACAACATAGCAAGTCTTTTTAGCCATGTGATAGATTGTGAGACTAACTGCTACTTTAATACCCAATTGGAAAGACAGATGGCGGCGCCGTGGGAATTAAATGCCCTCTTACATACAAAACAGGCCAAACTCCTGCAAAATGTGAAATCCTCCCTATTGCTTCGGATACTATTGTTGCTGGAAGATAGTAAGGAAGGCATTCAGCCTTCCCTTCCAGATCTCTAAACATATGCCACTATTTGGTCACCCGGAATTCCCCCAGGGAACAGAAGTCAAACGAGCGATAGGACAAACAGGTGATAACATGAAAAAGCTAAGAAAGCTGGGGATATTATGCATACAGAGGTTAAACGATGGCTGAGCCCACAAGAAATCATGGACAAATTCCATATAGAAAGCAGACTCTTCCTACAGGTCATGCAGGTCCACTCTTTCTGCTTATCTAGACTTCGCAGGCTGCCTAATGAAGTGGAACTACACATTCTAGATAATAGGGTGGGTATGAGCACTCAGAATGCGAGCATATCCTCAATATACAACACTGTAACATAAATCCCTGAAGCTAAAGCAGAACAAGCTGTTTAAGACCTGGGAGGAATGGACCGGGGATAAGGATATCGCAGAGACAATTCTACAGGGGTGGTAACAGGCTAAAAAATCCATTTTATGTGAAAGATGGAGGGAAATCTATTTTAAGCTCATGCATACAGCATTATATGGTTTCAATATCCCATCCTCTCCTAGATTCCCTGACCGGATTACAGCGTGCCCTAAGTGCAGAACGCCTTCAACAAATCTCTGGCACGGGTGTGGGAATGCAGGGCAGCTAAAGAAAAACTGGAAACAGGTAGGGGAGCAGGTTCGATTGTGCTGGGGAACCCATCTCCCACAAACGCCACAAACTATGCTATTTCACCAGTTAAGACCCCCGGAGACACAACCCACAGGAGGTAAAGCAAAGATCCCTAAAAACATCCACACATTCCTAGTTGTAGCTTTACGTGGTTTATTTGGTGAATGGCTTAAACCAAGCACCCCATCGATGGCGATGATAATAGCCCAGATGAAACATTTACTGGGAATTGAATTAATAGAGGCGGAAAGGAGCAGAGAAAAATCTGCAGGGAAAGTATTTCCGCTGTGGAAAACGTTCATTGGTTTCCACTATAGCCCTCACGAAATATCAAAAATGATTAGTCCCTTCCGCCACACGGAATGGTACTGTCTGGAGGATCTGAGCGGGACGTTAGGGGTCTTGGGAACTATTCCAGATGTATATTGTCTATTAAAGATATAACATATATTACCGTAGAACGACACACTTGACAATGCAAAATACAGTAAAAGAGATTCTCTTCCTTCCCCTATTACCCTTCTATATAGTCAGTTTGTCTTTTCTTTCTCTTACTGTTTCCCCAAAATTTGTGTCACAAGGCATTGACGGAGATCAACCTATGTATCTATATACTATCTCAAAAAGTTATGCGGACCTGTAGTCTGACAAGTAAGATCTGTATATGTACTTTTGGTAATTTACAGTGTCATTGCTGATGCTATATCCTATCCTATGCTACGTTATCCTACCGATGTTATGTTAAAAAAAAATCAATAAAAATTATGTTATAAAAAAAAAAAAAACTAAAGCCTGCAGACCAGTAAGTGACATCACTAGAATCTGATTACATAGAATATCCCTGCTGACAGATTCCCTTTAAAGGAAATCTTCAGCCTCTGAAGAAGATGAAGTATAGAATTCAGGGATGTGTCACTTGTCAAAGTGCCTGTTGTTGTTTACGAACTGTGAAGGATTTATTACTAAGACATTAACATTGCTGTACTAGTCTGACAACCCCCTCATGTGATAGGCACCTCACTGGCTATGGACTTTGTACACAGAGAGCCTTGTGTGGGCAGAGCTAGCTTTCTCAGCTCTGCTTCATTCTAAATCTAAAAGCTCAGATTGTCCGTACACTGTAATCTAAGTGATACATCGTTGGATTCAGCTTCTCTTTGCCTACATCAGACTGTTCTCAGATGAGGTAGTAATAACTTGCTGTCAGATTCCCTTTAAGAGAATGTCCCATATAATGCACCTTCTTCCCAAGCAAAGTACTGTATGCACTTGAGTACACATACTGCTATTTAGAGACATCTAGGCACACACAGTGAATTCTTCTCCCCACCCAGACCTACATAAGGCAATCATGCTTACTGAACAAGCTTTGGCTACAAATATGCAAACCATCATATGATACAAATCCATGTACATTAATCAGGTTGTAGCTTTATAAAAATGTTATGATTATTAATGAACACACACACTATATAATTCTTACCTTCTGGCATTTATGCCCATTGGTGTATACTAATGCAGCTACCGCATGGAGAATCTCCACGTGTGTCCAGGAGCTACATTGTTTTAAGGCAGAAATCGAAAACCCAAGGAGAAAATCCAAATTCTTCTCATCGACAATCACCTGTCACCAAAGGCAAAAATCATCAAAGGTTATCCTGGATCAAACAGTTCCTGATAAAAAGACACATAATTAGGCTGCTCATAAAATAGTCAAGGGGTAAATTATTCATGTTAGCTGGAGGAGCAGATTGCCATCTCTTTACCATCTTTTATTTATCATGTATGTGCTGTGTTCCTAAATGAGAATTATGCTGACCTGCAAATTAAGGCAAGTAATCTCTCTAGCTATCCATATACTGCTAATAAGGTTTACCAGTCCTTTAGGTTAAGGCCTCATTCACACCTTGATATTTTGCTGGGATAATGTGGAGCTGATTTTCCAGTCACTGTATTCTTATATGCATTTAGCATTGCCCAATATGCAGCAAGCTTCCCTGGACGCCATGTATTGGCTTTACTTTCCCCATAACCATAGGTTTGCATTCTACGTGGGTATGGGATCCACACAGATCTGTAGTTGGATCTGCAATATGGCGAAAAATACGGATTACAAAACTAAAAAAAAAAATAAAAGAAAGCGCTGAGCTATGGAAAATACTGCAGTATACAAAGAGCTGAAGGCAGACTTAAACCAGTTCTAGATTTGGAGATTGTTAGAACGCCGCCACAATACTCTAACTCCCACTTTCCCTCTGATCTCTATAAGGCCCTCTGGTGACCTAAATTCAGCGCCATAGAACCACTAAAGTCCCAGATGATACAGCCAGGCCGCTTGGCTTTCTTGATAAAGACCTCCACTAGGTCAAAACACTGCAATACTTATACAGAATAATACATTTCTCCTCCCTCCTCGCACACTGCTGAGCTGCTTGTGGACGAGGCCTATAACCAAGTAGGAATATAAGCACCGCTAGCACAGCCAAATAGTGGAGGTGCACCAGTAGGTTCCCAAGCCGTAAATACTGAAATGAAAGCTGGGCACACTCAGGTAGGTATAATGGGTGAATTTATTTACGTACAGTAGTCACTATATCAAACGTTTCGGTCTTTATTGACCTTCCTCAGTGAACTACAAAAAGAAGGGGATGAAACTGATAACTTTACATCGAAATAAGGTATATACAATAAGAGTACAAGGGTCAAATATAGTCAGCTGCAAATAACATAGAGATACTGCCAATATCATGCCTTAACAAGAGTATACAATATCATGAATGTGGTAATAAAGAATACATGGACATATTTGGACGTACCTTAGTGATAGTGACAGTTGTCATTAATGTAAATGGTTAAGGTTTAGCTGCATGCAATCTAAGGAACATAGATATAAAGTGATGTTCATGATAAGTGCACAGTGCTGTGAGGTCGTACCTAAACTGCCCAAGAGAACCTACCATTGTAGCCGGGTAGTAATAACATGAAGGAGCTATGGTGCAAAAAAATAATGATAAATAAGTGGAGGGTATACTATATGGTATAATCCTTATATAGAGAGGATATCACATACCCGAAAAGGACTACTGCTGTTACTAATGGTCAGATGATGCAAGCTGTAAAAACACTGTGGCAGAGATCATTACTGTGAAGTGTGAAGCAGTAGCATTGCAAATGCTGACCACTTATTTATCATTATTTTTTTGCACCATAGCTCCTTCATGTTATTACTACCCGGCTACAATGGTAGGTTCTCTTGGGCAGTTTAGGTACGACCTCACAGCACTGTGCACTTATCATGAACATCACTTTATATCTATGTTCCTTAGATTGCATGCAGCTAAACCTTAACCATTTACATTAATGACAACTGTCACTATCACTAAGGTACGTCCAAATATGTCCATGTATTCTTTATTACCACATTCATGATATTGTATACTCTTGTTAAGGCATGATATTGGCAGTATCTCTATGTTATTTGCAGCTGACTATATTTGACCCTTGTACTCTTATTGTATATACCTTATTTCGATGTAAAGTTATCAGTTTCATCCCCTTCTTTTTGTAGTTCACTGAGGAAGGTCAATAAAGACCGAAACGTTTGATATAGTGACTACTGTACGTAAATAAATTCACCCATTATACCTACCTGAGTGTGCCCAGCTTTCATTCTATAACCAAGTAGGATTCCTTGGTCTGACGACTGAGTCGCTGCCAACCTCTGGGCTCTTGGTTTATAAGGCTAAGTGCACACGTTCAGGAATATTTGCGTTTTTTTTGCGATTTTCCGCTGTAAAAACGCAAAAAAAACGCAAGCATTAAGCATCCTATACATGTTAATTGATTCCGCATGTTTTGGCCACATGTTGCGTTTTTTTCCGCGAAAAAAACGCTTCGCGGAAAAAATAGCAACATGTTCATTAATTTTGCGGAATGTAAGCGGTTCATGTGCGGTGGTACCCAGGGTCGGAGGAGAGGAGACTCTCCTCCAGGCCCTGGGTACCATATCCCTGGTAAAACAATAATTAAAATAAAAAATAATGATATTCTCACCTTCCGGCGGCCCCCGCAGCTTTCCCGCCTTCAGCGACGCTCCCGGCAACTCCCGGTCCCAGTAATGCATTCCGAGAATCACCCAGATGGCGTAGCGGTCTCGCGTGATGCTACGTCATCGGGGTGATTTGTCGCAAAGGACACCTGGGAACGGGATTGGCCGGGAGCATCGCTGAGAGGCGGGAAAGCTGCGGGGGCCGCCGGAAGGTGAGAATATCATTATTTATTATTTTTTTTATTATTTTTACATTAGATCTTTTTACTATTGATGCGGCATAGGCGGCATCAATAGTAAAAAGTTGGTCACACGTGTCAAACACTATGTTTGACTCGTGTGACCAACCTGTCAATCAGTTTTCCAAGCGATGCTGCAGATCACTAGGAAAACGCTAGCATTCTGCAAGCTAATTATGCTTGCAAAAAGCTAGTTTCTGGCGGGAATACGCATACAAAAAAAATGCGTATTTCCCGCGGGAGAAGTGAGGGATTGCCGCGGAAATTTCCGCGGCAATTCCGCAACGTGTGAACTTAGCCTTAGTGTCCTTTGTATTACTGTCTGCTACATGATCTTCCAGAAGTAACTGGGGAGGACATGATGTAGCTGCACAGGAGTCCGGAGGTGGAGGGGGCCCTTGCAGGCAGGAAGGGCAGGCGTCACCGCATGGCAATTGCTGGGGCCACTTGCCATCCGGCACACTATGGGGCTCGTGAATCGAAGGGTGGGGAGAGTCATGGCCAGCTCTGTCATCAACCCCCCCTCAAACACTCACCTCTCCTCGTCCCCCACAGCTCCAGCGTCTTCTGACTCTCTGTGACATCTTTAAACTGTATGAAATACTTGCCTCTCCCTGTTTTTCCGCAGGCCTGGTCTCTTTTCACATATTATGACTCTGACGTCTCAGGGCAGAGGGCGCAATGAAGTCACAACAGCGTGCCCTCTGTGTTGAGCACTGAGCAATGCAGAGTCAGAAGTCGCTGAGGAGACCGGACCTGTGGGGGAAGAGGAAGATTTTTTTCTAATGTATGGAGCATTATATGGGGCCCATTCTGTATGCAGCAAAGTATGGGGCTCATTATACTGTATGGAGAACTATATGAGGCTCATTCTGTATGGAGTAATATATGGGGTCCATTATACTGTACGGAGCTCTATGTGGTGCCCATAATATGTATGTAGGACCATATAGGAAGAAATTAAATTTTGTAAAGGGACACTGCTGAGGACAGTTTCTACTGGTAGGGTACATTTATTAATACCCGTTTACCTCTAATACTACAGGTACTGAAACATGTGAACATATATATCAAATATAAGGGTTGGGGTCACTTGGGTAATAGTGATCACAAAATAATAAGCTTTCATGTATCCTTTAATAAGATGTGTAGTCGAGGGGTTACAAGGACACTAAACTTCAGGAAGGCAAATTTCCAACGGATGAGAGATGATCTTAGTGCAATAAACTGGGACAATATCCTGAGACATAATACACAAAGAAAATGGGAGACATTTATTAGCATCCTGAATAGGACCTGTGCACAGTATATACCCTATGGGAATAAACATGCTAGAAATAGGAGGAAACCACTATGGCTAAATAGAGCTGTAAGGGGCGCAATAAGGGACAAAAAGAAAGTGTTTAGGGAATTAAAGCAAGTAGGTAGTGATGAGGCATTAAATAAATACAGAAGACTGAATAAATTCTGTAAAAAGCAAATCAAGACAGCAAAGATTGAGGCAGAGAGACTCATTGCCAGAGAAAGTAAAAATAATCCCAAAATATTCTTTAACTACATAAATAGCAAGAAACTAAAAAATGATAGTGTTGGTCCCCTTAAAAATAGTCTGGGTGAAATGGTGGATGAGGATGAGGAAAAAGCCAATATGCTAAATTACTTTTTTTCAACTGTATTTACACAAGAAAATCCCATGACAGATAACATGATCAGTGATCAAAAAATTTCTCCATTAAATGTCACCTGCTTAACCCAGCAGGAAGTACAGCGACGTCTAAAAATCACTAAAGTTGACAAATCCCCGGGCCCAGATGGGATACACCCCCGAGTACTGCAGGAATTAAGTACAGTCATAGATAGACCATTATTTTTAATCTTTAATCTGGCGTATAGCAAATGTGGTGCCAATATTCAAAAAGGGGGCAAAAACTGAACCTGGAAATTATAGGCCAGTGAGCTTAACATCTACTGTGGGTAAAATCCTGGAGGGTTTTTTAAGGGATACTATATTGGAGTATCTGAGGCTGAATAACCTCATGACACAGTATCAGCATGGGTTTACGAGGGACCGTTCTTGTCAGACTAATCTGATAAGCTTTTATGAAGGGGTAAGTTCCGGACTGGACCAAGGGAACGCAGTGGACGTGGTGTACATGGACTTCTCAAAAGCTTTTGATACGGTGCCACGCAAAAGATTAATACATAAAATGAGAACAATGGGGATAGGGGAAAATATGTGTAAGTGGGTTAAGAACTGGCTCATGGATATGAAACAAAGGGTGGTTATTAATGGAGCACACTCGGACTGGGTCACGGTTAGCAGTGGGGTACCACAGGGGTCAGTATTGGGGCCGCTTCTCTTTAACATATCTATTAATGACCTTGTAGGGGGCATACAGAGTAGTATTTCAATATTTGCAAATGACACTAAACTCTGCAGGGTAATAAATCCTCCTGTAATATAAAATTGTCCTCCTCTGTATTCATGTAAACTAGAAGATTGGGCTGATAAATGGCAAATGAGCTTTCATGGGGATAAATGTAAGGTCATGCACTTGGGTAGAACAAACAAGATGTATAATTATGTGCTTAATTGTAAAACACTGGGCAAAACTGTCACTGAAAAAGACCTGGGTGTATGGGTGGACAACAAACTCACATTTAGTGGCCAATGTCAGGCAGCTGCTGCCAAGGCAAATAAAATAATGGGATGCATTAAAAGAGGCTTGGATGCTCATGAGGAGAACATAATTTTACCTCTATACAAGTCACTGGTGCGACCACTCTTAACCCCTTCACCCCCAAGGGTGGTTTGCATGTTAATGACCGGGCCAATTTTTACAATTCTGACCACTGTCTCTTTATGAGGTTATAACTCTGGAACGCTTCAACGGATCTTCGCGATTCTGAGATTGTTTTCTCGTGACATATTGTACTTCATGTTAGTGGTAAAATTTCTTCGATATAACTTGCGTTTATTTTTGAAAATAAACGCAAATATGGCGAAAATTTTTAAAATTTTGCAAATTTCAAACTTTGAATTTTTCTTCCCTTAAAACAGAGAAATATATCACACAAAATAGTTAAGAAATAACATTTCCCACATGTCTACTTTACATCAGCACAATTTTGGAACCAAAATTTTTTTTGTTAGGAAGTTACAAGGGTTAAAAGTTGACAAGCGATTTCTCATTTTTACAGCAAAATTTACAAAGCCATTTTTTTTAGGGACCACCTCACATTTGAAGTCACTTTGAGGGGTCTATATGGCAGAAAATACCCAAAAGTGACACCATTCTAAAAACTGCACCCCTCAAGGTACTCAAAACCACATTCAAGAAGTTTATTAACCCTTCAGGTGCTTCACAGTAACTAAAGCAACGTGGAAGGAAAAAATGAATATTTTACTTTTTAGCCACAAAAATTATCTTTTACAAACTTTTTTTTTATTTTCACAAGGGTAAAAGGAGAAAATGGACAGATAAGGTTGTTATGCAATTTCTCCTGAGTACGCCAATACCCCATATGTGGGGGAAAACCACTGTTTGGGCACACGGCAGAGCTCGTAAGGGAAGGAGCGACGTTTGACTTTTTCAAACTAAAATTGGCTGGAATTTAGATTGGATGCCATGTCGCGTTTGGAGAGCCCCTGATGCGCCTAAACAGTGGAAACCCCCCACAAGTGACACCATTTTGGAAACTAGACCCCCTAAGGTACTTATCTAGATCTGTTGTGAGCACTTTGAACCCTCACGTGTTTCACAAAAGTTTATAAAGCCTGGGTGTGAAAAAAAAAAAAAAAATCAATTTTCCACAAAAATGATTTTTTAGTCCCAAATTTTTGAATTTTCCCAAGGAAATTGGACCCCAAAAGTTGTTGTCCAATTTGTCCTGAGTACGCTGATACCCCATATGTGGGGGGGGGAAACTGTTTGGGCGCACGGCAGGGCTTGGAAAGGAAGTAGTAACGTTTTGGAATGCAGACGTTAATGGGGGTCATGTTCCATTTGTAGTGCCCCAGATGAGCCTAAACAGTGGAAACCCCCCACAAGTGACCCCATTTTGGAAACTAGACCCCCTAAGGAACTTATCTAGATCTTTGGTGAACACTTTGAACCCCAAGTGCTTCACACAAGTTTATAATGCCCGGGCATGAAAATAAAAAATCCTATTTTTTTCCCACAAAAATTATCTTTTAGTCACTATTTTTTTATTTTCCCAAGGTAACAGGAGAAATTGGACCACATAAGTTGTTGTCCAATTTGTGCTGAGTACGCTGATACCCCATATGTGGGGGGGGAACCACTGTTTGGGCGCACGGCAGAGCTCGGAATGGAAGGAGCACATTGACTTTTTCCAACCAAATTGGCTGAATTGAGTTTGGATGCCATGTTGCATTTGGAGAGCCCCTGATGTGCCTAAACAGTGGAAACCCCCCACAAATGACCCCATTTGGGAAACTAGACCCCCTAAGGAACTTATCTAGATTTTTGATGAGCAATTTGAACCCCCAAGTGCTTCACACAAGTTTATAACGTAGAGCCGTAAAATTTAAAAATCATATTTTTTCCACAAAAATGATCTTTTCACCCAATTTTTATTTTTCCAAGGGTAACAAGACTCCAAAAGTTATTGTGCAATTTGTCTTGACTGCGCTGATACCCCATATGTGGGGGTAAACCACTGTTTGGGTGCATGGCAGAGTTTGGAAGGGAAGGAGCGCTGTCTGACTTTTTCAACGCAGAATTGGCTGGACGCATGTCGTGTTTGGAGAGCTCCTGATCTGCCTAAACAGTGGAAACCCCCAAAATGACACCATTTGGAAACTAGACCCCTCAAGGAACTTATCTAGATGTGTGGTGAGAACTTTGAACCCCCAGGTGTTTCACTAAAGTTTATAACGTACAGCCGTAAAATAAAAATCTTTTTTTTTTTACAAAAATGATTTTTTCGCCCCAATATTTTATTTTCACAAGGGTAACAGAAGAAATTGGAACCCAAAAGTTGTTGTCCAATTTGTCCTGAGTACACTGATACCCAATATGTGGGGCGAAAACTACTGTATGGGCACACGTCGGGGCTCGGAAGGGAAGTAGTGACGTTTTGGATTGCAGACTTTGATGGAATGGTCTGGGTCGTCATGTCACATTTGGAGAGCCCCTCATGCACCTATACAGTGGAAACCCCCACAAGTGACCCCATTTTGGCAAATAGACCCCACAAGGAACTTATCTAGATGTGTGGTGAGCACTTTGAACCCCAAAGTGCTTCACAAAGTTTATAACGCACAGCCGTAAAAATAAAAAATCTTTTTTTTTTTTTACAAAAATGATTTTTTCGCCCCCAATATTTTATTTTCACAAGGGTAACAGGAGAAATTGGACCCAAAAGTTGTTGTCCAATTTGTCCTGAGTACGCTGATATCCAATATGTGGGAGAAAACTACTGTATGGGCGCACGTCAGGGCTCGGAAGGGAAGTAGTGACGTTTTGGATTGCAGACTTTGATGGAATGGTCTGGGGCGTCATGTCGCATTTGGAGAGCCCCTGATGCCCTAAACAGTGGAAATCCCCCAACAAGTGACCCCATTTTGGAAAATAGACCCCACAAGGAACTTATCTAGGTGTGTGGTGAGCGCTATGAAGCCCCAAGTGCTTCACAGAAGTTTATAATGTACAGCCGTAAAAACAAAAAAATATTTTTTTTTGTACAAAAATGATATTTTCGCCCCCAGTTTTTTATTTTCCCAAGGGTAACAGAAGAAATAGGACAAATTGCACAATAACTCTTGGGGTCCAGAGTACGCTGATACCCCATATGCGGGAGTAAACTACTGTTTGGGCGCATGGCAGAGCTCAGAAGTGAAGGAGCACCGTTTGACTTTTTCAACGCAGAATTGGCTGGAATTGAGATCAGATGCCATGTCACATTTGGAGAGCCCCTGATGTGCCTAAACAGCGGAAACCCCCCAATTCTAACTCCAACCCTAACCCCAACACACCCCTAACCCTAGTCCCAACCCTAACCACAAACCTAACCCTAACACACCCCTAATCCCAACCCTAACCCTAATCCTAACTTTAGTGCCAACCCTAACCCTAACTTTAGCCGCAACCCTAACCCTAATGGGAAAAAGGAAATAAATACATTTTTTTAATTTTATTATTTTTCCCTAACTAAGGGGGTGATAAAGGGGGGTTTGATTTACTATTTATAGCGGGTTTTTATGATTGGCAGCTGTCACGCTAAAAGACGCTTTTTATTGCAAAAATAGTTTTTTGCATCGCCACATTTTGAGAGCTATAATTTTTTGCATATTTTGGCCCACAGAGTCATGTGAGGTCTTATTTTTTGCGGTACGAGTTGACGTTTTTATTTGTACCATTTTTGAGCAGGTGACATTTTTTGATCGCTTTTTATTTCGATTTTTGGGAGGTTAGAATGAACAAAAATCAGCAATTCATTTATTTCTTTTGGGGGAGGCGTTTTTATTGTTCCGCGTGTGGTAAAATTGATAAAGCAGTTTTATTCTTCGGGTCAGTACGATTATGGCGATACCTCATTAATATCATTTTTTTATGTTTTGGCGCTTTTATAGAATAAAAACAATTTTATATAAAAAATAATTATTTTTGCATCGCTTTATTCTGCGAGCTATAACTTTTTTATTTTTTCACTGATGCTGTATGGCGGCTCGTTTTTTGCGGGACAAGATGACGTTTTCAGCGGTACCATGTTTATTTATATTGGTCTTTTTGATCGCGCGTTATTCCACTTTTTGTTCGGCGGTATGATGATAAAGCATTGATTTTTTGCTTCGTTTTTTTTTTTTTAAGGGGTTCACTAAAGGGGTTAACTAGTGGGACAGTTTTATAGGGGGGTCGATACGGACGCGGCGATACCAAATATGTGTACTTTTATTGTTTTGGTTTTTTTTATTTACAGGAAGAAATGAATTTATTGGGGAATTTTTTTTTTTTTTTTTATTTGGATTTTTTTTTTATAACATGTTTATTTTTATTTTTTTTAACTTTTTTACTTTGTCCCAGGGTGGGACATCACTGTATTTTATCAAATCGCTGGTGTGACAGTGTGCACAGCACACTGTCACACCAGCGATCGCTCAGGCAGTGCAGCAGGCTTCTCAGTGCCTGCTCTCAGCAGGCACTGAGGAAGCCGCCTCCCTCCAGGACCCCGGCGCCATCTTGGATCCGGGTCCTGGGGGAGGGGAGGAAGCCCTCAGAACACGCGATCCTCCCCTGTGCCCCCAGTACACAGCGATCATGTTTGATCGCGGTGTGCTAGGGGTTAATGTGCCGGGAGCGGTCCGTGACCGCTCCTGACACACAGTCACGGGTGTCAGCTGTGATAATCAGCTGACACCCGGCGGCGATTAGCTGCACTCCCCTCAGGAGCGCAGCTGATCGCCTATGACGTACTATCCCGTCCATGGGCAGAATGGCACGGGTTTTATGGACGGGATAGTACGTCTAATGTCAGAGAGGGGTTAAAATACTGTGTACAGTTCTGGTCTCCGGTGTATAAGAAAGACATAGCTGAACTGGAGCGGGTGCAGAAAAGAGCGACCAAGGTTATTAGAGAACTGGGGGGGTCTGCAATACCAAGACAGGTTATTACACTTGGGGTTATTTAGTTTGGAAAAACGAAGGCTTAGGGGTGATCTTATCACAATGTATAAATATATGAGGGGACAGTACAAAGACCTTTCTAATGATCTTTTTACTCTTAGACCTGTGACGGGGACAAGGGGGCATCCTCTACGTCTGGAGGAAAGAAGGTTTAGCCATAATCACCGACGCAGATTCTTTACTGTAAGAGCAGTGAGACTATGGAACTCTCTGCCGTCTAATGTTGTAATGAGTGATTCCCTACTAAAATTTCAGAAGGGACTGGATGCCTTTCTTGAAAAGTATAATATTACAGGCTATATCCACTAGTTTCCTAGATACTGCGTTGATCCAGGGAGCTAGTCTGATTGCCGTATGTGGAGTCGAGAAGGAATTTTTTTCCCCAATGTGAAGCTTACTGTTTGCCACTTGGGTTTTTTTTTGCCTTCCTCTGGATCAACATGTTAGGGCAGGTTAAGATAGGATATGGGTTGAACTAGATGGACTTAAAGTCTTCCTTCAACCTTAATAACTGTTACTATGTGGACCCTCGATCACCTGAATCCCCTCTGCTGTATGATATTGTAGAGATAGATATAACTATGTAATGTAAGTAGCAAGTGAAATATTTGGCATTGTACAGTCATGGCCAAAAGTTTTGAGAATGACACAAATATTAATTTTTTCAAAGTCTACTGCTTCACTTTTTCTAATGGAAATTTGCATATACTCCAGAATGTTATAAAGAGTGATCAGCTTAACAGCAATTACTTGCAAAGTCAATATTTGGCTAGAAAATGAACTTTATCCCCCAAAACACATTTCAACATCATTGCAGCCCTGCCTTAAAAGGACCAGCTAACCTCTTTTCAGTGATTGCTCCATTAACACAGGTGTGGGTGTTGATGAGGACATGGCTGGAGATCAATCTGTCATGATTAAGTAAGAATGACACCACTGGACACTTTAAAAGGAGGCTGGTGCTTGGCATCATTGTTTCTCTTCTGTTAACCATGGTTATCTCTAAAGAAACACGTGCAGTCATCATTGCAATGCACAAAAATGGCCTAACAGGGAAGAGTATCGCAGCTAGAAAGATTGCACCTCAGTCAACAATTTATCACATCATCAAGAACTTCAAGGAGAGAGGTTCCATTGTTGCCAAAAAGGCTTCAGGGCGCCCAAGAAAGACCAGCAAGCGTCAGAACCGTCTCTTAAAAGTGTTTCATCTGCGGGATCGGGCTACCAGCAGTGCAGAGCTTGCTCAGGAATGGCAGCAGGCAGGTGTGAGTGCATCTGCACGCACTGCGAGGCGGAGACTTTTGGAGCAAGGCCTGGTCTCAAGGAGGGCAGCAAAGAAGCCACTTCTCTCCAGAAAAAACATCATGGACAGACTGATATTCTGCAAAAGGTACAGGCAGTGGACTGCTGAGGACTGGGGTAAAGTTATTTTCTCTGATGAATCCCCTTTTCGATTGTTTGGGACATTAGGAAAACGCCTCATTCGGAGAAGACAAGGTGAGTGCTACCACCAGTCTTGTCTCATGCCAACTGTTAAGCATCCTGAAACCATTCATGTGTGGGGTTGCTTCTCAGCCAAGGGAATCGGCTCTCTCACAGTCTTGCCTAAAAACACAGCCATGAATAAAGAATAGTACCAGAATGTCCTCCAAGAGCAACTTCTCCCAACCCTCCAAGAGCAGTTTGGCGATCAACAATGCCTTTTCCAGCATGATGGAGCACCTTGCCATAAAGCAAAGGTGATAACTAAATGGCTCAGGGAACAAAACATAGAGATTTTGGGTCCATGGCCTGGAAACTCCCCAGATCTTAATCCCATTGAGAACTTGTGGTCAATCATCAAGAGACGGGTGGACAAACAAAAACCTAAAAATTCTGACAAAATGAAAGCATTGATTGTGCAAGAATGGACTGCTATCAGTCAGGATTTGGTCCAGAAGTTGATTGAGAGCATGCCAGGGAGAATTGCAGAGGTCCTGAAGAAGGGTCAACACTGCAAATATTGACTTGCTGCATTAACTCATTCTGTCAATATAAGCTTTTGTTACTCATATGTTTGCAATTATTATATTTCTGTCTGTGATAAAAACATCTGTCAAACACACAAAAACCAGAGGGCAGCAGATCATGTGAAAATATAATATTTGTGTCATTCTCAAAACTTTTGGCCATGACTGTACTATACCTATATTTAGGTATTTCCCTGCAGTATCTGTGCCTCATGAGTCGTGGTATGTATTAAAGGGGCCCACAAAAACCTGGAGGCGCGTGTGTGTGAGTGTGTATATATGTGTGTGTGTGTGTGTGTGTGTGTGTGTGTGTACACATTTGAAACCAGAAGTTTACATAAAAGTTTATATAAAAAGACATATGCATGTTTTTCTCAATATCTGACATGAAATCAGAATAAACCTTTCCCGTTTTAAGTATTTTAATGCACACCTGAAACAAACTACTTTTTTGTGTAGCATCATGGGAAAGTCTCAAGAAATCATTCAAAATATCAGAAAGAGAACTGTGGACTTGAACAACTCTGGCTCATCCTTGGGTACAATTTCAATATATCTGAAGGTGTCTCGTTCATCTGTACAAATAATTATACGCAAGTACAAACAAGATGGTAATGTCCAGCCATCATACCGCTCAGGAACGAGACGGGTTCTGTGTCCCAGAGATGAACGTGCTTTGGTCTGACATGTGCATATCAACCCAAGGACAAAAACAAAAGACCTGGTTAAGATGATGGTGGAATCTGGTAAGATTGTGCCAATATCCACAGTGAAACGAGTGATGTATCAACATGGGCTGAAAGACCACTCTGCCAAGAAGAAACCATTACTCCAAAAGAAACCTAAAAACGCCAGATTAATAATTGCAAATGCACACAGCAACAAAGACCTTAATTTTTTGGAGACATGTCCTGTGGTCTGATGAAACTAAAATTTAACTTTTTGGGCATAATGACCAATCGCTCTGTTTTGAGGAAAAAGGGAGAAGCTTGAAAGCATAACCATCCCAACTGTGAAACACGAAGGTGGCAGCATCATGTTGTGGGGTTGTTTTGCTGCAGGAGGGACTGGTTTAACTTTACAAAATAGATGACATTATAAGAAGATTATGTGGCAATACTGAAGCAACATCTCAAGACATCAGCCAAGAAGTTAAAGCTTGGGCAGAAATATGTCTTTCAAATGGACAATGACCCAAAGCATAAAGCCGAAATGGTAACAAAATGGCCTAAGGATAAAGTAATTTTTTTTTTATAGCGGCCATCACAAAGCCCTGATCTCAATCTTATTGAAAATTTATGGGCAAAGTTGAAAAGGCAGGGGCGAGCAAGACACGTCATGGCCAGATTGTCCTCCTCATAAGAAGCATGCCGGGCAGGGAGAGGTGCCCAGACATATTTCTAGCACATGGGCCCCAAGCTGTCAGTGTCCCAACATTGTTATTGTTAAGAGATGCTGCAGCTTTGAGACTACTAAACTGCGGCTGATTGTCAGTTCATAGATTCTTTACTGTAAGAGCACAGAGTATGGAACACACTGCCACGTGATGTTGTAATGGTTGATTCACTGCAAAAGTTCAAAGTGGGCCTGGATGTCTTTCTTGATAAATATATTACTAGATTCTGTGATGGAACATTGATCCAGGGAACTAGTCTGATTGCCGTATGTGGAGTCAATAATGAATAGCATCTGCCCCAATGGGTTCTTGCCTTCCTCTGGATAACATAACACATTAGGTAATAGGCTGAACTGTCTACTTCTAACATTACAGACTACAAAACTATGAATTGCTATTGGTATATAAAGTACACAGGTTAAAACTTTGAATACAACAGACAAAGGTCAAGGGGTTTCATTTTAACATTATGCCACAGACTGTTCATTTGTGGACCATCTGGTTAACTGTAACCACACATGACTTTTTTCTAAATGATGGTTGTCCGTACATGAGGTGGTCAAAATTATTGTTGGGTAAAACTTAACAGACTAACAACATTTCTTTGCCGAAATAGACCACTTTTCTTCACCTCTAACCCCTTCTCTCCGCAGCCAATTTCCATTTTTTGCATTTTTATTTTTTCCTCCGCTTTTTCCAAGTACATAACTTTTTTATTTTTCCACGAACGTAGCCATTCATGTTAACCTTCAATGTAATGGAAAACAGAGGAAATGAGTGGTGAATTTGTGAAACAATAATGCAATTCTTCCTCGATTTTTTTGGGTTTTATCTTTACAACACAAATGGCATCTTCAGAAAGAAGAGGACGTGAACTCTATAGCGCCACCTGTTGGAAGTAGCGATCCTACAAGTCACAATCAACCCTTTAACGAGTCTTGTAATATGACTTAGGATAAAAGCTAAATCAGAATCTCAATTTGCAGACAGTGTTTCGGGCTATTGGCCCTCTTCAGTGCAAAGAATGAGAACTGATTTGGCTAGATGAGAGGCTCTGGACTGAGGTCTAAGGGGTAAGGTTTCTCCTTGTGGAGAGTGACATACCAGCTCTGGCTTGTCAAGGTAAGGAGGCTTATTCGCCGTGCAATGCTCCTCTGGGAAATTTAACCCCTTAGTGACAGAGCCATTTTGCAGCTTAATGACCGGGCCAATTTTTACAATTCTGACCACTGTCAATTTATGAGGTTATAACTCTAGAACGCTTTAACGAATCCCGCTGATTCTGAGAATGTTTTTTTGTGACATATTGTACTTCACGTTAGTGGTAAAATTTCTTTGATATGACTTGTGTTTATTTATGAAAAAAACGGAAATATGGCGAAAATTTAGAAAATTTAACAATTTTCAAACTTTAAATTTTTATGCCCTAAAATCAGAGAGGTATGTCACACAAATTTCTTAATAAATAACATTTCCCACATGTCTACTTTACATCAGCACAATTTTGGGAACAACATTTTTTTTTTCTTATGAAGTTATAAGGGTTAAAAGTTGACCAGCGATTTCTCATTTTTACAACACCATTTTTTTTTTTAGGGACCACATCACATTTGAAGTCACTTTGAGAGGTCTATACGATAGAAAATACCCAAAAGTGACACCATTCTAAAAACTGCACCCCTCAAGGTGCTCAAAACCACATTCAAGAAGTTTATTAACCCTTTACGTGCTTCACAGGAATTGAAGCAATGTGGAAGGAAAAAATTAACATTTAACTTTTTTTGCAAAAACTTTACTTCAGAACCAATTTCTTTTTTTTCCACAACTGTTAAAAGAAAAAAAGAAAAAATGAACCACAAAATTTGTTGTGCAATTTCTCCTGAATAAGCCGATACCCCATATGTGGGGGTAAACCACTTTTTGGGCGCACGGCAGAGGTCGCAAGGGAAGGAGCGACATTTGACTTTTTCAACGCAGAATTGGCTGGACGCCATGTCGCGTTTGTAGAGGCCCTAATGTGTCTAAACAGTGGAAACCCCCCACAAGTGACACCATTTTGGAAACTAGACCCCCTAAGGAACTTATATAGATGTATGGTGAGCACTTTGAACCCCCAAGTGCTTCACAGAAGTTTATAACTCCCGGGCATGAAAATAAAAAGTCATATTTTTTTCCACAAACCTGATCGTTTAGTCCCCAATTTTTTATTTTCCTAAGGGTAACAGGATAAATTAGACCACAAAAGTTGTTGTCCAATTTGTCCTGAGTATGCGGATACCCCATATGTGGGGGGACCACTGTTTGGGCGCACGCAGGGCTTGGAAGGGAAGGAGCGCAGTTTGACTTTTTCAAACCAAAATTGGCTGGAATTGAAATTGGATGCCATGTCGCGTTTGGAGAGCCCCTGATACGCCTAAACAGTGGAAACCCCCCACAAATGACACCATTTTGGAAACTAGACCCCTTAAGGAACTTATCTAGATGTGTGGTGAGCACTTTAAACCCCCAAGTGCTTCACAGAAATTTATAAGCGTAGAGCCGTGAAAATAAAAAATCATTTTTTTCCTCAAAAATAATTCTTTAGCCCGCTATTTTTTTATTTTCCCAAGGGTAACAGGAGAAATTGGACCCCAAAAGTTGTTGTGCAATTTTTCTTGAGTACGCTGATACCCCATATGTGGGGTGAAACCACTGTTTGGGTGCATGGGAGTGCTTGGAAGGGAAGGAGCGCCATTTTGTAATGCAGACTTTGATGGAATGTTCTGCGGGCGTCATGTTGTGTTTGCAGAGCCCTTGATGTGCCTAAACAGTAGAAACCCCCTGCAAGTGACACCATTTTGGAAACTAGACCCCCTAAGGAACTTATATAGATGTATGGTGAGCACTTTGAACCCCCAAGTGCTTCACAGAAGTTTATAACTCCCGGGCATGAAAATAAAAAGTCATATTTTTTCCACAAACCTGATCGTTTAGTCCCCAATTTTTTATTTTCCTAAGGGTAACAGGATAAATTAGACCACAAAAGTTGTTGTCCAATTTGTCCTGAGTATGCGGATACCCCATATGTGGGGGGACCACTGTTTGGGCGCACGGCAGGGCTTGGAAGGGAAGGAGCGCAGTTTGACTTTTTCAAACCAAAATTGGCTGGAATTGAAATTGGATGCCATGTCGCGTTTGGAGAGCCCCTGATACGCCTAAACAGTGGAAACTCCCCACAAATGACACCATTTTGGAAACTAGACCCCTTAAGGAACTTATCTAGATGTGTGGTGAGCACTTTAAACCCCAAGTGCTTCACAGAAATTTATAAGCGTAGAGCCGTGAAAATAAAAAATCATTTTTTTCCTCAAAAATAATTCTTTAGCCCGCTATTTTTTTATTTTCCCAAGGGTAACAGGAGAAATTGGACCCCAAAAGTTGTTGTGCAATTTTTCTTGAGTACGCTGATACCCCATATGTGGGGTGAAACCACTGTTTGGGTGCATGGGAGTGCTTGGAAGGGAAGGAGCGCCATTTTGTAATGCAGACTTTGATGGAATGTTCTGCGGGCGTCATGTTGTGTTTGCAGAGCCCTTGATGTGCCTAAACAGTAGAAACCCCCTGCAAGTGACACTATTTTGGAAACTAGACCCCCCAAGGAGCTTATCTAGATGTGTGGTGAGCACTTTGAACCCCCAAGTGCTTCACAGAAATTTATAAATGTAGAGCCATGAAAATAAAAAATCATTTTTTTCCTCAAAAATGATTTTTTTAGCCAGCTATTTTTTATTTTCCCAAGGGTAACAGGAGAAATTAGAACCCCAAAATTGGTGTGCAATTTGTCCTGAGTACGCCGATACCCCATATGTTGGGGTAAACCACTGTTTGGGCGCACGGCAGGGCTCGGAAGGGAGGGAGCGCCACTTGACTTTTTGAACGCCACGTCGTGTTTGGAGACCCCCTGATGTGCCTAAATAGTGGAAACCCCTCAATTCTAGCTCCAACCCTAACCCCAACACACCCCTAACCCTAATCCCAACCCTAATCCTAACCTAAATCCCAACCCTAATTCCAACCCTAATTGTAACCCTAACCTTAATTGTAACCCTAATTATAACCCTAACCCTAATTCTAACCCTAATTATAACCCTAAGGCTAGGTTCATTTTGCGTTTTACCAGCCCGTTCAACACATAGCGTTGACGGGCTGGTAACGGTATAGCTATACCCGCTAGCGCAGAGGAATCAGCAGATGATTCATCTGCGCTAGCGGTGACGGAGCCCAGACGCTGCAGCCCGCGTCCGAGGCTCCGTCACTGAATGATGGCACGTCGCGAACGCATGCTGCTTTACGGCATGCGTCGCGATGCGCCCTCAAATGGGGGTGAATGGCAGCGTTAACGGACTGCGTTACACCACGTTATACCGCGGTGTAAAGCAGTCCGTCTAACGGACTGCCATACAGCAGTATGAACCCAGCCTAACCCTAATTATAACCCTAATGCTAACCCTAACCCTAATGCTAACCCTAATTATAACCCTAACAGAAAAATGAAAATAAATATAATTTCTATATTTTATGTCCCTAACTAAGGGGGCGGTAAAAGGGGGGGTTTATATACTGATTTTTTTTATTTTGATCACTGTGATAGTTTATCACAGTGATCAAAATGTACTTTTATGAGAATGAATGAAAACAATTTTGAATCTGCCGCCAAGCAGATTGGCGGGCACACTGCGCATGCGCCCGCCATTTTTTTTTTTCAGGAAGAAGACCGGGAGGATCGGAGGCCAGGGGGACCTGTCGGAGGACACCGGCAGGTACAGGGGGTGGGTTTCGGGGGAGCTGGGGACCCTCATTTTCTCCCCTCTGATGTGCGATCACATCAGAGGGGAGAGAAATCTTTTTTTTTTTTTTGCGATCGCCGTTATGCTGTATAGCAGCGATTGCAACACCGGGATCGGTGAATACCGACCCGGATCATGTTCTCTGGGGTCTCGGCTACCCTCGGTAGCCGAGACCCCAGAGAAAATTGCCCATCCCCCCAGCACATAGCGGCGGGCGCACTGAGCATGCGCCCGCCATTTTCTCAATGGCGGCGGCACCGGGGGAGGCAGAAGGGCCCGGGGGCCACATGGTGGTCCCGGGGACCCTTTTTCTCTGTCCTCTGATGTCCGATGACATCAGAGGACAGAAATTAAATGGCACAACATTTTCTTTTTTTTTGTTGCGATCGCCGTTATAGGGTTAATAACGGCGATTGCAACATCGGTGTCGGTAAAAACCGACCCGATTCATGTTCTCTGGGGTCTCGGCTACCCCCGGTAGCCGAGACCCCGGAGAAAATGCACCTCTGGGGGGGCGCTATTCACTTTTTCCACAGCGCCGTTAATTAACGGCACTGTGGTTTAAGTACCCTTAATGACTGCCGTTAAAAGGCGTATCGGCGGTCGTTAAGGGGTTAATATGCAAATTGCCTCTTCAGAAAGAAAGAGAACTTGAACTCTATAGCGCCACCTGCTGGAAGTAGTGATCCTACAAGTCACAGTCAACCCTTTAATGCAGTGGTTCTCAACCTTTCTAATGCCGTGACCCCGCAATACAGTTCCTCATGTTGCGGTGACCCCCAAACCAAAAAATAAGTACAGTCCTCCATACAATATTATGGGCACCACATAGTCCTCCATACAGTATTATGGGCCAAATATAATGCTCCTTAAAGAATATTGGACCCCAAATAATGCTCCATACAAAATATGGAGCTCTCCTCTGCACTGTGCTGCGTTCTGCACTGTTACGGCTCAGGAAAGGGCACTGTGGAAAGACTCCCCATTATCATCATCATTACCTCCCCATCATCATCATCGCCTCCCATCATCATTGCCTTCCCATCATCATCATCATTGCCTCCCCATCATCATCGCCTGCATATCATCATTGGCTCCCCATCATCATCATTGCCTGCCCATCATCATTGGCTCCCCATCATCATCATTACCTGCCCATCATCATTGGCTCCCCATCATCATCATCGCCTGCATATCATCATTGGCTCCCCATCATCATCATTGCCTGTCCATCATCATTGTCTCCCCATCATCATCATTGCTGCCCATCATCATTGGCTCCCATCATCATCATCATTGCCTGCCCATCATCATTGGCTCCCCATCATCATCATTGCCTGCCCATCATCATTGGCTCCCCATCATCATCATTGCCTGCCCATCATCATTGGCTCCCCATCATTATCATTGCCTGCCCATCATCATTGGCTCCCCATCATCATTGCCTGTCATCATTATCATCATCATTGGCTCCCCATCATCATCATTGCCTCCCCAATATCATCATCATTGCCTGCCCATCATCATTGGCTCCTTATCATCATCATTGCCTGCTTATCATTGCCTCCCCATCATCAACATCATCATTGCCTGCCCAGCATCATTGGCTCCCCATCATCATCATCTCGAGGCCTCCCCCCCCACCACCATCACACATACAGCACCACACAGACAGCACCGCAGCACTCTCTCACATACACACACGCAGGCAGACACACCACACACACACACACACCACACCACACTCTGATACACACAGACACATACACTTCACATCTCACCTGTCCGGCGCCCGCGCTTACTCTCTGCCACAGCCGGCCGCTGAATGATGACGTCATCCAGCGGCGCTGCTGTGACAGGAAGCGCGGGCGCCCTGCAGGCGCCCCCTGGAGCCCGGAGCTGCGGAGGCACGGGGAGACGTAAGTATTGTGCCTCCTGCTCCTGGTCCCCCCTCTCCCCACACAGTGGACTCACCGACCCGCCGCTCAGCTCCGGAGGGTACCAGGCCACTGCACTGTGCCTCCGCGCTTCTCCCACAGAGGAGAAGGAATTACTGCTGCTGCCACTCCACCCCCACACATGTGCCACCTGGGACGGACCGCCCCTCCACCCGCCCACGCTACGAGCGCTACGCCCAGGGGTCGACAAAGTTGTTCAGAATCTAGGAGCCAGCCAAAAAATTTAGGAGCCAGAATTTTTTTTAAACAAACTTGGTTTTTAATTTAACAGCGCTCACTCTGCCCCAGCGCTCACTCTCCGGCTGCTCACCCCCCTCCCTCAGCGCTCATTCCCCGGCTGCTCACCCCCCTCCCTCAGCGCTCATTCCCCAGCTGCTCATCCCCCCTTCCTACCCCAGAACTCATTCCCCGGCTGCTCACCCCCCTCCCTCAGCGCTCATTCCCCGGCTGCTCATCCCCCCCTTCCTCCCCCAGCACTCATTCCCCCTGCTGCTCATCCCCCCTTCCTCCCCCAGCGCTCATTCCCTGGCTGCTCATCCCCCCTTCCTCCCCCAGTGCTCATTCCCCGGCTGCTCATCCCCCCTTCCACCCCCAGTGCTCATTCCCCGGCTGCTCATCCCCCCCTTCCTCCCCCAGTGCTCATCCCCCTTCCTCCCCCAGTGCTCATTCCCCCCTTCCACCCCCAGCGCTCATTCCCCTGCTGCTCATCCCCCCTTCCTCCCCCAGTGCTCATTCTCCGGCTGCTCATCCCCCCCTTCCTCCCCCAGTGCTCATCCCCCCTTCCTCCCCCAGTGCTCATTCCCCCCTTCCACCCCCAGCGCTCATTCCCCTGCTGCTCATCCCCCCTTCCTCCCCCAGCGCTTATTCCCGGGCTGCTCATCCCCCCTTCCTCCCCCAGCACTCATTCCCCGGCTGCTCGTTCAGTACTCAGCCACCGCTGCCCACACGCCGCTCACCTCAGTCTGTGGTGGCGCGGTCGTCCGTCCGTCCAGTCGCTGTTCTGCCTCATGCTGCAGCCTGCACGTGAGTGCACGCAGTCACATGACAGCGAGCGCCGGCCGGATGGATGTCACGCCTATGAGAGAGGAGTGGCATCTATATTCATGAGCTTAATGAGCGGTACTATGTGACCGAACCACACAGGAAGCAGAGATATCGGCGCTGGACCATAGTAGGAGGCTGCAGCAGGAGCCAGGAGGAGGTGAGTATGATGATGGGGGAGGCGTTTCCTCTTTAATTCCCCGGGCGCCAGGCATGAGTTTCTAGGCGCCACTGGCGACCGGGTTTGTCGAACCCTGGCTACGCCCGCCCACGCTACGAGCGCTACGCCCACGCTACGCCACTGGGCTAAAGCCATCGGAAATATGTATTTTCCGATGGCTTTAAGCGACCCCTGTTTTGGTCATTCGACCCCCGCCGGGGTCGCGACCCACAGGTTGAGAACCGCTGCTTTAACGAGTCTTGCAATATGACTTAGGATAAAAGCCAAATCAGTATCTCAATTTGCAGACATTAGGCACTGAACGGCAAATAAGCCTCCTTACTTTGACAAGCCAGAGCTGGTATGTCACTCTTTACAAGGAGAAACCTTACCCCTTAGACCCCATCTTTACGATGTACATTCTGTGGAAAAAATTACTCTGAAGTAGCATTCTCTAGAGCAGTACGATTACAAAACTTGTATCGATTTTTTTCACTTAACCCCTTAACCTCTGATACACAAAAACGGCAGCCACTAAGGACCCTTATTCCGTTTTTAGGAATAAGTCTATAGCGCCCCTCAGAGTCTGAAAATCTCCAAGGTCTCAGCAACTGGGGGTAGCTGAGAACTTGGAAAAAAACTGCCCTGATCGTGTTCTACGGTACCCAATCACATGATCGCTATTATTCAATGAATAACAGATTGCGCAAAGAGAAAAAAAAAAAAAGTTGTGTGGCCTCCGAGGTCTGTCAAGCAACACCTGGCAACAGAAGGGACTTTTCATATTGGTTCCAGACTTTTGATCACTGTGAGACCTACAGTGATCAAAAGCCCAATAATTAGTAAATCATACCCCTAGATTAAAATTCCAGCGCCTACTACCAGTAACGTGGAAGCCCCCTATATTTCCGTTAACAGATGACAGAGTTGAGTGAGGGCTTGCTTTTTCTGCGGATTGAGTTGAAGCTTTTATTGGAAACATTTGTGATCACATTTATCCGGCGCTCTACGCTGACCATTTACTTTGGGGTTTCCATCTAAATCTGAGTTAAGTGATTCAGCTGAAATCCCTGATGAATCCATTCACCATAATGAGGAAGCAAAGTTACTCTGGACTCCGTCTGGCCTCTGTTCAGCAGTGTTCTTTTCAGAAGTGCACAAAACTGTGGCTGACGGTACTTTTATGCAATCCTAAAAAGAGGGCACAGATGGATCACAGGACAGCTGGCGTCCAGAGTGCCTCCATCTGCCTTATTATAGGGAATCTTCTGCCGGAGGTTCCGTCTGAATCACATATTTCAGATATTTACACAGAAACCCCGATGTAAGTGCTCAGCACAGAGTGCAGGATAAATATGCGCTTTCTATTCTGATTTTTGGGAGGCAGAATGAACAAAAACCAGCAATTCAGGAATTGTTTATGTGTCCCAGTATGTGGTAGCCTCTTCCTCAAAGGGATATTTCCTCTTGAAAAGAAGGAGAGGGGCCTCTCTGTTTTTTCCCCATTCTCTATCAAGAAGCCCTTGGACTTTTTTGTTAATGGGGAAGGTATTATGCCTCATCTGAACCAGGGCCCCAAACATTAAGTCCTGAACCGTTTTTCTCCAGTCATCTTCCACGACAGCCACCTGGTGGACGTTTCCCCGCCCTAATGAGGAACAGGAACACACAAGAGGTTAAATACCCCTCCCCTTCCTGCACCCTCCAGTGTTTTTCCTGTTCCCCAGTGGGGCATGAAAAGGTCCTGCAGGGACTGCCGTGGCTGGTGAGCGGAGCTCCTGGATTCTTATCGCTGGGTAGCCGAGGTCGTGGGGGTTCACCTCCTCCTCCTCAGTATGGCTGCTCCAGTCTCCTGGGCTTCCATGGACTCGGGACCCCTCTCCCGCGCCTCCTAGGTAGGTAAAGCGGGGCTGTGAAGTGCGGCTGGGGTCCCTTCCAACTCCCCGGCGTCCTCCTCCCTCTCCTCGCTGTGTCAGGAGCCGGAGTTCACGTGCACCGGAAGTGTCGTCACAGCGCTTCCAGTTTCGCGTCTGGAAAGCACACTACCATAGGAGCTTTCCGGCTGTGGGAGAGGCTTCGGCGCTGAGACAGCTTAAGGGGCCGTTCCACGGACCCTCCCCTCGGACCAGGAGGGGCACACAATCAAACGCTGACTGGAACCTACTTATACTGGAAAGATCTTCCAGGTAAGACGCAGCCCTGTCCCTGGGTGACTGCTGTTAGTAAGCTATGGTAGGCGACACTCCCTCAGCTGCATCTGCGGAGCCCAGCGTTCACCCTCCTACCATGAGTAGCAGGGTTGGTCCCCTGACTGTCCAAGTACACGCATATGGGTTACTTAGTATGCCTTCCCTCTCGTTTCAGGGAGAAAAGGCCTCTGCCCCTAGGAAGTCCAGCTGCAAATGCGGCGTATGTGGATCTAAGCTATCCTCCTCATACAAGAAAAAACTATGCCAACCTTGCACGGATGACATATTGCGTGCTGAACAGCCCTCCCTCATGGACGGCCTTTTCCCAGACCCCGGCAACACATTCCCCTCTAACTAAAAAGAGGAAAAGGGCTCTGATTGAATCTGACTCAGGTGAAATCCATACATCAGGGTCTGAAGATATATGGGAAAATGAGGGCTCCACATCCACCCCTAAGCCCGACCATAAAAAATATCATTTCTCTTCAGAGGATATAGATGAGCTAGTCTCAATGGTGAGAAACACCATGGGGGTGGAGGAGGAGCAGGTCAAATTCACAGTTCATGATGAAATGTTTGGGGGGCTGAAACCCAGAGGTAGAAAAGGGTTCCCCGTTCAGGAGAACATGCAAAATCTGATTCTCCAGGTATGGGCTTCTCCTGAAAAAGGACTGTCTGTACCCTCGGAGTTGAGGAACCGCTTTCCTCTGGAGGGAGATAATTCAATTTGGGAGATCCCTAAGGTGGATGTCCAGGTCTCTAAGGTTTCCAAAAAGACCTCTCTCCAATTTGAGGATGCTTCTAAGTTGAGAGATCCGATGGATCGAAAAATTGAAAGCCACCTAAAAAAATCTTGGGAGGCCTCGGCTAGTTTGTTGAAAGCAAACATAGCTTCAACATGTGTCGCTAGAGCCCTTTCCCTCTGGCTCCGCACCCTAGAAGACGACCTCTCTCAAGGGTCCTCCAGACAAGAGATCCTGGAATCCCTCCCCCTTCTACAGAAAGCTACGGGCTTTCTGGCTGATGCCTGGGGGGAATCCTTTAGGGTGGCAGCTAAATCTCTGGTCCTGTCTAAAGGCACTGCCTCACTTAGCGATCGCACCAGCGATCACGACAACGACACGACCTGGCGAGATCGCTAGTGCGATCGCTATGTGATCGCTAGTTAGATTCCAAATACAACTCATCAGCGATCTGTATAACGACCTCTGCGGTCGTTGGGAAAACCTAGTCCCACATGCGACGCTGGTGAAGTCGTTCATAAAGGGTGTCACACTCAGCGATTCAGGCTCACCAGCGGGACACCAACGATTAAAAAACGGCTCAGAACGTTCATAAGCGATCAGCGACATCTCAGCAGGGGCCACATCGCTGCTACATGTCACACACAGCTAAGTCACTAACGAGATCGCTACTGCGTCAAATGGTGACGCAGTAGCGATCTCGTTAGCGATCTCGCTTAGTGTGGCATACCCTTAACTCGGCCAGAAGAGCGCTTTGGCTAAAGTCATGGGGGGGTGACATCACATCGAAATCTAAACTCTGTGCCATACCCTTCCAGGGTCACCATGTTTTCGGTCCAGTACTGGACGAAATTCTTGAAAAGGCCTCAGACAAGGGGGAAGTCACTACCAAAGCAGAAAAGTACCAAGAAACGTTTTTTTCGTCCCCAACGTGAACAATCCTCTCAAAAGAGTTTAGAGGAAAAGGGAAAACAGGCCGGTGGAGCTAACCGAAAGGAGGTAGGGGAAAGAACATCCTCGTCCCTCAACAACAACGCACCCGGATAAACAGTGACTCTCCAGTGGGAGGGGGTTGACTCTCACAATTTTTAGCGCCGACAAGACCTCCGCCAGAGGATGGCCAGGTTCAGACAACAGAGTACTCCAACGCTAAAAGAGTCCATGTCCATCCTCGGATCAATGACATCATGTATCCAAGCGGTCGCCTGGGCTCAGGCACACACGCGGGTTCTCCAATCTCACGTCCTGCTACATGCAAGGAAGTGTCAGAATATCCTGTCCAGAAGAATTCCGCTTCCCGGACATGTAAAAACGTCCCTGGCATGGTGGCTGGACAATAAAAACCTGCGGCAAGGAGTGGACTGGGACCAGCTCCCCCTGAAAGTGCTCCATACGGATGCCAGCCGGAGAGGTTGGGGCGCAGTAGTAGAGAAAGCTTATTTTCAAGGTCTGTGGTCCCTGGACATAAGGACAAGCTCTTCAAACCTGAAAGATTTGAAGGCGGTGGAGGAGGCGCTGAAAGCAGCCTCGACCCTCATCGAAAACCATCACGTTCGTATCTACTCCGACGTGACGACAGTAGCCTACCTTCGTCATCAAGGGGCCATGAGATACGCCAGCCTGAAAGTGGTCACGGCGAGAATATTTCTCTGGGCAGAGAAACACTTGCTATCTGTCTCGGCAGTTCACCTGAGAGGCACAGACAACATACAGGCGGACTTCCTGAGCAGGAAAGACGTCCACCCTGGAGAATGGTGCCTGAACCAAAAAGTCTTCCTATCTCTAGCATCAAGATGGGGCAAACCAGAGATAGACTTGTTTGCAAACGCTCAGAATACCAAGGCCAAAACATTTTTCTCCCTCAGTCAGTCGTACAGAGCTCAAGGGATAGATGCCTTCGCCCACACCTGGAACTTCAATCTGGCATACGCCTTTCCTATGCTGGCGAAGACACTACAGAAAATCCAGCTGGACCAAGTCACAACGATT
Source organism: Oophaga sylvatica (assembly GCA_033576555.1). Classification (NCBI taxonomy): domain Eukaryota; kingdom Metazoa; phylum Chordata; class Amphibia; order Anura; family Dendrobatidae; genus Oophaga; species Oophaga sylvatica. The sequence continues at coordinate 448,607,158 of JARQOD010000002.1, read as the reverse complement.
CTAATAGCCCCAATGTGGCCAGGGTGAAGTTGGTACAGCGCATTGTTAGAGATGGCCCAGGACAATCCCGTCCTTCTGGGCCAGGAACCCGATCTCCTCCATCAAGGTACCATACTGTATCCGAACCTCAGCAACCTAGACCTCGCAGCCTGGTTGCTGAAGCCGACATCCTAAAAGCCAGAGGGCTCTCAGAGAGAGTGATCCGCACCCTGCAGCAAAGCAGAAAACCGGTGACCAATGCCATCTATGGCAAGTATGAAAGATTCTCCTCCTGGTGCCTCCCTAATGTTCCGGACCCTTTCAATCCCAACATTGCTCAAATTCTGGACTTCCTCCAAAAGGGATTGGATCTGGGGTTTACCCCAAGCACATTAAGAGTCCAGGTTTCGGCCCTCAGTTCATACTTAGATAAAGATCTGGCTAGCCACCGTTGGATCAAACGGTTTATGGTGTCCGCAAGTCGGATACGACCCAGAAACCCTAACCAGGTTCCCCCTTGGGATCTAAACTTAGTTCTCAACAGCCTAACACAAGCCCCTTTTGAACCATTGTACTCGTTACCACTGAAAACTCTAACATACAAAGCTGTCTTCCTCATAGCAATCACGACGGCTAGACGCATAGGGGAGTTACAGGCCCTTTCCATACAAGAGCCCTATCTATCTCTGAACGTAGATAGTATAGTTTTACGTTTAGACCCCTCCTTTATGCCCAAAGTATCCTCAGATTTCCATAGAGGTCAAGATATCGTGTTGCCCTCATTTTTCCCAAATCCTTCTAATGAGGAAGAAACAAGCTTCCACACTCTGGATGTTCGCAGAGTGGTACTCCATTACCTAGAACAGACCAAGGTCTGGAGAATAGACCATAATCTTTTTATTCAATTCTCAGGTCGCAATAAGGGGAAGAAAGCATCCAAAAGCACAATCGCAAATTGGATCAAACAATCTGTTTGGCATACTCATCAAGAGATCTTCCCCCTCCTGCTTCGCTGAAAGCTCACTCCACGCGATCAGTTGCTACATCATGGGCAGCAAGAGGGAACACTTCATCGGAGCAGATATGCAGAGCTGCTACCTGGTCGTCTGTGCATACTTTCACCAGGCACTATAGACTAAATTTTGATAGGGATCTGACATTCGGCAGACATGTTCTGCAGGCTGTGGTCCCCCCTAATAGTTTATCGTTGGTATAACTCCAGGTGGCTGTCGTGGAAGGTGACTGGAGAAAATAGAATTAGTCTTACCGGTAATTCAGTTTCTAGGAACCTTCCACGATAGCACTAATTTCCCTCCCTAAAAGACTATTTACTATAATGGATTCCTGCACTTAGTGGTAATTATACATGCCGAAGTATCCAGAAAAAATACTGGCGGGTGCAGGAAGGGGAGGGGTATTTAACCTCTTCTGTGTTCCTGTTCCCCATTAGGGCGGGAAACGTCCTCCAGGTGGCTGTCGTGGAAGGTTCCTAGAAACCGAATTACCGGTAAGACTAATTCTATTTTTCTGGTCTTCTGGGCTAATAACCCAATTGTGGACCTTACTGCCTTTACTAAATTCTCCATCTCTTCTAGCGGAAAACAATGTCCACTCGACAGGTCACTCTCCGATGAGGTGGAACTTGATGAGGAGTCGTACTAAACCTTCCCTTCTGACTCCGTAAGATTATCAGACAGCCGGGGAGATTTTTTTTGGCTCTCAAACGCTTATGTCTTACTTCTTGTGAGTGAGACAGTGACTTCAAGAAGTTTCCAACCTCCATTCTAATGGGGGATTTCAAATTAGAAGTACGGTAAAATTTGGGGACTCTTCCAAAATAGTCTGATCAATTTTTCAGGCCAAGTCCTACCCAACCACTGCCCAGAGAGCACAATCTCTATGGTTGGTTTTTGATCAACATTTTTTTTTTTAAGGAACCCCCTGGTAACCGTAAGTAAGGGAAGAGAGAAAGAAAAACCTTCTTAACAGGCTGAACTTTCACATAAATCATTCACCACTCAGAAGATAGGGTATAGGAACAGGAGGCATGCAAATTGTCTCTTCAGAGAGGAAGAGAACTAGAACTCTAGTGCCACCTATTGGAAGTAGCAATCCTAAAAGTCAATGTCGACCCTGTAACGAGCCTTGTCACATGACTTAGGATAAAAGCCAAACCAGAATCTCAATTTGCAGACACTGTTTCAGGGTACTGCCCCTCGTCAGTGCAAAGTGCGAGATCTGGTTTGGCTGTGTGAGAGGCGTCCGACCGATATCCAAGAAGTATTGTTTCTCCTTGCAGAGATTGACATGCTAAGCATTTCAAGAAATAATACTTCTTGGATATCGGTTGGACGCCTCTCACACAGCCAAACCAAATCTCAGACTTTGCACTGACGAGGGGCAGTACCCCGAAACACAGTGTCTGCAAATTGAGATTCTGGTTTGGCTTTTATCCTAAGTCATGTGACAAGGCTCGTTACAGGGTCGACACTGACTTTTAATATTGCTACTTCCAATAGGTAGCACTAGAGTTTTAGTTCTCTTCCTCTCTGAACAATTTGCATATTTCCCAAAGGAGCATTGCGGCTTTAAGTCTCCTCATCTCGGCATGCTTAGCATGTCACTCTCCGCAAGGAGAAATGATACTTCTTGGATATCGGAATAGGACGCAGAAACACGTCTGATAAATCTCCCCAGAGACAACGGATTTCTTCATCCGGCTGGAGCTTTGCTGACTTGACCTGGAATTCCTGGTCCTGCGTACTGCACTCAAGTGACCCTCCCACTGCTGCTGCCTTATCGATCCGGATGTGGTTGCTTGTGTACCCGTTTCTTCAGGGGCTGCTTTTGTCGTCATAGCTGAAGCTCAGGCTCTAACTGCTGCATTGGATGCAACTGCAGGGGCTACTGTGTGTCCATAATGGAGCACAGGAGCCCAGCCTGGAGGGCGACCAGCCCTTATATAGTGTAAAAAGAGATCTGCAGGTCAGCACATTCACTGCAGCTTCTAGTAACTGTCACCGGTGTGCGTTATCAGGTTGCGAACCAAGGACCGCACGGTCGCCAGACAACCAAAGCGGTGATGGTGCCACCATACACACTAGTCCGACAGACAAGATCCCTTGTGCCCCCCGTGGTGCTTCCATGCCCCGGCCGCAACACAAGACTGTGACCTGTCAGGAATCGACTGGCCCATGTCTTTGAATCTCTTTTTTTCTGCTGCTGTCCTAACAAGAGTGTTAACAAGGATCCCCCATCAAGGACAGGAAACACACTGAAGGTTTCATGTGCTTGATGGTTGGATCCGCTCTACGTGGTGCTGTCATGGGTGACAGAAAAATTATGCTGACGTAAGGTACACATGAGACAAATGTCATCCTTTAAGCATTTTGAGTTGCATGATCATTTTTTTTTTTTTTAAGTAATACAAATTCAAGGTCCAAACACTGAATTTTTGCAAAATTTTCGATGTTCATAAATAAATGCCAAACTTATAGCCTTAAAGGGAATCTGTCACCCCATTTTTCATATATGAGATGCAGCCATCGCCATCAGGGGCTTATCTACAGCATTCTATAAGGCTGTAGATAAGCCCCTGATGTAACCTGTAACATAAGAAAAACGAGTTATATTATACTCACCCGGGGGTCCTGTCCAATGGGTGTCGCGGTCCGAGTCCGGCGCCTCACATTTTCTAGCGATGACGTCGTCCTCCTCAACAGTGAAGAATTACGCCTGCGCTGGAGCGTGACTGAAGCAAGGAGGACGTCATCGCTAGTAGATGGGAGGCGTCGGACCGCGACGCCCATCGGACCGAACCAGACCCCCGGGTGAGTATAATATAACTCGTTTTTCTGATCTTACAGGTTACATCGGGGGCTTATCTACAGCATTCTGTAATGCTGTAGATAAGCCCCTGATGGCGGTGGCCGTATCTTATATACGAAAAATGGGGTGACAGATTCCCTTTAAATTTACCACTAATAAAGAACAATGCGTCATGAAAAAAAAAAAACTGATAAAGGGATACATACAGTGGGTACGGAAAGTATTCAGATCCCTTTAAATTTTTCACTATTTCTTTCATTGCAGCCATTTGATAAATGTAAAAAAAGTTCATTTTTTTTTTCATTAATGTACACTCTGCACCCCATCTTGGCTGAAAAAAAACTGAAATGTAGAAATTTTTGCAAATTTATTAAAAAAGAAAAACTGAAATATCACAAGGTCATAAGTATTCAGACCCTTTGCTCAGTACTGAGTAGAAGCATCCTTTTGAGAGAGTACAGCCATAAGTCTTCTTGGGGATGATGCAAGAAGTTTTTCACACCTGGATTTGGGGATCTTCTGCCATTCTTCCTTACAGATCCTCTCCAGTTCTGTCAGGTTGGATGGTTAACGTTGGTGGACAGCCATTTTCAGGTCTCTCTAGAGATACTCAATTGGGTTTAGGTCAGGGCTTTGGCTGGGCCAGTCAAGAATGGTCACAGGGTTGTTCTGAAGGTACTGCTTTGTTATTTTAGCTGTGTGCTTGGGGGTCATTGTCTCGTTGGAAGGTGAACCTTTTGTCCATGTCTGAGGTACAAGGCATTCGGGAAGAGGTTTTCATCCAGGATATTTTTGTACTTGGCCGCATTCATGTTTACTTCAATTGGAACCAGTCGTCCTGTCTCTGCAGCTGAAAAACACCCCCATAGCACAATACTGCCAACACCATGTTTCATTGTTGCGATTGTATTGGGCAGGTGATGAGCAGTGCCTGGTTTTCTCCACACATACCGCTTAGAATTATCACAAAAAGGTTCTATCTTCATCTTATCAGACCAGAGAATCTTACTTCTCATAGTCTGGGAGTCCTTCATGTGCTTTTTAGCAAACACTATGCGGGCTTTCATATGTCTGGCACTGAAGAGAGGCTTCCGTCGGGCCACTCTGCCATAAAGGCTCAACTGGTGGAGGACTGCAGTGATAGTTGACTTTGTGGAACTTTCTCCCATCTCCCTATTGCATCTGTGAAGCTCAGCCACAGTGATCTTGAGGTTTTTCTTACCTCTCTCACCAAGACTCTTCTCCCACGATTGCTCAGTTTGGCTTGACGGTCAGGTCTAGAAAAACTTCTGGTGGTCCCAAACTTAATCTATTTAAGAATTATGGAGGCCACTGTGCTCTTAGGAACCTTGAGTATAGCAGAAATTCTTTTGCAACCTTGGCCAGATCTGTGCCTTGCCACAATTCTGTCTCTGAGCTCCTTGACCAGTTCCTTTGACCTCATGATTCTCATTTGGTCTGACATACACTGTGAGGTCTTATATAGACACGTGTATGCCTTTACAAATCAATAGAGAAGTGAGAGAGGGAAAGGCGCAAGTGGACTGGGGAAAAGGGTATAAGCTGCAAACAGGGCAGCACCACAAAGCTGTCAGGGGGTAATCAATATAATATGCAGATGTTGAGCTAAAAAATATACCTATTTCACCCGATATGTAAAAGTCAGATAATAGAATCACACTCTTGATAGCAGTAAGAAACTAATAAACCTCAAGTCCAATACCTATTTCACTCAATATATGAAGGTAAAATACTGCAATAACACTCCTGAATGTGGCAAGGAAATAGTTTATCTTAAGTCCAAAGTGAAGAGAGAATCGGTGAGGAGTGTGGACAGCGTGATGGAGGTCTTCTTAGTGAATTGTAACGGCAGCTCTAGAGGATCTTCAGAAGCGAAGATTTATTGGTTTATTAGTTTCTTGCTGCTATCAGGAGTGTGATTCTATTATCTGACTTTTACATATCGGGTGAAATAGGTATATTTTTTAGCGCAACATCTGCATATTACCGTATTTTTCGGACCATAAGACGCACTTTTTTTCCTCCAAATTTGGGAGGAAAGTGTGGGTGCGTCTTATGGTCGGAATGTAACATGTGGGGAGGGGGGCAGAGGGCAGCAGTGGAGTGAGATCGCAGGAGGCAGGAAAATATCCCCTCCACTGCAGGAATCCAGAGCTGGGGAAACCACTGGTCCCGATACTTAAGTGCAGTGAATATTAATTAGCCGCTTCCCCGCCCACCTGTCAGCTGAGCAGTGAGTGGGGAGCAGCAAATGACAGAGCCACATGGTTCCCCAGCGCCTGATTCTTGCAGCAGCTGGGGAGATGTGTGTTGGAAGGAGAAGGAGGCGGCAGGAGCAGAGTGCAGCAGGAGGCAACGCATACCTGACAGCACAGGGGCTGTGCTGATGCCATGCTGAATGCTCCTGTGGAGGACCTGTGATAAGGTCATGAAGAGGGCGGGCTGGAGCATCACATGACCACACAAAGCCCTGCCTCTTCATGATGTCATCACATGTCCTTCAGACACACTGTACAAGAAAAAATTAATTAAAAGGTTAGTAAATACAGCACATTAACCCCTTAACGACCGCCGATACGCCTTTTAACGGCGGTCATTAAGGGTACTTAAACCACAGCGCCGTTAATTAACGGCACTGTGGAAAAAGTGAATAGCGCCCCCTAGAGGTGCATTTCCTCCGGGGTCTCGGCTACCGGGGGTAGCCGAGACCCCAGAGAACATTAATCGGATCGGTTTTTACAGACACCGATGTTGCGATCGCCGTTATTAACCCTATAACTGCGATCATAAACAAAAAAAAAAAAAAAAAGTTGTGCCATTTAATTTCTCTGTCCTCTGATGTCATCGGACATCAGAGGACAGAGAAAAAGGGTCCCCGGGACCCCCATGTGGCCCCCGATCTCCTGCATGTGGCCCCCGGCCCCTACATTGTCCCCCGGTGCCGCAGCTATGAAGAAAATGGCGGGCGCATGCTCAGTGCGCCGGCCGCTATGTGCTGGGGGGGATGGGCAATATTCTCTGGGGTCTCGGCTACCGGGGGTATTCACCGATCTCGGTGTTGCGATCGCCGCTATACAAGCATAACGGCGATCGCAAAAAAAAAAAAAAAATGATTTCTCTCCCCTCTGATGTGATCGCACATCAGAGGGGAGAAAATGAGGGTCCCCATGTCCCCCTGAACCTCCCCTGTACCTGCCAGGTCCCCCTGGCCTCCGATCCTCCCGGTCTTCTTCCTGGAAAAAAAAAAAAAAAGGCGGGCGCATGCGCAGTGCGCCCGCCGATCTGCTTGGCGGCAGATTCAAATTTTTTTTCATTCATTCTCCAGAAAGTGCATTTTGATCACTGTGATAAACTATCACAGTGATCAAAATAAAAAAAAAAAAAAACAGTACATAACCCCCCCATTTATCACCCCCTTAGTTAGGGACATATAATAAAAAATAGAAATTATATTTATTTTTATTTTTCCATTAGGGTTAGGGTTATAATTAGGGTTAGGGCTAATTAATTAGGGTTAGGGTTAGCATTAGGGTTAGCATTAGGGTTAGCATTAGGCGGGTTAGGCTGGGTTCATACTGCGTTATGGCAGTCCGTTAGACGGACTGCGTTACACTGCGGTATAACGCAGTCCGTTAACGCTGCCATTCACCCCATTTGAGGGCGCATCGCGACGTGCCATCATTCAGTGACGGAGCCTCGGACGCGGGCTGCAGCGTCTGGGCTCCGTCACCGCTAGCGCAGATGAATCATCTGCTGATTCCTCTGCGCTAGCGGGTATAGCATAACGCGATCGCGTTATGCTATACAGTTACCAGCCCGTCAACGCTATGTGTTGAACGGGCTGGTAAAACACAAAATGAACCTAGCCTTAGGGTTAGGGTTATAATTAGGGTTAGGGTTACAATTAGGGTTAGGGTTAAAATTAGGGTTAGGGTTAAAATTAGGGTTAGGGTTAAATTAGGGTTAGGGTAATAGGTTAGGGTTACAATTAAGGTTAGGGTTACAATTAGGGTTGGAATTAGGGTTGGGATTAGGGGTGTGTTGGGGTTAGGGTTGGAGCTAGAATTGAGGGGTTTCTACTATTTAGGCACATCAGGGGGTCTCCAAACACGACGTGGCTTTCAAAAAGTCAAATGGTGCTCCCTCCCTTCAGAGCCCTGCCGTGCGCCCAAACAGTGGTTTACCCCAACAGATGGGGTATCAGCGTACTCAGGACAAATTGCACACCAATTTTGGGGTTCTAATTTCTCCTGTTACCCTTGGGAAAATAAAAAATAGCTGGCTAAAAAAAAAAATGATTTTTGAGAAAAAAAATGATTTTTCATTTTCACGGCTCTGCGTTTATAAATTTCTGTGAAGCACTTGGGGGTTCAAAGTGCTCACCACACATCTAGATAAGCTCCTTGGGGGGTCTAGTTTCCAAAATGGTGTCACTTGCAGGGGGTTTCTACTGTTTAGGCACATCAAGGGCTCTGCAAACACAACATAACGCCCGCAGAACATTCCATCAAAGTCTGCATTACAAAATGGCGCTCCTTCCCTTCCAAGCACTCCCATGTGCCCAAACAGTGGTTTCACCCCACATATGGGGTATCAGCGTACACAGGAAAAATTGCACAACAACTTTTTGGGTCCAATTTCTCCTGTTACCCTTGGGAAAATAAAAAAAATAGCGGGCTAAAGAATCATTTTTGAGGAAAAAAATGATTTTTTATTTTCACGGCTCTACGTTTATTAATTTCTGTGAAGCACTTGGGGGTTCAAAGTGCTCACCACACATCTAGATAAGTTCCTTAAGGGGTCTAGTTTCCAAAATGGTGTGATTTGTGGGGGGTTTCGACTGTTTAGGCGTATCAGGGGCTCTCCAAACGCGACATGGCGTCCAATTTCAATCCCAGCCAATTTTGGTTTAAAAAAGTCAAACGGCGCTCCTTCCCTTCCAAGCCCTGCCGTGCGCCCAAACAGTGGTCCACCCCACATATGGGGTATCAGCGTACTCAGGACAAATTGGACAACAACTTTTGTGGTATAATTTCTCCTGTTACCCTTGGGAAAATAAAAAATTGGGGACTAAACAATCAGGTTTGTGGAAAAAATATGACTTTTTATTTTCATGCCCGGGAGTTATAAACTTCTGTGAAGCACTTGGGGGTTCAAAGTGCTCACCACACATCTAGATAAGTTCCTTAGGGGGTCTAATTTCCAAAATGGGGTCACTTGTGGGGGGTTTCCACTGTTTAGACACATCAGGGCCTCTACAAACACGACATGACGTCCAGCCAATTCTGCGCTGAAAAAGTCAAACGGCGCTCCTTCCCTTCCAAGCTCTGCCATGCACCCAAACAGTGGTTTACCCCCACATATGGGGTATCAGCATGCTCAGGACAAATTGCACAAAAACTTTTGGGGTCTTGTTACCCTTGGGAAAATAAAAATTGGGGAAAAGATTGTTTTTGTGGAAAAAATATGATTTTTTATTTCACTGTTATATGTTATAAACTTCTGTGAAGCACTTGGAGGTTCAAAGTGCTCACCACACATCTAGATAAGTTCCTTAGGGGGTCTAGTTTCCAAAATGGGGTCACTTATGATGGGTTTCCACTGTTTAGACACATCAGGGCCTCTACAAACGCGACATGGCGTCCAGCCAATTCTGAGTTGAAAAAGTCAAATGTCGCTCCTTCCCTTGCGACCTCTGCCGTGCGCCCAAAAAGTGGTTTACCCCCACATATGGGGTATCAGCTTATTCAGGAGAAATTGCACAACAAATTTTGTGGTTCATTTTTTCTTTTAACAGTTGTGAAAATAAAAAAAATAGGTTCCGAAGTAAAGTTTTTGCAAAAATAGTTAAATGTTAATTTTTTCCTTCCACATTGCTTCAGTTCCTGTGAAGCACGTAAAGAATTAAGAAACTTCTTGAATGTGGTTTTGAGCACCTTGAGGGGTGCAGTTTTTAGAATGGTGTGACTTTTGGGTATTTTCTATCGTATCAAAGTGACTTCAAATGTGATGTGGGCCCTAAAATAAAAATGGTGTTGTAAAAATGAGAAATCGCTGGTCAACTTTTAACCCTTATAACTTCGTAACAAAAAAAATTTTGTTCCCAAAATTGTGCTGATGTAAAGTAGACATGTGGGAAATGTTATTTATTAAGAAATTTGTGTGACATATCTCTCTGATTTAAGGGCATAAAAATTTAAAGTTTGAAAATTGTTAAATTTTCAAAATTTTCGCCATATTTCCGTTTTTTTCATAAATAAACACAAGTCATATCAAAGAAATTTTACCACTAACGTGAAGTACAATATGTCACGAAAAAACAATCTCAGAATCAGCTGGATTCGTTAAAGCGTTCCAGAGTTATAACCTCATAAATTGACAGTGGTCAGAATTGTAAAAATTGGCCCGGTCATTAAGCTGCAAAATGGCTCTGTCACTAAGGGGTTAAAAAGCACTCTGCCATCCTGTGGTGGACTATAACTCCCAGCATGCCATAGGATCTGCAGGACATGCTGGGAGTTATAGTTCTCCCATGGGATCTTAAAGCAGCACTCCAGTGTTATCAGTACTGGAGTGTGGCTTTAAATATAAGCCCTATGCCCCCATTCTTAGGCCATGGTCACACATGCGAGAAATTTGCACGATTTTTGTGCGAATCTCTCTCGTGAAAACCCGGCACTGCCGCCGGCACTCGGACCGGAGCGTGCGGCTGCATGTATTTCTATGCTGCATGTATTTCTATGCAGCTGCACGCTCCAGTCTGAGTGCCAGCGGCAGTGTCGGGTGTTCACGAGAGAGATTCGCACAAAAATCGCGCAAATTTCTCGCATGTGTGACCCTGGCCTTATACTCACCCTCCAGCGTCTTCACATAGTAGTTTACAGACACCACACTGGTCCCGCAGGCCGCAGCACCATCTTCTACCTGTAGCTTCCTACATAATAATATGCTATTATATATAATAACACCACATATAATAGTATGTTATTAAATATTTTACCACATTTTTTGCTTCAAATATATTTTTTCCCTATTTTCCACCTCTAAAACCTGGGTGCGTCTTATAGTCAGAAAAGTCTAAGTTACTTACCGTTAACGGTATTTTTCGAAGTCCATGACAGCACTACAGAGAGAGAGGATCCGCCCCTTAGGAACAGGAAACCTACAGATATAAAAGGGCGGCACCTCTCCCACACATCAGTTGGATTACAGAGCATAAGAGGACATCAAGGTTAATTGGTATACAGCAAAAAATTTTATGCATCACACAGTAACATTAATCAATTGTTTATTACATGTGGACTACATAAGAGGAAGAAGTGCACATAGAACCCGGGTGGGAATGTAAGGGTGCTGTCATGGACTTCGAAAACTGGTATTACACTTACCGGTAATTATATTTCCAGGAGTCCATCCTGACAGCATTATGGAGGACGCCCTCCTCCTCCTTGCAGGGACAGGAAAAAACACACAAGAGGTTAAAAGGCCCGCTCCTCCCCCTCTACCTCAGTGATTAACAAGTACCACACATGGCTCATGAAATAACACTTTAATGATATCATCATATTACATCATATGAAAACATCAAACAAGGGGGGGAAATACCCATGCTGTCAGGATGGACTCCTGGAAATATAATTACCGGTAAGTGTAATACCAGTTTCCCAGGACGTCATCCTGACAGCATTATGGAGAGTACCAAAGAACCTCCTCAGGGTGGGATAACTGCCTGTAGAACCTTCCTTCCAAAGGCAGTATGTTGACCTGACATTACATCTAATCTGTAGTGTCTACAAAACGTATTAAATTTAGCCCAAGTTGCGGCCCTGCAAATTTGGTCTACCGAGGCACCTGCTCTCTCGGCCCAAGACGCTGAAATTGCTCTAGTAGAGTGTGCTTTCAGACCTTCCGGGAGACTAGAACCGTTTGCCTGATAGGCGTCTGAGATGACCTTAATTATCCATTTGGCTATCGAAGCCTTAGAGGCTTTTTTACCTTTGTTTTTACCTCCAAACAAAATAAAGAGGTTGGAGTCTAATCTCCAATTTTTGGTGGCTTCCAAATAGTCCAAAACTGCCTGTCTAACATCAAGTGAATGAAGAATTTGCTCCTTCTCATTAGAAGGTTTGTCACAGAAAGATGGTAAAATAATTTCCTGATTAATATTATCTTTGGACACCACCTTCGGTAAGAAGGCTGGGTCTAATTTTAAGATTATACAATCATCTCTGATCTGCAGATATGGGTAATTTATTGATAGGGCCTGAATCTCCCCTATCCTTTTGGCCGTAGTAATGGCTACCAAAAAGGCCGCTCGCCAAGTACAGAATGAAATAGGCATATCTTGGTTAGGAGCATAAGATCCCTTACATAATGCTCTAAGCACTAAATTTAAATCCCAGAGGGGAGTTAACTGTCTGATTGTGGGGCGTAACCTCTGAGTAGCTTTTACAAATCTTACAATCCAAGGGTGAGATGCCAAAGGAAAGTCAAGAAAAGAACTAAGTGCCGCAATCTGCACCTTAAGCGTACTTGGTTTTAGCCCTTTGTTAAAACCCGCCTGTAAGAAATCTAGGATCTTTGGTATGTTAGGGGAACCCTCCAAAATACTAGATCTGCCGCCCTCCAGACAGAACCTCTTCCAGATTTTTAGGTAGATGGCCGAAGTAACTGGCTTTCTACTGGCCTGAATAGTGGATATAACCTGATCTGAGAGGCCTTTTGCTTTTAAGATGTCCCTTTCAGGATCCACGCCGAGAGGTGTAGAGATTCTGGGTTCGGATGGTATACTGGGCCCTGGTGAATCACATTTCTTCTCAGTGGTAGCTCGATCGGGTTTCCCTCCATCATCCTCCCTAGGAGGGGAAACCAGCTTCTCTTTGGCCAAAACGGAACTACCAGGATTACTCTTGCCCGGTCTTCTCTGATTTTCCTGAGGACTGCCGGAATGAGTGCTAGTGGTGGAAAGGCATATGAGAGAGGTTCTTTCCAAACTTGGCTGAACGCATCTATCCCTTCCGGGAAATCTAGCGGGTCTAGAGAATAGAATCTGGGAACCTTCGAATTTTTTCTTCTTGCGAAAAGGTCTATATTTGGAGTCCCCCAACAGTGACATAGTTCCTGAAAAATGTCTTCGTTGAGCTCCCACTCTGTTGGACAAACTTCCTGCCGGCTTAAATAATCTGCCAGATTGTTGTGGGCTCCTTCTAGATGTACCGCTGATACTGAAAGAATTGTATTTTCTGCCCAGGAAAAAATCTTGTTCGCCAGATTTTGAAGTTGAAAGTGTCTGGGACCTCCCTGATGCTTTAAGAATGAAACCGTTGTGACATTGTCGGACAAGATTCTGACATGTCTTCCGGCCAATACCTTCTCGTTTCGTCTTAGAGTCTCCCAAACTGCCAGTAGTTCTCGGAAATTGGAAGATCTTTTTCTGACATAATCGGGCCACTTGCCCTGAAAAAAATTTTCTTCTAAGTGGCCACCCCAACCCCACTCGCTGGCGTCTGTGGTAACCACTACGCAGGGAGAGGTGGTCCATAAACAACCTATTTGGAGGTTTGCAGGCTGCATCCACCATAGTAACGATTTCTTCACTGATACTGAGATTGGCATTTTCTTGTCTAGAGACATATGATTTCGGTCCCATGTTGAAAGAATTTGTCTCTGCAGAGGTCTGGAATGGAATTGCGCCCATCTGACACACTGGATACAGGCTGTCATCAAGCCGAGAACCTTCATAGCATCTCTTATGGAGGTTCGCCGCTTCCAAAGTCCTTTGACCTTGGATATTACTTCTCCTTGTTTTCCTTTGGGTAATACAGATATTCTTCTTTTGGAGTCCAATAGAACTCCCAAAAAAATCTTCCTGTATTCTGGAATCAGGTCCGACTTCTCCCAATTGATTACCCATCCTAGAGATTCTAGGACTGCAATAGTTCTGTTTCTCTGGGTTTTTAAAACTTCTTTTGAATCTGCAATCAAAAGGAAGTCGTCTAGATATGGGATAATTATTATCCCCTGACTTCTCAGATAGGCCACTACCTCTGCTACCAGCTTTGTAAAAATACGGGGGGCTGAAGCTAGCCCGAAAGGAAGGCCTCTGAACTGGAAGTGTTCGGTCTGGGACGGCAGTTTCACTGCAAATCTTAGAACCTTCTGAGAAGAAGGGTGAATGGGAATCTGAAAATAGGCGTTTTTTAAATCGAGTGTACACATGACTGCCCCTTTGTCTATTAGCTGGGTTGCTGAGCGAATGGATTCCATTCGAAATCTTTTGTATTTGACAGATGAGTTTAGGGTTTTAGATTTATAATGGTCCGGGTTCCCCTGACGGCTTTGGGATAGAAAATAGGGAAGAGTAGTGGCCCCTTCCTATTTCTTCTAGAGGGACCGGAACTATGACTTTTGAGCGTAACATATCCTGGATGTCCACCCACATGGGAGAGTCCAGCTGCACTACTGTTGGAGAGATATATCTTTCGGGGGGTGGAAATAAATGCTCTATTTTGTACCCTTCTGATATGGTTCTGAGAACCCACTGGTTTACAGTAACCTGTGCCCAGGCTTCTGAAAAATATCTGAGCCTTCCCCCGATAACCCTGGCGTCATTGTCTTTTGGACCTAGATGATGAAGCGAAGGACGTTTTCCCTGAGTTCTGACTATAGGGAGCCTTATACGTTCTTCTATAGAACCTGTTCTGACTCCTGAAGTCAGGTTGACGTCTAGGGGGAAAACCTCTATGAAAGGGCTGAGGCTGTTTTGGTTTCTCTTCAGGAAACCTATTCTTTTTGTCGGAGGCGGATTCTAGGAACTCGACTAACGCCGGACCAAAAACCTTTGAGCCTGAAAAAGGAATAGAACATAATCTAGTTTTAGATGCATTATCCCCCGACCAAGATCGTAGCCAAATAGCTCTTCTAGCCACATTAGATAGAGAACTTTTTTCTTGCAGCAAATCTTACAGACTCCGCAGAAGAATCTGCAAGATAAGCCGTAGCAGATTTTATCAAAGGTAAAGAGGCTAGAATATCTGCTCTAGGCGTTTTATTGGAAAGATGATCTTCCAATTGATCTATCCAGAGGGCCATAGATCTAGCTACCGACGTAGCTGCTATATTGGTTTTAATAAGGGCTGATGAGGATTCCCATGCCCTCTTTAACATAATGTCAGCTCTTCTATCCATAGGGTCCCGAAGGCTAGAAGAGTCTTCAAAAGGAATGGATGTCTTTTTGGCTACTCTCGCCACTGGGACATCAATCTTAGGAGTAACCTCCCATAAACTTATATCCTCTGGATCAAAAGGTAGACGTCCTTTGAAATCCTTGTTCAGAACAAGTCTCCGTTCCGCATCCTTCCATTCATCTAAAATCATAGTGCGGATGTGATCGCTAACCGGAAACACTCTTTTCCTCTGAAAAGTGAGACCTCCAAACATTAAGTCCTGTCTGGACTGCGGTTTCGGAGTTTCTTCAATCTGCATGGTATCTCTCACAGCTTTCACAAGGTCATCCGTGTCCTCAAGCTGAAATAAATATTTCCTATTTTGATCCTGAAAATCCTGAAGAAGTTCACCCTCTTCACCAGGATCCTCTGCCATCTGCACAGGTTGATCCGTAGAACTCCCATCAGATTCCTCTAGATCCGTCTCCATCTTACTCGCTTTCTTGGACTAGACTGACGTTGTTTGGACATATCAGCTATAGAGGCCTGCACCTCTTCACGAATTAATGCTCTCATTTCATCCCGAAGCGACGTTTGTTCACTTTCCAAGATCTTGGAAGTACATGGCTTGCAGAGAGCTTTCTTATAAGAACTTGCTAATTTCACATGACATACTGGGCATCTATTAGACTTTGAAACAGATTTGCCCGACTTTTCCACAGTAGATTGGGGAGTTGCTGATCCCTTCTCCTAAAATTTAAGATTAGGGATAATCAGTGCTTAAGTTTCCCAGACCTCATCAGATAACAAGTTGGGTAATCACAGGGATTGTAGCGCCACCGCGCTCTTACCCCTCCTTCGACTGCTCCTTCCTCCATAGTTGCACAGCAGGATAGACTTCACCCCTCAAGAGAAGGATACCGCTTGTCTGGTGGCAATAGACAGTCTCAGCTGCTTTCAAAAACCCGCCCGGACAAATGACCCGGAAGTAGATTTTAATACCCTAGCGTTCCACGTGGAACGCACCTCTGCTCAGCCCCAGCTTCCTGCTCATCTCCCGCCCGGAAGTGCCTTACCTCCTGCGAGAGAGCGCGTACCAGCGCGCTTGTCCATTCCAGGAGTCGAGAGCCCCCCACCGGGAGGAACGACTCTAACCCAGGCGCCGTCCGCTGCCTGGTCTCTACGGCTGAGGGACTCCCCACTAGGAAGTTTCGAGCCCGGGCTGCTCCCCAAGGATCGGGTGCCGACCTCGCCGTCCCGTCTCCCAGCCCTCCGTAAGTAGCGCCGACGCGCTCTGCCTCCTGTGTGTCCCTCCGTGCAGGGACAGGAAAACACTGAGGTAGAGGGGGAGGAGCGGGCCTTTTAACCTCTTGTGTGTTTTTTCCTGTCCCTGCAAGGAGGAGGAGGGCGTCCTCCATAATGCTGTCAGGATGACGTCCTGGGAAAATACCGTTAACGGTAAGTAACTTAGACTTTATTCGAACGTCCATGACAGCACTACAGAGAGAATTACAGAGAGTAATAACTACTTAGGGAGGGACTACTGCCTGCAGCACCCTTAATCCGAAAGAAAGGTCTGAGGAAGCACCCAAATCTAATCTATAATGAGTGTAAAAAGTATGTGGAGAAGACCACGTAGCTGCCTTACATATCTGGTCAATCGAGACTTCTGCCCTCTCTGCCCATGAAGTCGCCACAGCTCGGGTGGAATGAACCCTTAGCCTCTCAGGTGCCGGCTTGCCCTCGAGGTGTATGCCAGAGAAATTGCTTCCCTAATCCATCTGGCCAATGAGCTCTTCGTTAATCTACGGCCTTTGTTAATTCCTTGAAAAGAGACAAACAATGCATTGTCCCGTTTCCAGGGATCAGTGACTGCCAAATATTACAGTAGACATCTTCTAACATCTAAAGTATGGAGTTTTATCTCTTTTTGATTAGATGGATTAGGGATGAACGAAGGAAGAACAATTTCCTGTGTTCTGTGGAAAGCGGAAGACACCTTAGGTAAGTATGCCGGATCAGGTCTAAGAATTATCCTGTCATTCAGGACCTGAGTGTAAGGAGACAATCTAGATAGTGCCTGGATGTCACTTACCCTCCTAGCCGAGGTTATTGCTACCAGGAAAGCGGTTTTAAGGGAAAGAATTTTTATTGATGCTGCTGATATAGGTTCAAAAGGGGGCTCTGTTAAAGCAGTGAGAACAAGGTTCAAGTCCCATGGCATGATTCTCACCTTCACTATGGGTCTCGACCTACCTGCAGCTTTAATGAATCTACTGACCCAGTAATTATTTGCGATGTTGCTACTAAAGAGTGCCCCCAAAGCTGAAACTTGTACCTTAAGGGTGCTTGTGGAGAGACCCAAGTCCAGACCCTTTTGTAGGAATTCTAGAATCTGGGTTATCGGTGTTGGGTCCCCTGCTATCACCCCGAGCTCTGGAGAAATTTCTTCCAAGTCCTAGCGTAGATTCTAGTTGTAACCTCCTTCCTGCTTTTAAGGAGAGTATTAATTACATTAGTAGAAAACCCCTTATCTCTCAGCAGCGACCGTTCAAAATCCACGCCGTCAGGTGGAGGCCCGCTACTCGAGGATGGTAGACTGGACCCTGGGAGAGCAGATCGGGAATATCCGGCAGGACCCACGGGTCGGCTATCGACATGTTTCTGAGACATGAAAACCATGCCCTCCTGGGCCAAAAAGGAGCGATTACTATTATCCTTGCCCTGTCCTTCCTGACCTTCCTCAATACTAGGGGGAGTAAGGACAGGGGAGGAAATGCGTAGGCTAGATTGAAATCCCATTGTAATAGAAGAGCGTCCACTACCAGAGGGCGTTCTTTGGGATTTAGAGAGCAGAACTGTCTCACTTTCCTGTTGCTTTTGGTAGCAAAGAGATCTACCTCCGGTTGACCCCATTTCCGCACAATTAGGTCGAAGATGGAAGTCTTTAATGACCACTCTCCTTGACTCAGGAGATTGCGGCTTAAGAAGTCCGCCTTGGTATTTTCTTCTCCCCTTATATGTAGAGCCGTTAGAGAAAGAAAGTGTCGTTCTGCTATCTGAAGTAGGCGCCTTGCCACTTCCATGAGAGGACCGGAACGAGTACCACCCTGGTGGTTGATGTAAGCGACTGTGACCCGATTGTCAGAGAGCACTCGAACGTGGTGACCCTGTAGATATAGAAGGAGCTTTTTAATTGCTAGCTCTACCGCTGTTAATTCCTTCATATTAGAAGACATATGAATTTGATTCTGCTCCCATAAGCCCTGAACCATAACGTCCCCCATATGAGCCCCCACCCAGAGGGGCTAGCATCTGTTGTGACTATTCGGGATATCTCATATTCCCAGGGAACCCCCTTAGACAGGTTTGTCTCATTTTTCCACCAATCCAGGGGTCTTATAGCAGCCTGGGACAAGGATAGCTGGCCTTCCAGGTAACCACCTAGCAAATTTTGATACAGCAAGACCTCAGCTTGCAGCGTCCTTGTGTGAAATTGAGCCCACCGGACCGCGGGAATGCAGGACGAGAGGGAGCCCAAAAGAGACATGGCTTTCCTAAGCCACATGGAGGGGTTTTTGGAAGCGTTTAGGACCTGGTACCGTAAGTGAATTAACTTATCTGACGGTAAACTACAGTTCTGATTCTGTGAATCCAGAATTAGCCCTAGAAATTGCTGAACCCTCATCGGATTCAAACGAGACTTTTTGGTATTTATTAGCCATCCCAGCTGCTCTAAGGTAGATATCGCTTTTTGCAGTTGCTCTAGGCAATGTTCTGCCGTCTTTCTAATGATAAGAAAGTCGTCGAGGTAGGGGACTATGAGCATATTTGATTCACGTAAGTGGGCCATGACCTCCGACATAACCTTAGTGAACACTCGTGGAGCAACCGCCAAGCCAAAAGGAAGGGCGCTATATTGAAAATGTCGCAGCGATTCCCCCATTTGGATTGCTACCCTGAGGAAACGCTGATGCTCCATATGGATTGGTATGTGGTAATAAGCGTCTTTCAGATCTAACACCACCATAAAGCAATTTTCAAACAGAAGCTTTATTGCCGAGCTGACCGTCTCCATTTTAAATGGGTGAATAATCAGGAACTTATTGAAGGCTTTCAAATTAATAATTGTTCTAAAAGACCCGTCCGGTTTACGGATCAAAAACAGAGGGGAGTAAAACCCCTTACCCCGCTCTGCTTCTGGTACCTCCACTAAGACTTTCTTAGCGCAAAGCTCCTGAACCTCCAACTCTAAAGCGGCCTGCTCCGATGGGGATGATCTGAGTGGGGTAATTTTAAAGTTATCCCAAGGTACCGAGGAGAATTCTAACCGCAGCCCTGTAGCTATGATGTTAAGGATCCAGCTACTGTTTGAGATTTCCGACCAGGCCGGGTAGAAGGCCCACAATCTGCCTCCTACCGGCATTGCTAGTCATTGCGAGGGTTTTTTTGTTTCCTTAGGTGGACCCCTAAACATAAACCCTGTACCTCTTCGCCTCTTTTCATCCCATTTGGCTCGTTCTCTGGACGACCTTCTGTAGCTGAACCTCCTTCTGCTGAAAGGTCTTTTATAGGAAGGGGTTGATAGACTGGGAAACTTTTTCTTGTCAACCCCTGCCTTTTCTAAAAGTTCGTCCAGGACCGGGCCAAAAAGATATTCGCCGTCACACGGAATGGAGCAGAGGCGAGATCTGGCTTGAATATCGCCCGGCCAACATTTGAGCCATAATGCCCTTCGTGCTGCATTAGACAGCCCTGCCGCTCTGGCAGCCATTCTTACTGAGTCCGCTGAGGAATCAGCCAGGAAAGGCGCTGCGTTCTGAATTATTGGCAAGGTCTTCCGAATTGACCCCCTGGAGGTTCCATCTGCTAACTGGGATGCTAACTGGTCTAGCCAGACCATCAATGACCTGGCTGCACAAGTGGCTGCAACCGCCGGTCTCAGGGCACCTGCCGACATTTCCCATGTGCCTTTCAAGAAGGAGTCTGTCTTCTTGTCTAGTGGATCTTTCAAAGACCCCATATCATCGAATGGGATGGAGGATTTTTTAGAAGCCTTCGCCACTGCTGCATCCAGCTTCGGGGCCTTATCCCATCTACCTGTTAAGGGATCTTCAAAGGGATATCTTCGCTTAAACGCTTGGTGTAAGGAGCCTCTTTTTTCAGGCTTCTTCCACTCACTGTCTATAAGGCCTTGGATGCTACTATTTAGTGGAAAGGATCTCCGTTTTTTTGGATCTAGACCACCGAACATCAGATCCTGTACTGAGAGCTCTGGTTTCGCCTCTTCTACCCCATGGTGGACCTAACTGATTTGACAAATTTGTCCATCTGGTCCAAGGGAAAAACAAAAACGGATAGCGTCTTCTGTAGAAGACGAGGAGGAAGCCGAAGAGGAAGGCGAGGAGGGTCCTGACACAACTTCACCCCTGTCATGGGCGGCAGGTGAATCTGAATCAGATAAAACTGGTACAGTTCTATGCCTGGAAGATTTTCCGTGTCTTGAGGACGCTCTCCTTCAGGCTTTCGGTGAAATCCGGAGTCTCCTCCGCTATCTAAAAAGGGAAGGGGCATAGGGGGGGTTACTATCTCATCCCAGGCCCCTGCCCTTCCCCCTCAAATGCCCTACCGTCTGCTGCATGCATGGCTGGCACAACCTTTTAGGGCAAGCGTCAGGCAGAGGGCAAGCACAAAAGGCACATTCCCTGTGCTTGCTTTTCACCGAACACTTCTTCCCCTAGTAACAGACACAAAATGGGGAAAAAACTGCATTACTGGGTATTCTAAGTCTGACGATCTCTTACCCAGATTATACAGCAGTAGGTACCGGATCACGGGGAGGGGCCTTTTTCCCAGCTGCGGAACTTCTGCGGCTGGTCATTGAAGAGGAGCGCTCTGTCTGCTGCTGCTGGCTCTCCTGTTGCACCGAGGGAGCTTCTGCAGTGTCCATCATGAAAATGGGGCAGAAGCGCTTTACCTCTTTCCTAGGCTCCTTATATCCTCCCCCGGATATCCGGGTCAGCAGGTCTGGCCAGGGGTCCACCCCCTCCTATTCTCCGCTCCACGGCCCCCCCCCGCACCTCCCTGCCGTCCCCACAGCAGGCGCCGTCCAATGATGCAGCCGCCAAAAATTTCAAAAAACGCCGGCCGGCGTCTCACTTCCGGTTCCGGCGGTGGAGACTCCGCCCCCTTTTTTCCCCCGCTCGCACGGACCCCACCGTACCGATGGAGGTAAGTATAATCCCCCGCTGCATCGCCCCTCCAGCCGAGACACGAGCGGAGATTTCCCCCAAACCCAGCCGCGCTGCTGCAGCAGCGGCGCGCGACTAAATTTTCAAAAACCCCCCCCCGCGCCGTCCATAGCAGTGACGCGCGGCGGGAAATTCAAAACCGCCCGCCGCGCCGTCCATAGCAGCGACGCGCGGCGGGAAATTCAAATTTAAAATTTTTTTTTTTTTTTTTTTAAAAATCACGGCTGCACCCCTTAAGAGGCCCCCACCATGACAGGACCACAGGAGAGGACAGGGAGAAGGCATCGGGACCAGGGAGAGGGGGGGAATACTTACCTACCGGCGCTGGCTGGGAGACAGGGATCCTCTGGATACTGCTCCACCTGCTCCGCACACTGTCGTGGAATCCTACCCGGACCCACCGTGGCGCTTCCAGGGGCTCCGCACCGGCCGAGGTAGGAGATTCCCCCCCCGCTACCTGGGTCGACCGGCCGGCCTGGGTCCTCCTGAAGATCTTCATCTGTAGGAAACCCGTCCTTTAGGAACAGGAAACCAACTGATGTGTGGGAGAGGTGCCGCCCTTTTATATCTGTAGGTTTCCTGTTCCTAAGGGGCGGATCCCCTCTCTCTCTCTGTAGTGCTGTCATGGACGTTCGAATAAAATACGGTATATCCTTTTCAAATCAAGTCCTATCAGTCTAATTAAACACAGCTGGACTCTACTGAAGGAGTAGAACCATCTCAAGGAGGATCACAAGAAAACGGACAGCATGTGACTTAACCCCTCTCTGCCATCAGACGTACTATTCCGTCCATGTGACCCTGGACCTTATTCCCATGGACGGAATAGTACGTCATGGGCGATCAGCTGCACTCCCGGGGGGAGCGCAGCTGATCGCCGCCGGGTGTCAGCTGATTATCACAGCTGACACCCATGACTGTGTGTCAGGAGCGGTCACGGACCGCTCCCGGCACATTTACTCCTGTACCCGGGGCACAGGGGAGGATCGCGCAGGCAGGGGGCTCCTGCGCGCTCCCCTGAGACCTCAGAGCAGCGCGATGTGTCGCGCTGTTCCGAGGGTTCCGTCTTCCCTCCAGGTCCCCGGATCCAAGATGGCGCCGGGGTCCTGCAGGGAGGCGGCTTCCTCAGTGCCTGCTGAGAGCAGGCGCTGGGGAAGCTTGCAGCAGTGCCAGAGCGATCGCTGGTGTGACAGAGTGCTGTGCACACTGTCACACCAGCGATCTGCTAAAATACAGTGATGTCCCACCCTGGGACAAAGTATAAAAGTAAAAAAAATAAAAATAAAAAGTGGTAAAAAAAAAATCATAAAAAAAAAAAAAAAATATTCCCCAATAAATTCATTCTTTACTGTAAATAAAAAAAAAACAAAACAATAAAAGTACACATATTTGGTATCGTCGCGTCCGTAACGACCCCCCCTATAAAACTGTCCCACTAGTTAACCCTTTAATGAACCCCTTAAAAAAAAAAAAAAAAAAAAAAAAAGAAAACGAAGCAAAAAAATCAATGCTTTATCATCATACCGCTGAACAAAAAGTGGAATAACACGCGATCAAAAAGACCGAGATAAATAACCATGGTACCGCTGAAAACGTCATCTTGTCCCGCAAAAAACGAGCCGTCATACAGCATCATCAGCGAAAAAATAAAAAAGTTAAGCTCGCAGAATAAAGCGATGCAAAAATAATTTTTTATATAAAATTGTTTTCATGCTATAAAAGCACCAAAACATAAAAAAATGATATAAATAAGGTATCGCCGTAATCGTACTGACCCGAAGAATAAAACTGCTTTATCAATTTTTACCACACGCGGAACGGTACAAACGCCTCCCCCAAAAGAAATTCATGAATTGCTGATTTTTGTTCATTCTAACCTCCCAAAAATCGAAATAAAAAGCGATCAAAAAATGTCACGTGCTCAAAAATGGTACCAATAAAAACGTCAACTCGTAACGCAAAAAGTAAGACCTCACATGACTCTGTGGGCCAAAATATGCAAAAATTATAGCTCTCAAAATGTGGTGATGCAAAAAACTATTTTTTGCAATAAAAAGCGTCTTTTAGCGTGACAGCTGCCAATCATAAAAACCCGTTATAAATAGTAAATCAAAACCCCCCTTTATCACCCCCTTAGTTAGGGAAAAATAATAAAATTAAAAAAATGTATTTATTTCCATTTCCCGTTAGGGTTAGGGTTGCGGCTAAAGTTAGGGTTAGGGTTGCGCTAACGTTAGGATTAGGATTAGGGTTGGGATTACGGTTAGGGGTGTGTTAGGGTTAGGTTTGTGGTTAGGGTTGGGACTAGGGTTAGGGGTGTGTTGGGGTTAGGGTTGGAGTTAGAATTGGGGGGTTTCCGCTGTTTAGGCACATCAGGGGCTCTCCAAATGTGACATGGCGTCTGATCTCAATTCCAGCCAATTCTGCGTTGAAAAAGTCAAACGGTGCTCCTTCACTTCTGAGCTCTGCCATGCGCCCAAACAGTAGTTTACTCCCGCATATGGGGTATCAGCGTACTCTGGACCACAAGAGTTATTGTGCAATTTGTCCTATTTCTTCTGTTACCCTTGGGAAAATAAAAAACTGGGGGCGACAAAATCATTTTTGTAAAAAAAAAAAATGATTTTTTTTATTTTTACGGCTGTACGTTATAAACTTCTGTGAAGCACTTCGGGGTTCAAAGTGCTCACCACACATCTAGATAAGTTCCTTGTGGGGTCTATTTTCCAAAATGGGGTCACTTGTGGGGGGTTTCCACTGTTTAGATTCATCAGGGGCTCTCCAAATGCGACATGACTCCCCCAGACCATTCCATCAAAGTCTGCAATCCAAAACGTCACTACTTCCCTTCCGAGCCCCGACGTGCGCCCATACAGTAGTTCACTCCCACATATTGGGTATCAGCGTACTCAGGACAAATTGGACAACAACTTTTGAGGTCCAATTTCTCCTGTTACCCTTGTGAAAATAAAATATTGGGGGCGAAAAAATCATTTTTGTAAAAAAAAAAAAAAAAAAAAGGATTTTTTATTTTTACGGCTGTACGTTATAAACTTCTGTGAAGCACTTCGGGGTTCAAGTGCTCACCACACATTAGATAAGTTCCTTGTGGGGTTTATTTTCCAAAATGGGGTCACTTGTGGGGGGTTTTCCACTGTTTATGCATATCAGGAGCTCTCCAAACACGACATGGCATCCAGCCAATTCTGCGTTGAAAAGTCAAACGGCGCTCCTTCCCTTCCAAACCTTGCCATGCACCCAAACAGTGGTTTACTCCCACATATGGGGTATCAGCGCACTCAGGACAAATTGCACAATAACTTTTGGTGTCTTGTTACCCTTGGGAAAATAAAAATTGGGGTGAAAAAATCAATTTTGTGGAAAAAAATATGATTTTTTAATTTTACGGCTCTACGTTATAAACTTGTGTGAAGCACTTGGGGGGTTCAAATTGCTCACCAAAGATCTAGATAAGTTCCTTGGGGGTCTAGTTTCCCAAATGGGGGCACTTGTGGGGGGTTTCCACTGTTTAGGCACAGCAGGGGCTCTTAAATGCAATGCAACATGGCGTCCAATCTCAATTCCAGCCAATTTTGGTTGGAAAAAAGTCAAATGGTGCTCCTTCCATTCCGAGCTCTGCCATGCGCCCAAACAGTGGTTCCCCCCCACATATGGGTATCAGCCTACTCAGGACAAATTGGACAACAAATTTTGTGGTCAATTTCTCCTGTTACCTTGGGAAAATAAAAAATTAGTGACTAAGATAATTTTTGTGGGAAAAAAATAGGATTTTTTATTTTCATGCTCGGGCATTATAAACTTGTGTGAAGCACTGGGGGGTTCAAAGTGCTCACCAAAGATCTAGATAAGTTCCTTAGGGGGTCTAGCTTCCCAAAATGGGGTCACTTGTGGGGGGTTTCCACTGTTTGGCCCATCTGGGGCACTACAAATGGAAATGACCCCCATCAGTTTGCATTCCAAAACGTTACTGCTTCCTTTCCAAGCCCTCCCCGTGCGCCCAAACAGTTTCCCCCCCCCACATATGGGGTATCAGCGTACTCAGGACAAATTGGAAAACAACTTTTGGGGGTCCAATTTCCTTGGGAAAAATCAAAAATTTGGGACTAAAAAAATCATTTTGTGGAAATTGTTGTTTTTTTTTTTCAAAACCCAGGCATTATAAACTTTTGTGAAACACTTTGGGGTTCAAAGTGCTCAACAAAAAGATCTAGATAAGTTCCTTAGGGGGTTCTAGTTTCCAAAATGGTGTCACTTGTGGGGGGTTTCCACTGTTTGGGATATCAGGGGCTCTCCAAACACGACATGGCGTCCAATCTCAATTCCAGCCAATTTTAGTTTGAAAAAGTCAAACGGCGCTCCTTCCCTTACGAGCTCTGCCGTGTGCCCAAACAGTGGTTTTCCCCCATATGGGGTATTGGCGTACTCAGGAGAAATTGCACACAACTTTATCTGCCCATTTTCTCCTTTTACCCTTGTGAAAATAAAAAAACGTTTGTAAAAGTCATTTTTGTGGCTAAAAAGTTAAATATTAATTTTTTTCCTTCCACATTGCTTCAGCTCCTGTGAAGTACCTGAAGGGTTATTAAACTTCTTGAATGTGGTTTTGAGTACCTTGAGGGGTGCAGTTTTTAGAATGGTGTCACTTTTGGGTATTTTTTGCCATATAGACCCTCAAAGTGACTTCAAATGTGAGGTGGTCCTAAAAAAGGCTTTGTAAATTTTGTTGTAAAAATGAGAAATCACTGGTCAACTTTTAACCCCTTTTAATTTTCCTAACAAAAAAAAATTTTGGTTCCCAAAATTGTGCTGATGTAAAGTAGACATGTGGGAAATGTTATTTATTAACTATTTTGTGTGACATATCTCTCTGTTTTAAGGGAAAAAAAATTCAAAGTTTGAAAATTGCAAAATTTTCAAAATTTTCGCCATATTTGCGTTTTTTTCAAAAAAAACGCAAGGTATATCGAAGAAATTTTACTTCTAAGTGAAGTACAATATGTCACGAGAAAACAATCTCAGAATCGCGAAGATCCGTTGGAAGCGTTCCAGAGTTATAACCTCATAAAGAGACAGTGGTCAGAATTGTAAAAATTGGCCGGGGCATTAACGTGCAAACCACCTTTGGGGGTGAAGGGGTTAAACATGGTGTCTGAGCAAA
>JARQOD010000002.1:448567466-448580635 GCA_033576555.1 Oophaga sylvatica | reverse complement strand
TAGTTAGCCTCCAAACACAAAGATCTCATCAGAGATCAGCGATCTGTATAACGACCTCTGCGGTCGTTGGGAAAACCTAGTCCCACCTGCGACGCTGGTAAAGTCGTTCATAAAGGGTGTCACACTCAGCGATTCAGGCTCACCAGGGGACACCAACGACCAAAAAATGGCTCAGAACGTTCATCAGCGATCAGCGACATCTCAGCAGGGGCCACATCGCTGCTACATGTCACACACAGCTGCGTCGCTAACGAGATCGCTACTGCGTCATAAAATCGGTGACTCTTTAGCGATCTCGTTAGCGATCTCGTTAGTGTGACAGTACCTTAAGAATAAGTAAAATCAATAACAACCTACTGGGGATAGAGACCCCAAGTAGGGGTCTAGTAGGTCTGCAGGTAGCAACCTACAGGTCCTTCTCAAAAAATTAGCATATAGTGCTAAATTTCATTATTTTCCATAATGTAATGATTACAATTAAACTTTCATATATTTTAGATTCATTACACACCAACTGAAATTTGTCAGGTCTTTTATTGTTTTAATACTGATGATTTTGGCATACAACTCCTGATAACCCAAAAAACCTGTCTCAAAAAATTAGCATATCAAGAAAAGGTTCTCTAAACGACCTATTACCCTAATCTTCTGAATCAACTAATTAACTCTAAACACATGCAAAAGATTCCTGAGGCTTTTAAAAACTCCCTGCCTGGTTCATTACTCAAAACCCCCATCATGGGTAAGACTAGCGACCTGACTGATGTCAAGAAGGCCATCATTGACACCCTCAAGAAAGAGGGTAAGACCCAGAAAGAAATTTCTCAACAAATAGGCTGTTCCCAGAGTGCTGTATCAAGGCACCTCAATGGGAAGTCTGTTGGAAGGAAACAATGTGGCAGAAAACGCTGTACAACGAGAAGAGGTGACCGGACCCTGAGGAAGATTGTGGAGAAGGACCGATTCCAGACCTTGGGGGACCTGAGGAAGCAGTGGACTGAGTCTGGTGTAGAAACATCCAGAGTCACCGTGCACAGGCGTGTGCAGGAAATGGGCTACAGGTGCCGCATTCCCCAGGTAAAGCCACTTTTGAACCATAAACAGCGCAGAAGCGCCTGACCTGGGCTACAGAGAAGCAGCACTGGACTGTTGCCAAGTGGTCCAAGTACTTTTTTCTGATGAAAGCAAATTTTGCATGTCATTCGGAAATCAAGGTGCCAGAGTCTGGAGGAAGACTGGGGAGAAGGAAATGCCAAAATGCCTGAAGTCCAGTGTCAAGTACCCACAGTCAGTGATGGTGTGGGGTGCCATGTCAGCTGCTGGTGTTGGTCCACTGTGTTTCATCAAGGGCAGGGTCAATGCAGCTAGCTATCAGGAGATTTTGGAGCACTTCATGCTTCCATCGGCTGAAATGCTTTATGGAGATGAAGATTTCATTTTTCAGCACGACCTGGCACCTGCTCACAGTGCCAAAACCACTGGTAAATGGTTTACTGACCATGGTATTACTGTGCTCAATTGGCCTGCCAACTCTCCTGACCTGAACCCCATAGAGAATCTGTGGGATATTGTGAAGAGAAAGTTGAGAGACGCAAGACCCAACACTCTGGAAGAGCTTAAGGCCGCTATCGAAGCATCTGGGCCTCCATAACACCTCAGCAGTGTCACAGGCTGATTGCCTCCATGCCACGCCGCATTGAAGCAGTCATTTCTGCAAAAGGATTCCCGACCAAGTATTGAGTGCATAACTGAACTTTATTATTTGATGTTTTTTTTGTTTGTTTTAAAAAACACTTTTATTTTATTGGACGGTTGAAATATGTTAATTTTTTGAGACAGGTTTTTTGGGTTATCAGGAGTTGTATGCCAAAATCATCAGTATTAAAACAATAAAAGACCTGACAAATTTCAGTTGGTGTGTAATGAACCTAAAATATATGAAAGTTTAATTGTAATCATTACATTATGAAAATAATGAAATTTAGCAACATATGCTAATTTTTTGAGAAGGACCTGTATATCAAGAAGTCAAATGTGCAACATCCTCGCTTCAGTAACAATGGAAGACAATGATCAAGCAGACGGTTATTAGGCTGATAGGAAAACAACGCCTGCAGGAAGAAAGACAATGGTATCAACACTTAAATTACAATGATCTGTTCACGGAGCAAAGACAACGTCCCCCCCCTCCCCAGCCAGCAATTACACTGTCCCCCCACCCCAGTAGATCAATGACACTGACCCCCCCCTCCCCAGCCGAGTAATGACACTGACCCCCTCCCCAGCCGAGCAATTACACTGTCCCCCCACCCCAGTAGATCAATGACACTGACCCCACTCCCCAGCCGAGCAATTACACTGTACCCCCCATCCCAGTCGACAATACACTTGCCCCCCTCCCAGTACGATCAATGACACTGACCCCCTCCCCAGCCGAGCAATGACACTGACCCCTCCCCAGCCGAGCAATGACATTGACCCCCTCCCCAGCCGAGCAATGACACTGAACCCCACCCCCAGCCAGCAATGACACTGACCCCCCACCCCAGCCAGCAATGACACTGACCCCCCCCCAGCCAGCAATGACACTGACCCCCCCCTCCTCAGCCGAGCAATGACACTGACCCCCCCTCCCCAGCCGAGCAATGACACTGACCCCCCCCCCCAGCCGAGCAATGACACTGACCCCCCTCCCCAGCCGAGCAATGACACTGACCCCCCACCCCAGCCGAGCAATGACACTGACCCCCTCCCCAGCCGAGCAATGACAGTGACACCCCAGCCGAGCAATGACCCCCCTCCCCAGCCGAGCAATGACACTGACCCCCCTCCCCAGCCGAACAATGACACTGACCACCCCCACCCAGCCGAGAAGTGACACTGACCCCCCTCCCCAGCCGAGCAATGAAACTGACCCCCCACCCCAGCCGAGCAAAGACACTGACCCCCCACCCCAGCCGAGCAATGACACTGGCCCCTCCCCAGCCGAGCAAAGACATTGATCCCCTCTCCCACATTGTCCCCAGCCGAGCAATGACATTGATCCCCCTCCCCAGCCGAGCAATGACATTGATCCCCTCCCAGCAGCATGACATTGATCCCCTCCCGCCGAGCAATGACACTATAAGCATCGATCCCCCTCCCCAGCCGGCAATGACATTGATCCCCTCCCCAGCCGACAATACTGCCCCTCCCCAGCCGAGCAATGACATTGATCCCCTCCCCAGCCGAGCAATGACACTGACCCCCCACCCCAGCAGATCAATGACAGTAACCCCACCCCCCTCCGAGAAGCAATGACAGCCGCCATTGCCACAGATGATGAAGACTCCCATTGCTGCCATGTTGGTGTGTCTCCCAGTATATAGAGGGGGCACGGTGCCGCTCTCATCCCTCACCTCCTCTCTGATGCCCGGGCCCCCCGTGTACTCCTGGGAGATGAGCTGGTCTAGCAGCAGGTTCACCTCCGTGCGGAAGCTCTCCGAGTCACACGGCTGCAGGCTGTACAGCTTGTTCAGATGCCGGTGGAAATCCTGCACGGAGTCCGGCTGAGTGTAGGCATCCGACGCACCCATGGGTGCCGGGGATAAGAGGTGCGGAGCTCCCGGGACCCGTCTGCCATGCAGGGCCCCTACCGAATGCACAACGCTTTCATAGGACGCCATGTTTCCACACAACAGACGCCCTTTTGCTATGACAACCAACAGTCACTTCCGAGATTGCCCGGCGGCGTCAGATGACGTCATCATTGTGCGCCGTGATGTCTCCGACTATTGGTATAAGGGGGTTACAAAGAATATAGGTAGATACAGAGCTGTGTATTGTGTGTACACTCTCTGTATATAGGAACCTGTGTATTGTGTGTACCTCTGTATATAGGAACCTGTGTATTGTGTGTACACTCTCTGTATATAGGAACCTGTGATTGTGTGTACACTCTCTGTATATAGGAACCTGTGTATTGTGTGTACACTCTCTGTATATAGGAACCTGTGTATTGTGTGTACACTCTCTGTATATTGGAACCTGTGTATTTGTGTACACTCTCTGTATATAGGAACCTGTGTATTGTGTGTACACTCTCTGTATATAGGAACCTGTGTATTGTGTGTACACTCTCTGTATATAGGAACCTGTGTATTGTGTGTACACTCTCTGTATATAGGAACCTGTGTATTGTGTGTACACTCTCTGTATATAGGAACCCGTGTATTATGTGTACACTCTCTGTATATAGGAACCTGTGTATTTGTGTACACCTCTGTATATAGGAACCTGTGTATTTTTGTACACTCTCTGTATATAGGAACTGTGTATTGTGTGTACACTCTCTGTATATAGGAACCTGTGTATTGTGTGTACACTCTCTGTATATAGGAACCTGTGTATTGTGTGTACACTCTCTGTATATAGGAACTGTGTATTGTGTGTACATCTCTGTATATAGGAACCTGTGTATTGTGTGTACACTCTCTGTATATAGGAACCTGTGTATTGTGTGTACACTCTCTGTATATAGGAACCTGTGTATTGTGTGTACACTCTCTGTATATAGGAACCTGTGTATTGTGTGTACACTCTCTGTATATAGGAACTGTGTATTGTGTGTACACTCTCTGTATATAGGAACCTGTGTATTGTGTGTACACTCTCTGTATATAGGAACCTGTGTATTGTGTGTACACTCTCTGTATATAGGAACTGTGTATTGTGTGTACACTCTCTGTATATAGGAACTGTGTATTGTGTGTACACTCTCTGTATATAGGAACCTGTGTATTGTGTGTACACTCTCTGTATATAGGAACCTGTGTATTGTGTGTACACTCTCTGTATATAGGAACCTGTGTATTGTGTGTACACTCTCTGTATATAGGAACCTGTGTATTGTGTGTACACTCTCTGTATATAGGAACTGTGTATTGTGTGTACACTCTCTGTATATAGGAACCTGTGTATTGTGTGTACACTCTCTGTATATAGGAACCTGTGTATTGTGTGTACACTCTTATATAGGAACTGTGTATTGTGTACACTCTGTTATAGAATATGTGATTGTACACTCTCTGTATATAGGAACCTGTGTATTGTGTGTACACTCTCTGTATATAGGAACTGTGTATTGTGTGTACACTCTCTGTATATAGGAACCTGTGTATTGTGTGTACACTCTCTGTATATAGGAACCTGTGTATTATGTGTACACTCTCTGTATATAGGAACTGTGTATTGTGTGTACACTCTCTGTATATAGGAACCTGTGTATTGTGTGTACACTCTCTGTATATAGGAACCTGTGTATTGTGTGTACACTCTCTGTATATAGGAACCTGTGTATTGTGTGTACACTCTCTGTATATAGGAACCTGTGTCATTGTGTGTACTCTCTGTATATAGGAACTGTGTATTGTGTGTACACTCTCTGTATATAGGAACCTGTGTATTGTGTGTACACTCTCTGTATATAGGAACCTGTGTATTGTGTGTAACTCTCTGTATATAGGAAGCTGTGTATTGTGTGTACACTCTCTGTATATAGGAACCTGTGTATTGTGTGTACACTCTCTGTATATAGGAAGCTGTGTATTGTGTGTACACTCTTGTATATAGGAACCTGTGTATTGTGTGTACACTCTCTGTATATAGGAACCTGTGTATTGTGTGTACACTCTCTGTATATAGGAACCTGTGTATTGTGTGTACACTCTCTGTATATAGGAACCTGTGTATTGTGTGTACACTCTCTGTATATAGGAACCTGTGTATTGTGTGTACACTCACTCTGTATATAGGAACCCGTGTTTTTGTGTGTAACTCTCTGTATATAGGAACCTGTGTATTGTGTGTACACTCTCTGTATATAGGAACCTGTGCATTGTGTGTACTCTCTCTGTATATAGGAACCTGTGTATTTATGTGTACACTCTCTGTATATAGGAAGCTGTGTATTGTGTGTACACTTCTCGTATATAGGAACCTGTGTATTGTGTTACACTCTCTGTATATAGGAACCTGATTGTGTGTACACTCTCTGTATATAGGAACCTGTGTATTGTGTGTACACTCTGTATATAGGAACGCTGTGTATTTGTGTACACTCTCTGTATATAGGAACCTGTGTATTGTGTGTACACTCTCTGTATATAGGAACCTGTGTATTGTGTGTACACTCTCTGTATATAGGAACCTGTGCATTGTGTGTACTCTCTGTATATAGGAAGCTGTGTATTGTGTGTACACTCTGCTGTATATAGGAAACCTGTGTATTGTGTGTACACTCTCTGTATATAGGAACCTGTGCATTGTGTGTACACTCTCTGTATATAGGAACCTGTGTATTTGTGTACCTCTCTGTATATAGGAACCTGTGTATTGTGTGTACACTCTCTGTATATAGGAACTGTGTATTGTGTGTACACTCTCTGTATATAGGAACCTGTGTATTGTGTGTACACTCTCTGTATATAGGAACCTGTGTATTGTGTGTACACTCTCTGTATATAGGAAGCTGTGTATTATGTGTACACTCTCTGTATATAGGAACCTGTGTTTGTGTGTTACACTCTCTGTATATAGGAACTGTGTATTGTGTGTACACTCTCTGTATATAGGAACCTGTGTATTGTGTGTACACTCTCTGTATATAGGAACTGTGTATTTGTGTACACTCTCTGTATATAGGAACCTGTGTATTGTGTGTACACTCTCTGTATATAGGAACCGTGTATTGATGTGTACACTCTCTGTATATAGGAACCTGTGTATTTGTGTACACTCTCTGTATATAGGAACCTGTGTATTGTGTGTACACTCTCTGTATATAGGAACCTGTGTATTGTGTGTACACCTCTGTATATAGGAACCTGTGTATTGTGTGTACACTCTCTGTATATAGGAACCTGTGTATTGTGTGTACACTCTCTGTATATAGGAACCTGTGTATTTGTGTACACTCTCTGTATATAGGAACCTGTGTATTGTGTGTACACTCTCTGTATATAGGAACCTGTGTATTGTGTGTACACTCTCTGTATATAGGAACCTGTGTATTGGTGTACACTCTCTGTATATAGGAACTGTGTATTATGTGTACACTCTCTGTATATAGGAACCTGTGTATTGTGTGTACTCTCTGTATATGGAACCTGTGCTTATGTGTACACTCTCTGTATATAGGAACCTGTGTATTGTGTGTACACTCTCTGTATATAGGAACCTGTGTATTAGTGTACACTCTCTGTATATAGGAACCTGTGTATTGTGTGTACACTCTCTGTATATAGGAACCTGTATTGTGTGTACACTCTCTGTATATAGGAACCTGTGTATTGTGTGTACACTCTCTGTATATAGGAACTGTGTATTGTGTGTACACTCTCTATATAGGAACCTGTGTATTGTGTGTACACTCTGTATATAGGAAACTGTGTATTATGTGTACACTCTCTGTAT
Source organism: Oophaga sylvatica (assembly GCA_033576555.1). Lineage (NCBI taxonomy): Eukaryota > Metazoa > Chordata > Amphibia > Anura > Dendrobatidae > Oophaga > Oophaga sylvatica. Next base: position 448,573,183 of record JARQOD010000002.1, on the reverse strand, counting down.
ATAGGAAACTGTGTATTGTGTGTACACTCTGTATATAGGAACCTGTGCATTATGTGTACACTCTCTTATATAGGAACCTGTGTATTGTGTGTACACTCTCTGTATATAGGAACTGTGTATTATGTGTACACTCTCTGTATATAGGAACCTGTGTATTTGTGACACTCTCTGTAATAGGAACCTGTGTATTATGTGTACACTCTCTGTATATAGGAACCTGTGTAGTTGTGTGTACACTCTCTGTATATAGGACCTGTGTTTTATGTGTACACTCTCTGTATATAGGAACCTGTGTATTTGTGTACACTCTCTGTATTAGGACCTGTGCATTATTGTACACTCTCTGTATATAGGAACCTGTGTATTATGTGTACACTCTCTGTATATAGGAACCTGTGTATTATGTGTACACTCTCTGTATATAGGAACTTGTGTATTGTGTGTACACTCTCTGTATATAGGAAACTGGTATTGTGTTACACTCTCTGTATATAGGAACCTGTGTATTGGTGTCACTCTCTGTATATGGAACCTGTGTATTGTGTGTCACTCTCTGTATATAGGAACTGTGTATTATGTGTACACTCTCTGTATATAGGAACCTGTATATTATGTGTACACTCTGTATATAGGAACCTGTGTATTTGTGTACACTCTCTGTATATAGGAACTGTGTATTGTGTGTACACTCTCTGTATATAGGAACCTGTGTATTGGTTGTACACTCTCTGTATATAGGAACCTGTGTATTGTGTGTCACTCTCTGTATATAGGAACCTGTGTATTGTGTGTACCTCTCTGTATATAGGAACCTGTGTATTGTGTGTACACTCTCTGTATATAGGAACTGTGTATTATGTGTACACTCTTGTATATAGGAACTGTGTATTGTGTGTACACTCTGTATATAGGAACTGTGTATTGTGTGTACACTTCTGTATATAGGAACCTGTGTATTTGTGTACATCTCTGTATATAGGAACCTGTGTATTTGTGTACACTCTCTGTATTTAGGAACCTTGGTATTATGTGTACCTCTCTGTATATAGGAACCTGTGTATGTGTGTACACTCTATGTATATGAACCTTTTTGTGTGTACACTCTCTGTATATAGAACCTGTGTATTATGTGTACATCTCTATATAGACCTGTGTTTGGTACACTCTCTTATATAGGAAACTGTGTTAATGTGTACACTCTCTGTATATGGAAAACCCGTGTATGTGTACCTCCTTTTATTTGGAACCTGTGTTTTGGTAAAACTCTCTGATATAGGAACTGTTAAATTTTGTACACTCTCTGTATATAGGAACCTGTGTAAATTTTGTACACTCTCTGTATATAGGAACCTGTGTATTTGTGTACACTCTCTGTATATGGAACCTGGATTGTGTTACACTCTCTGTAATAGGAAAAACCCGTGTTTGTTGGGGGACCCTGAAAAGGGGGAAACCGGGTTTTTTTTTCACTCTCTGTATAAGGGAAAACCCGTTTTTTGTTGGACCCGGGATATGGGGAAAGGGGAAAGGGGTACACCTCCCTTTTTTGGAACCTGTGTTTTGTTTTTACCTTAAAGGGGAAACCGGGGGTTTATGGTTTCACCTCTTATATGGGAAAAACCTTATTGGTGTTTCACCTCTTTAAAAATTGGGGAACCCGGATTAGTGTACAACTCTTTATTAGGAACCGTTGGGGATTATGTGTACCCCTCTTGTAAAAGGGAAAACCCGGGGGTTTTTTTGATTTTTGGGAGCGAGGAGACAGGAAAAAAAAAGGGAAAACCCCAGAGCATTTGGGAAAATTAAAATTTCAGTCCCCCGACAAACCCCCCAAACTAAAGGGAACCCCTGGGCTTCCTACGTTGGCCCCAGAGCCCCCAAACCTGGAAAAAAAAAAATACACCTAAAGATAGAAAAAGGAAAGCATCTGCCCCGGGGCGATTTCCCCCAAAAAAAATAGAAAGCCCCCCCAAAATTAATTTGGGGGTTAGGGGAAAAAAAAAATACTGAAAAGACAGAAAAAAAAGAGACAACGTTGGGGCCCAAAAAATTTTCTAATAGAAAAGATAGGAAGGGATTTCTCAAACCCAAAAAACCCCGAAAAGCACCAATTACAATTTTTAAAAAAACCCGAAACACACGCCTTACCACCTAAATTGTTCTCGGTGTAACCAAAAAACAAAACAGCACCACGAAAAAAAATGGAAAAAAAAAAAAACAAACATCATGGGAACTGAAAAAGGGGGAAAACCCCCCGAGGGGGCCCTGAAGGGCCCCCCCAAATGAGGGGGAAAAAAGCAAAAAACAAACCCCAAAAAAAAAAAAGAAAAAATTTTATTGTTTAGGAGATTCAAAAAAGACACGGGGGGCTACAAGGGGAAAAAAAAAAACCCAAAGGGGGGAGACCCCCCAAAAATTTTTACCGGCAACCCTGAGGGGGGGCCCCTTATATAAAACCAACAGTAAACCTGATTCCCAAACCCAAACTTCCTGGACATTTATTTTTTTTAACCCCAAAGGGGGTTTCTCAGAATCATTTCCCCCTATTTACAACACTTTTATTGTGTGTACACTATCCCGATTGGGAAACCTGTGCTTATGGACACTCTCTGTATAAGGAACCCGGGGATTTTGGTACCTCCTGTATTTGGAAAAAAGTGATTGTGTGTACTCTCGTATATAAAAGCGTGTATTGTGTTTCATCAAAAAAAAACCTTGGTTTTTTGGGGGAACTCTCTGTATATGGGAAACCCTTTTAGTGTTCCCTCCCCGTATATAGGAACCTTTGGAAATTTTGGGGGTAAACCCCTTATTGGGAAATTGTTTTGTGTACTCCTGTATATGTAAAGGGGGTAATGGTCAATCTCTGTTATAGGAACCTTTTTTTTTGTTACACTTTTCCCCCCAAAAATTTTTGGAAAATGTGTAATGTTTTCACTCTCTGTATAAGGAAAACCCGGGATTTGTTTAAAACTTGTATATAGGGAAAAGTAATTGTGGTACTTTTGTATATAGGGAATTTTTTATTTTGTGTACCCCCTCTATTTAAAAAGGGGAAATGTGTATTGGTGTACACTTATATTTTAGGCCCCGTGTATTTTGTGTACACTCTCTGTATAAGGGAAACCGGGGTTTTTGTGTACACTCTCTTATATAGGGGAAACCGTGGGATTTTGGTACTCTTGTAAAAGGGGAAAAAGTTATTAGGGGAACACCTCGTATATAGGAACCCGGCATTATTTTTTCCTTCTAAAAATTAAGGGAAACCCGGGATTGGGGGGCACTCTTTGTTTTAGAAAACGTGTATTGGTTTACACCTCTTATATAGGAAACCCCGTGAAAATTGGGGTACACTCTCTGTATATAGGAACCGTGTATTGTGTTACACTCTCTGATATAGGAACTGTGTATTATCGTAACTTTTCCCGTATATGGAACCCGTGTATTGGGTACACTCTGTATATAGGAATGTGTTTTGTGGTACACCTCTTATAAGGAAGCTTGTATTTTTTGGGCACGTTCTGTATATAGGAAACTGTGTATTGTGGTACTCTCTGATAAGGGAAACTGTGTTTTTGGTAAAATTATAATAGGAACGGTATTGTATTAACTCTCTGTATTTTGGAACCTGTGATTGTGTGTCACCTTGATATAGGAGTGTGTATTATTTACATCTTTGTATATAGGAGCTTGTATTGTGTGTACCTTCCCCTTTTAAAAGGGAAACCCTTTTTATTGTGTGTACACTCTCTGTATATAGAACCCTTTTTGTGTGTACACCTCGTTTTAGGAACCTTTTGTATTGTGTTTTACACTTCTTATATGGAAGCTGGTTTTTATGTGTACACTCTCTGTTTAAAAAGAAGCTGTGATTGTGTGTGTACTCTCTGTAATAGGAAGTGTGTATTATGTGTACATCTCGTTTTAAAGGAACCTTTATTTGTGTACACTCTCTGTATAAGGAACCTTTATATTAGTGTACACCTCTGTATATGGAACCTGTTATTGTGGGGGGACCTCTCTGTATAAGGAACCTGTATATTTTGTGTACTCTCTGTATATAGGGAACCCGTTAATTTTGTGTCACTCCTGAATAGGAACCTGTGATTGTGTGTACTCCTTTTGTATAAGGGAACCCGTATATTGGTGTATCTCTGTAATAGGAACCTGTGTATTGTGTGTACACTCTCTGTATATAGGAACCTGTGTATTGTGTGACCTCTCTGTTTAGGTGGCTTCAGGTTTTTTTAGCTTGGTCGTGTTGGGTAGACAAAAGGCATGAAAACAGTTATAGACAGGTTCGGGTGCAAAAGGGCCCGCAACCGCTTTAAAAAAGTCCACGAAACAGAAAAAACAAAGAAAAAACAGAAAAACCTGGGTTTGTCTCCCCATAATTCCTTAGAAAGTGTCCCTCTCAATCCGGGACCCAGACTCCGTCTGTGCCCAAAACAACACATATACTATGTTACCGTTTGGAGCTTAAAGATATCCTTTTGTGTTGAAGGGCACCTTTCATGTCCAGATTTAAAGAGATCCCCCCTTCAGCCGCTTTTCACAGGGATTCGCATGGACTACCCCTGTGTCCGGGGTACTTCCGCACCCAGATGAGTACCCACACCCGGATCGCTTTTTGTCCGGGACACCTTCCGGGGTCCAGCTGGCGTGCCCCCAATCCGGGACTGCCCTTTGTCCGGACCCTCCCTGTGTGGGGCTAAAGACGCTCTCAATTTGGTGTTTGCGCACCTACTTCGGTTCCCTATTAAACCTGAGTGTTTCAGGCCTGATTTGAAAGTGTGTAATGTGCAAGGTGTAGTGCCCTTCTCCCCCACGGGTTTAAAAAGCCCCCCAACCCCCAATAGGTGAAATGACCCCCATTAAACAACTTTTTCACCTTTCACATACCCCCCTTTTTCCCAGACGGAGGGCTGGTCCCAGACCGGGGGGTGGTAAACAACCAACAGAGACAGTGAACCGGGGACCAATCATGGCCCCACCTTCATTTTCACCATTTCATCCCAAACTCTTTCTCATCTAAGCCCGCATCCCCCTGTCCCTCCCGGGCCTTCCTCTGCGGGCCTCGGGAACCTGCACGGTTTCATCTTGCCTTAGGGCGGCTCGATTCACTATGTGCAGGCCAAGTAGTACGACCAGACACGCAGAACCTCTGCTGACTCTTTCCCCAAATCACGTACTCCTGTCCCGGGGCACTGACCCCGTGTCACCAACTTTTCACAGAAGATATAGGGGGGGGTTTTTTACTTTTCTCATTTTCCCCCTTTCAGGCTCTTCTGGCAAGAATGCCCCGAAGCCCACGTTTGCCCCCACCTACTTCTTCGTCACAATGGTTCCGTCAGGGCTTTAAACCCCTTCATTTTCATTCATACCTGCTCACTGTAGTGTCTTCAATTTTTTTTCATTTAATCCGTCAGTCAGTGTCTACAATTTATTTTCTTCATAACCTGCCATGTCAGTGTTAACAATTCATTTTAAACCCTCCTGATTGGAAAACCCTTTGGTTAACATGTCATCCACAACATTAACTGCACCCCTCTGGTCCCAAATTTTTTGACTATTGACAACCCAGCAAACTTTATAAAGTTCGGTACTAGGAGTGATCCGACCCCCTCCCCGGACTTAAAGGGCCCTAACAATAGGGGGTATTGTTTTAGGCGCATGAGGGGGAAAAATTCCCCAACGAGGGTCCTGGAAACCTCATT
>JARQOD010000002.1:448531265-448567366 GCA_033576555.1 Oophaga sylvatica | reverse complement strand
ACTATCAGGCGGGTCCGGAAAAAAGAAAAAACGTTGCAGTGACCGTTTTGTCCGGCCGCCGGAATGTACATTTCCGCCGGATGCAACACAATGACATCAGGCGCGATCCGGCACTAATGAAAGTCAATGCCAAAAAAACGCATCCGGTACCGGATCCGTTTTTTTTAAAACATTCCGGATCGCGCCTGACGTAAAAAAACTGATGTGTGAAAGCAGCCTAAGGCAGTCCACTGCAGGTAGTCGAGGGTCTAAGAGTCAAGAGAACAGTAGTCCTGAGACCAGAGTGGTGTGGGAAGCCCCACGCGTATCGCTGCAGAGCGCAGCTTCGTCAGGGGAAGTGTTGCCTCAGTCTGCTGGCGGGAAACTAACAGCCGCTGCGCGCTTTTCTTTTAAACACGCTCCTTCCTGGGTCATTGGGTCCGTCCGGTCTCCTAGTTATTCCCCAGGCAACATGGGACACAGCCTCAACAGTTCTGCCTGGCTCGGTACAGGTACCCACAGCCCGGTCTTCCTCATTGCACTGGTACTGTAAAAAGCAGCTGAAAATTAGCATAAAAAAGCACAGCAAAAATGCACAGTGTGAACTTACCCTTACTGTTATTGTGAACAGTTAAGCAAGCTGAAGGTGAAATGATCTCTAAAAGGCCTGAAGTTAAAGATAACACATTTCCTTTGTATTTTAGGAAAAAATATATATGTTGTAATTTTTTCATTTTAAAAATTACAAAAAGAAAAATGGTCCGACGCATTATTTTGGGCACCCTTGGAGATTTGTGTGCTCAGATATCATTGACCAAGGTTTCAGATCTTAATTAGCCTGTTGTGCCAAAAAAAAAACAGCAGCCGTGGGTTCTTCTAAGCAGCTGCCTAGCACTCTGAAAATGAAAATGGTAGTGGTCCACAAAACAGAAGAAGGCTTTAAGAACATAGCAAAGAGTTTTCAAGTTGCGAAAATGTAAATGTAATTAAGATACGGCAGTTAACAGGAATAGTGGAGGTCAAGATAAGGTCTGGAAGACCAAGTAAAATTTAAATGAGAGCTGCTCATAGGATTAATAAAGAGGCAAATCAGAACCCCTGCTTGATTAAAAAAGAACTTCAGAAAAATTTAGCAGACTCTGGAGGTGTGGTACATTGTTCTACTGTTCAGAGATACCTGCTCAAATATGGCCTTCATGGAAGAGTCATCAGAAGAAAACCTATCCTGCATCCTCACCATAAATTTCAGAGTCAGAAGTATGCAAAAGAACATCTAAACAAACCTGATGCACTTTGGAAACAAGGCCTGTTGACCGATGAGATTAAAATAAATTCTTTGGCCACAATGATCAACGGTAAATGTGGAGAAAAAATGGCAGAGAATTTCAGGAAAAGAACATCTTGACAACCATTAAGCATGAGGTGGATCAATCATCCATTGGGGTTGTGTTGCAGCAAATGCCATGGGGAACATTTTACAAGAAGATTAAAGAATGTATTCAATGAAATTTCAACAAATTCTTGATGCAAGCAAAACACCATCTATAAAGAAGCTGAAGTTGAAAAGAGGATGGTGATAATGATCCTTATTAAACACATCAAAATCCACAATAGACTAGCTCAAAAGGCGGAAGCAGAAGGTTTTACAATGGCCCTCACAGTCCCCTGATCTGAGCATCATTGAAAATCTGTGGCTAGATCTCAAAATAGCACTGCATGCAAGACGACTCAGGAATCTCACAGAACTGGAAGAATTTTCCAAGGAAGAATGGATGAAAATCCCTCAAACAACAGTTGAAAGACTCTTGGCTGTCTACAAAAAGCATTTAAAAGCTGTCATACTTTCAAAAGGGGGTGCTACTAGGTACTAACCATACAGGGTGCCCAAAAACTTTTGCATCTGCCCATTTTCCTTTTTGTAATTTTTAAAATGTAAAAAAAAATATATTTATTTTTGCCTAAAATACAATGGATATGTGTCATCATTACTGTTAGGCCTTTTAGAGATCATTTCATCTTCAACTTACTTAACTGTTCACAATAAGAGTAATTTTGACCAGGGGTGCCCAAACTTTTACATACCACTCTATATGCTGCAGTAACATACAGTAGCATATAGACTAAGCAGAGGTGCAAGTAAAACATTTTTAAAAATAAAGAAAAAGTCTGACACCTTTTCTGATTTTAAAATAATTTTTATTTTATTTATTTTTTACCAATAAAATATAAATAGAACTGTATGCGTTAAAGGGTTGGTCCGTTAAAGTAAATGTCATTCTAATTCTCTATTTAGGGCCATAATCTAAGCTTTTTTTAATATACAGTACTGGTCACTATTATTGGTACTCCTTCATTTTTTCATAGATAAGTTCAGAAACAAATGGAAAAGGATCATAGTTATATCCTTCGGATGTTTTAATTAGGGATCCAAAGTAATACAACAATAAAACATTGTTTTTCAACTTACAAAGAAGAAACAAAATGAACAGCATATACGGCAATAAAGGCTCCCCTAATTAATACTTGGTTACACACCCCTTGGCATTGATGACTGCAACCAAACATTTCTTGTTGCCATCTATAATCTTCTTGCACTTATCAGCTGGTTATTTTCTCCCACTCTTCCTTTGCAGTTTGTTCAAGCTCTTGAATATTTGCAGGGTTCTTTTTCTCAATGGCATATTTCAGCTCACCCCAAAGATTTTCAATGGAATTGAGGTCTGGACTTATTGCTGGCCATTTTAAAACAGTCCACTTTTTCTTTTTCAACCATTCCTGTATACCTATGGATGTGTGCGTTGCATCATTGTCTTACTGGAGGATACATGATCTTCAACTCAGGACATTTTGCTCTAAAATCTCTTGATAATTCTCTGATCTTATTAGTCCTGTGAGACAGTCAAAGCTTCCAGTACCAAACGCGGCAAAGCAACCCCCACAGCATTATTTCATTTGTCCACAGAACATTTTCCCAGAAGGATTGTGGTTTGTCAAGGTACTCTTTGGTAAAGATCAGTCATTCCTTTTTATGTCTTTTCTTCAGCAATGGTTTCTTCCTTGGCCTTCGCCCATAAAGCTCTGCTAGGTTTAGTGTGCGGCATATGGTACTTGTTGAAACCAAGACCTCAGACTATTCCAGATTGGCCTTCAGGTCTTTGGATGTTTGACGTTGTGTTTTTTCCACCATTCACACCAACCTTTGAAGATATCTCTTGTCAATTTTCCTCTTTCTCCCACGTCCAGGGAGGTTCTTGACAGTACCATGCTTGGCAAACTTCTTAATAACATTGCACACGTTTGAAACTGGGATAACAAGGTCTTTGGATATGGCCTTAAACCCTTTGGAAGTCTTGTGTGTGCTAATAATAGCAGTTCTGATGTCCTCAGGCAGTTCCTTTATCTTCACCATTGTGACAAAGGAACAGAGCCTACCATGTGGCTTTTTAAAACAAGTCATCATTCATTGGATAATTCATGTCACTTGGACACCGACAATTAATCACAGGTGATTCTCATTTGTGATTTACCACAGGTGAGTCAAAATGTGTTTCCATACTAATATAACCCCTTAGTGACAGAGCCAATTTGGTACTTAATAACCAAGCCAATTTTTACAATTCTGACCACTGTCACTTTATGAGGTTATAGCTCTGGAACACTTCAACGAATCCCACTGATCCTGAGATTGTTTTTTCGTGACATATTGTACTTCATGTTAGTGGTAACATTTTTGCGATACAGCTTGTGTTTATTTATGAAAAAAATGGAAATTTGGCAAAAATGTGAAAATTCTGCAATTTTCAAACTTTTAATTTTTGTATCCTTAAATCAGAGAGCAGTGTCACACAAAATAGTTAATAAATAACATTTTCCACATGTCAACTTTACATCAGCACAATTTTGGAAACATGATTTTTTTTGTTGGGACGTTATAAGGGTTAAAAGTTGACCAGCGATTTCTCATTTTTCCAACAAAATTTACAAAACTATTTTTTTTAGGGCCCACCTCACATTTGAAGTGAGTTTGGGAGGTCAATATAAAAGAAAATACCCAAAAGTGACCCCATTCTAAAATTACACCCCTCAAGGTGCGCAAAACCACATTCAAGTAAGTTTATTAACCCCTCAGGTGCTTCACGAGACCTAAAGCAATGTGGAATGAAAAAATTAACATTTTACTTTTTTTCACAAAAAGTTTACTTTGAAGCCAATTTTTTTATTTTCACAAGGGTATCAGGAGAAAATAGACTAAAAAATTTGTTGTGTAATTTCTCCTGAGTACGCCAATACCGCCATTGTGCGGGAAAGCCACTATTTTGGCACATGGCAGGTCTCAGAAGGGAGGGAGCACCGTTTGACTTTTTGAACGCAAAATTGTCTGGAATCAATGGTGGCACCATGTCGCGTTTGGAAACCCCCGGGATGTAACTAAACAGTGGAACCCACCAATTCTAACTCCAACACTAACCCCAACCCTAATCCCAACCCTAACCCCAACACACCCCTAACCCTAATCCCAACCATAACCTTAACCAGAAACCTAACCCTAACACACCTCTAACCATAATCCCAACCCTAACCGTAATCCCAACCCTAACCATAATCCAAACCATAACCACAACACTAACCCTAGCCCAACCCTAAACCTAGGCCAACCCTAACTTTAGCCCAACCCTAACTTTAGCCCAGCCCTAACTTTAGCACAACCCTAACTTTAGCTCAACCCTAACTTTAGCACAACCTTAGCCCCAACCCTAACCTTAGCCCCAACCCTAACTTTAGCCCAACCCTAACTTTAGCCCAACCCTAGCTTTAGCCCAAACCTAACTTTAGCCCAACCCAAACCCAAATGGAAAAATGGAAATAAATACACTTTTTTATTTTATTATTTTTACCTAACTAAGGGGGTGATAAAGGGGGGTTTGATTTACTATTTCTTTTATTTTGATCACTTTGATAGGGTCTATCACAGTGATCAAAATGAACCAATAGGAAAAATTTCCTATTGTGGCAGGGTGCCGGCTGGCAGATCTCGGCAGGCGCACTGCGCATGTGCCCCCCAATCTCTTCCCGCAAGAAGACACTGGCGGCCCGGGGGACAGGGCAGTGGGATGCAGGAGGGTCCAGGGACACCAGAGGTACCCGAGGAGAATCGTGGGACCCAATTTCTCCTCTGATGTGCGATCACATCAGAGGAGAGAGAAATTAAATGGGAAATCAGACTTTTTTCTTTTGTGGTCACCGTTATTCCCTTAATAATGGCAATTGCAACACTGGGGTCAGTAAAAACCAACCCAAATCATGTTCTATGGGGACTCAGCTACCCCCGTAGCCAAGACCCCAGAGAAATTCAGACTCTGGGGGGCGCTATACACTTATTTCTCAGCGCTGTTAAAAAGAGGTGCTGAGGAATAAGTACCCTTAACTGCCGTCGTTAAAAGGCGTATCGTCGGTCGATAAGGGGTTAATGTAAAGGGCGCCAATACCAGTGTCACAGCACACTTTAGGTTTTTCTATTTTTCCCTTCCATTGTGTTTTGTTTTAAATTATTGTTAATCATTTGCTCTTTTGTATTTAACACAGGTGCTCTATACAAAAAACTGTTTCACTTTAATTTTTTCAGGAGAAATTCCACATTATGTACTTACAATTCATGAGTGCCAATAATTATGAGCAGGACTGTATTATGCATTAAAAATTCCCTACCGATCCATCACTACACACACTAACTACTATTCTATTTTTTTTTCACTTCCTGTGTGCTGGGATACTCAAACGAAGTGTCATCTGGAGGCAGAAGTTGTAGTAACTGTCCTAGCCTCCGCCACCTCCCTGAAACGAAGCATCAGTGATGCTCGCTTCAGGGGCAGGGCTAGTCCCTGTTTGCTGTACTATGAGCACAATCATAACACACGCTGTTGTTGGCTCAGCTCATTGGTTTCAGCCCACCACAGAGTGGTGTCATAATACTCAGCCTGCATGAGACCAGTGATGTCATTTGTGGGGGTGGCGCTGAGCCGACCACAGAGCACATGCTACGATTGTGCTTATAGGGCCCGTCTCGCACAACGATCTCGCTAGCGAGATCGGTGCTGAGTCACTAGTTTTGTGACGCAGCATCGAGCTCACCAGCGATATCGCTGTGTGTGACATTCAGCGACGATCAGCCCCCCTGCCGGGTATCGCTGATCGTCGCTGAAATGTCTGGACATTTTTTTGATCGCTGGTCTCCCGCTGACAGGCACGCATCGCTGCGTGTGACAGGCGGGAGACCAGCGATCCGCTGGTAACCAAGGTACACAGCGGGTTTCCAGGCGCGGGGCTGTGCCTAGAAACCCGCTGTGTTCCTTGGATACCAGCGCCCTGATGCAGGGAGCTGGTAACCAAGGTACACAGCGGGTTTCTAGGCACCGCGCAGCGCCTGGAAACCCGATGTGTACCTTGGTTACCAGCTCCCTGCATCAGGGCGCTGGTATCCAAGGTACACTGCGGGTAACTAGCGATGTTTACCCGCAGTGTCCTTGTGCTGATCGCTGCCTGAGCTGCCTGTTTGGCAGCTCAGCAGCGATAATATAGCGATACACCAGCGATCCTGATCGTTGTCGGGATCGCTGGTGTATCGCTATGTGAGACCCAGCCTTATCACAATGCACAGGGACTAGCTTCGTCCCTGAAAGGAGAGTACTTGATGACGCTTCATTTAAGGGAGGTGGAAGGGGCTGTGTCAATGACAATGGCCTCCTGATGGCATTGGGATACTCAACAAATCATCACACAGGAGGTGAAAAAGAAAAAAAAGCAGTGTAGTTCACAGACGGTAGGGAATTTTTTAAGCAAGTATTTTAGAAAATAGCTCACATTATGGCACTACAACATGTTCCAAATTATTATGTAAATGATATTTTTCTCTGATTTTCCTAAGTGGTCGGTGCAAATGACAGTCAGTCTAATAAAAGTCATCACTTGCTAGAGTATACATTGAATTTTATTGAAGAAACCTCCCAATGATAACAGTATAATCTCCAAAATGAATAAAAACTTAAAATGCACTGTTCCAAATTATTAGGCACAGTAGAATTTCTAAACATTTGATATGTTTTAAAGAAGTGAAAATGCTAATTTGTGGAATTTGTAGCATTAGGAGGTCACATTCACTTAACAAAAAAGCTATTTAACTCCAAAACATCCTAACAGGCCAAGTTACATGTTAACATAGGAACCCTTCTTTGATATCACCTTCACAATTCTTGCATCCATTGAACTTGTGAGTTTTTGGAGAGTTTCTGCTTGTATTTCTTTGCATGAAGTCAGAATAAACCTCTCAGAGCAGCTGTTTTGATGTGAACTGCCTCCCACCGTCATAGTTCTTTTGCTTGATGATCCTCCAAAGGTTCTCTATAGGGTTGAGGTCAGGGGAAGATGGTGGCCACACCATGAGTTTATCTCCTTTTATGCCCATAGCAGCCAATGACTCAGAGATATTCTTCTCAGCATGAGATGGTGCATTGTCATGCATGAAGATGATTTTGCTCCTGAAGGCACGTTTCTGCTTTTTATACAATGGAAGAAAGTTGTCAGTCAGTAACTCTATATACTTTGCAGAGGTCATTTTCACACCTTCAGGAACCTTAAAGGGCCCTACCAGCTGTTTCCCCATGATTCCGGCCCAAAACATGACTCCTCCACCTCCTTGCTGATGTTGCAGCCTTGGGACATGGTGACCATCCACCAACCATCCACTACTCCATCCATCTAGACCATCCAGGGTTGCTCGACACTCATCAGTAAACAAGACTGTTTGAAAATTAGTCTTCATGTATGTCTGGGCCCACTGCAACCGTTTCTGCTTGTGAGCACTGTTTAGTGGTGGCCGAATAGTAGGTTTATGCACCACAGCAAGCCTTTGAAGGAACCAGCAGCTTCAAATATCTGTTTGCTGGTTTGTAATGGCTTTCTAGCAGCTGCTCTCTTAATCCGATGAACTTGCCTGGCAGAAACCTTCCTCATTCTGCCTTTATCAGCACGAACACGTCTGTTCTCAGAATCAGCCACAAATCTCTTAACAGTACGATGATCACGCTTAAGTTTTTGGGAAATATCTAATGTTTTCATCTCTTGACCAAGGCATTGCACAATTTGATGCTTTTCAGCGGCAGAGAGATCCTTTTTCTTTCCCATGTTACTTGAAAACTCTGGCCTGCTTAATAGTGTGGAACATCCAGTTTTCCTTTTATTGGGCTCACATGGCAAACAAATTATCACAGGTATCTGAGATTGATTTCAGTGATCCAAAGAACTCTGAGACACAATACCATCAATGTGTTTCATTTACAAAAAAAAAAGAAAAACGCTATGACACTTAAAACCAATTTGCATAAGAATTTGGATAGATTGCATTTAGAATGAAAATTGCTTTGACTTCAGACCATCCCTTTAACCCCTCTCTGACATCCGACGTACTATCCCGTCCATGAAACCCGTGACAATCTGACCATGGACGGGATAGTACGTCATGCCCTTTAATGCGACATCGCGACTTAAGTAGCGGTGATCGCATTAAAATTCCGACTCCAGCTTACCTCTTGGAAGATGGCGTCGGCATCCCGGGCTGCGTCCTCCCCCCTCAGGCCTCCCGATCACTGTGATTGGCTGTTCAATTCTGAACAGCCAATCACAGCCTTTCTCACTGTTTCAGCCAATCAGAGCGGCTGAAACAGTGAGATCGCAGGCTAGGATCGAGTACCGATGTACTCGATCCTAGGCCTGGGCCTAGGAAGGTCCAGACCCCCCCCCGGATTGGCGCGATCGCCGATCACATCGATCGCGCCAATCGCAGGGCACAGCCGCGGTATATCCGCGCTGTGCCCTGCCTGTACCTGCCTGGATCGGTGCAGTAATAGCACCGATCCTAGGCCAGGGCCTGTAGGGCATGCAGGAGCTGATTGGCGCGATCAATGTCATCGACGATCGCGCCAATCACAGGGCACAGCAGCGGTGTGACCGCTCTGTGCCCTGCTTGGTGACCTGCCTAGGAATCGGAGCTGTGAGCTCCGATTACTAGGCCGGTGCCTAGCAACCGGCAATACAGGGGTCTCCTTTGATTGGTGGGATTGATGTGATCATCGATCCCACCAATGACAGGTCACAGCGCTCTGTGACCTGTCTGCAAACTAGATCTGACCTGTCTGACCGCACTGCAGGGGTCCTCACACTTGCTGAGGATTCCTGCTGTGCGGTCACACTGCCAGATCTCCTCCTGTGCTGGGCCTTGTGGTGCCACAGTAGCCTGTGACACCACAACTCCTGCTGAAGAAAGAAGAGAAGAAAGAAGAGAGAGGAAAGAAGAGAGAAGAAAGAAGAGACTACAAATGTGAGTTTTTGAGCCCCGATCCCTGCCCGATCCACCCCAATCCCCCCATTCCCCCCTTCCCTTTTCCCCTCTTTTTACCCCCCCTTTGCGCCGCCGAGCGTTGATTGGTGACGCAGTTCACCGATCAACACTTCTTTCGCACCCCCCTCCGTGCGCACATCCAGCAGCCGCGGAACTTTGATAAGTGACAGCGGTCACTTATCAGAGCTCGTGCCTGCCATTTTTTTTTTCACCCCCCCTTTCCGCCACTCCCGTGTGCACATCCAGCAGCCGTGGAACTTTGATAAGTGACACCAGTCACTTATCAGAGCTCGTTCCTGCCGTTTTTTGTTTTTTTTCACCAACTTTTCCGCCACTCCCGTGCGCACATCCAGCAGCCGCGGAACTTTGATAAGTGACACCAGTCACTTATCAGAGCTCGTTCCTGCTGGTTTTTTTTTTTTTCACCAACTTTTCCGCCACTCCCGTGCGCACATCCAGCAGCCGCGGAACTTTGATAAGTGACCCCAGTCACTTATCAGAGCTCGTTCCTGCCGTTTTTTGTTTTTTTTCACCAACTTTTCCGCCACTCCCGTGCGCACATCCAGCAGCCGCGGAACTTTGATAAGTGACCCCAGTCACTTATCAGAGCTCGTTCCTGCCGTTTTTTGTTTTTTTTCACCAACTTTTCCGCCACTCCTGTGCGCACATCCAGCAGCCGCGGAACTTTGATAAGTGACACCGGTCACTTATCAGAGCTCATGCCTGCCAGTTTGTTTTTTTTTCCACTCCCCTTTCCGCCACTCCCGTGCGCACATCCAGCAGCCGCGGAACTTTGATAAGTGACAGCGGTCACTTATCAGAGCTCGTGCCTGCCAGTTTTTTTTTCACCCCCTTTCCGCCACTCCCGTGCGCACATCCAGCAGCCGCGGAACTTTGATAAGTGACACCGGTCACTTATCAGAGCTCGTGCCTGCTGGTTTAGACTTTTTTCACAGGCCTTTTTTTCCCTATTCGCTTTCTTTTCTTTTAGCTTTTTCTTTTCAGCTTAGTTTACACCAATCACTATCCCCCCCCACACACACACAGTTATAAATAAAGTTCACACAAAGCACCACATTCACAAAAAAAATGTCCCCACATTCACAAAAAAATGTCCCGCTCGTCACGCTCATCCCAACAGCGCTATTCAGTGTAGGAGGCATACGCTTTCCTTGCCTCCGACACTGATAGCGAGGGAGAGGATCCCACATTTCTTTATTTTTCAGATGATGATTCTTCTTCTTCCTCCTCATCTTCCACCTCGGGTCCTGCGGAACCGCCACGCAGACGCCCCAGGACAGAAGATGAGGCAGCGCCCGCCCCTGAAAATGAATCAGCGCACCCCTCTTCGGACCCCGTATGGACCCCGGCCACCGAAAATTACGAGCCACTGATTCCTGATTTTGTGGCAGAATCAGGAATCAGGTTTGACTCCACCGGCTTCACAGAAATAGACTTTTTCAAAGTCTTTTTCTCTGAGGATTTAATTAACCTCATGGTGGAGCAAACAAATTTGTACACTCGGCAATTTTTGGTGGAAAACCGCCGTTCATCATTTTCCAACTGGTCTCCTGTAGACGCAGTTGAAATGATGCAGTTTTGGGGCCTGGTCCTCCACATGGGGATCCTGAAGAAGCCAGAAATTCGGCAATAGTGGAGTGTTGATATTTTATACAACACTCCACTGTTCCGAATGGTCATGGCTCGGACGCGTTTTGAGGCCATCCACAAATTCCTGCATTATAATGATAATGCACAGTGTCCCCCACGAGATGACCCCAACTTTGACCACCTGTTCAAAGTTCGGCCGGTCATCGAACACTTCAACAAAAAGTTTGCTGAAGTGTACGTGCCCCAAAGGGACATCTGCGTGGATGAGTCCTTGGTTCATTTTAAGGGACGGCTCGCATTCCGCCAGTACCTGCCCAGCAAGAGGGCAAGGTACGGAATCAAACTCTATAAGCTGTGTGAGAGTACCTCAGGGTACACCCACAGCTTTAGAGTTTACGAAGGAAAGGACACCAGGATTGAACCCCCTGAGTGTCCCCCCGTCCTGGGAGTGAGTGGGAAAATTGTGTGGGATTTGGTGCACCCACTGCTGGATAAAGGTTATCACCTTTACACTGATAACTTTTATTCCAGCATCCCACTCTACAAATCCCTCTCTGCGCGAGGTACCGCAGCCTGCGGTATCGTCCGCAAAAATCAAAGAGGCCTCCCAAAGACGCTACTTGGGCTGATGCTCAGAAAGGGTGAGAGCAGAGCCCAATGTAGCGACCACCTGTTGGTGGTCAAGTACAAGGACAAGAGGGATGTCCTTCTCTTGACCGCCATACATGGTGATGGCAGCGCCCTCAGAACTGTACGGGGTACCTCTACACAGGTCCACAAACCGGACTGTGTACTGGGGTACAATAAATACATGGGGGGGTGTTGATCTCTCTGATCAACTCCTCCAACCGTACAATGCTTTGAGAAAGGCCAAGGTGTGGTACAAGAAGCTGTCCGTGCACATCGTCCAAATGGCAATGCTCAATGCTTTCCTGCTGTCACGATGTGCACGCAACAGCGATACGACGTACCTTCAGTTTCAGGAGGTAGTGGTTAAGGCCCTGATGTTTGGCGCTCAGGAAAGAGCGGGCCCCAGTACTTCCGGAACTGAAGGTGCTCGTATCATACCAGGTCAGCATTTCCCGGGGGTGGTCCCGCCAACTGGAAGAAAAGGTAAGCCGCAAAAAAGGTGCCGAGTGTGTTACAAAAGGGGAATACGCAAGGACACCACTTACCAATGCGACACCTGCCCCGAAAAACCTGGCCTGTGTATGAAGGATTGTTTCAAATTGTACCACACCTCCATGCACTACTAATTTACTTTACAGGAAAGATTAGTTCCAGAAGGGGGGCACATTTAGAAAAGTTCCTTGGGAGTCTACTTTCCAAAATTATGTCACTTGTGGTTTTTTTTTACTGTTTAGGCACATCAGGGGCTCTGCAAACAGAACATGACGCCCGCAGACCATTCCATCAAAGTCTGCTTCCAAAACGTCACAATTTCCCTTCTGAGCCCCGACTTGTGCCCAAACAGTTTTTTCCTACATATGGGGTACCAGTGTACTCAGGACAAATTGGACAACAACTTTTGGTGTCCAATTTCTCCTCTTAACCTTGGGAAAATAAAAAATTGGGGACTAAAACATCATTTTTGTGAGGTAAAAAGTAGGATTTTATTTTTTTCACACCTGGGCATTATAAACTTTAGTGAAACACTTGGGGGTTCAAAGTTCTCTCCACACACCTAGATAAGTTCGTTAGGGGGTCTAGTTTCCAAAATGGGGTCAAATGTGGGGGGTTTCCACTGTTTAGGCACATCAGGAGCTCTGCTAACGGAACATGACACCCGCAGACCATTCCATCAAAGTCTGCATTCCAAAACGTCACTGCTTCCCTTCCGAGCCCTGCCGTGCGCCCAAACAGTGGATCCCCCCAACATATGTGGTATCAGCATACTCAGGACAAATTGGACATCCAATTTTGGTTTCCAATTTCTCCTCTTAACCTTGGGAAAATAAAAAATTGGGGACTAAAACATCATTTTTGTGAGGTAATAAGTAGGATTTTTTTTTTCACACCTGGGCATTATAAACATTAATGAAACACTTTGGGGTTCAAAGTTCTCACCACACACTAGATAAGTTCGTTAGGGGGTCTAGTTTCCAAAATGGGGTCAAATGTGGGGGGTTTCCACTGTTTAGGCACATCAGGGGCTCTGCTAACGGAACATGACGCCCGCAGACCATTCCATCAAAGTCTGCATTCCAAAACGTCACTACTTCCCTTCCGAGCCCTGCCGTGCGCCCAAACAGTGGTTCCCCCCCACATATGGGGTATCAGCGTACTCAGGACATGTTGGACAACCACTTTTGGGGTCCAATTTTTCCTCTTACCCTTGGGAAAATAAAAAATTGGGGACTAAAAAATCACTTTTGTGGAAAAAAATAATATTTTTTTTTTCACGCCAGGGCATTATAAACGTTAGTGAAACACTTGGGGTTCAAAGTGCTCAGCACACACCTAGATAAGTTCCTTAGGGGGTCTAATTTCCAAAATGGGGTCACATGTGGGGGTTTCCACTGTTTAGGCACATCAGGGGCTCTGTAACGGAACATGACGCCCGCAGACCATTCCATCAAAGTCTGCATTCCAAAACGTCACTGCTTCCCTTCCGAGCCCTGCCGTGCGCCCAAACAGTGGATCCCCCCAACATATGGGGTATCAGCGTACTTCAGAACAAATTGGACAACCACTTTTGGGGTCCAATTTCTCCTCTTAACCTTGGGAAAATAAAAAATTGGGGACTAAAAATCCTTTTGTGGAAAAAAAATATATTTTTTTTCACGCCAGGGCATTATAAACGTTAGTGAAACACTTGGGGGTTCAAAGTGCTCACCACACACCTAGATAAGTTCTTAGGGGGTCTAGTTTCCAAAATGGGGTCACATGTCGGGGGTTTTCACTGCTTAGGCACATCAGGGGCTCTGCTAACGGAACATGACGTCCGCAGACCATTCCATCAAGTCTGTATTCGAAAACGTCAACGCTTCCTTCTCGAGCCCTGCCGTGCGCCCAAACAGTGGATCCCCCAACATATGGGTATCAGCGTACTAGAACAAATTGGACAACCACTTTTGGGGTCCAATTTCTCCTCTTAACCTTGGGAAAATAAAAAATTGGGGACTAAAAATCACTTTTGTGGAAAAAAAAATATTTTTTTTTTCACGCCAGGCATTATAAACGTTAGTGAAACACTTGGGGGTTCAAAGTGCTCACCACACACCTAGATAGGTTTCTTAGGGGGTCTAGTTTCCAAAATGGGGTCACATGTGGGGGTTTTCACTGTTTAGGCACATCAGGGGCCTCCAAACGGACATGGCGTCCGTTCGCAATTCCAGCCAATTTTGGTTTGGAAAAGTCAAACGCGCTCCTTCCCTTTCGAGCCCTGCCGTGCGCCCAAACAGTGGATCCCCCAACATATGAGGTATCAGCGTACTTAGGACAAATTGGACAACCACTTTTGGGGTCCAATTTCTCCTCTTAACCTTGGGAAAATAAAAAATTGGAGACTAAAAATCCCTTTTGTGGAAAAAAAATATTTTTTTTTCGCCAGGCATTATAAACGTTAGTGAAACACTTGGGGGTTCAAAGTGCTCACCACACACCTAGATAAGTTCCTTAGGGGGTCTAGTTTCCAAAATGGGGTCACATGTGGGGGGTTTCCACTGCTTAGGCACATCAGGGGCTCTGCTAACGGAACATGACGCCCGCAGACCATTCCATCAAAGTCTGCATTCCAAAACGTCACTGCTTCCCTTCCGAGCCCTGCCGTGCGCCCAAACAGTGGATCCCCCAACATATGGGGTATCATCGTACTTAGGACAAATTGGACAACCACTTTTGGGGTCCAATTTCTCCTCTTAACCTTGGGAAAATAAAAAATTGGGGACTAAAAATCCTTTTGTGGAAAAAAAATATTTTTTTTTTCGCCAGGGCATTATAAACGTTAGTGAAACACTTGGGGGTTCAAAGTGCTCACCACACACCTAGATAAGTTCCTTAGGGGTCTAGTTTCCAAAATGGGGTCACATGTCGGGGGTTTCCACTGCTTAGGCACATCAGGGGCTCTGCTAACGGAACATGACGCCCGCAGACCATTCCATCAAAGTCTGCATTCCAAAACGTCACTGCTTCCCTTCCGAGCCCTGCCGTGCGCCCAAACAGTGGATCCCCCCAACATATGGGGTATCAGCGTACTCAGAACAAATTGGACAACCACTTTTGGGGTCCAATTTCTCCTCTTACCCTTGGGAAAATAAAAAATTGGGGACTAAAACATCACTTTTGTGGAAAAAAAAATATTTTTTTTTTCACGCCAGGGCATTATAAACGTTAGTGAAACACTTGGGGGTTCAAAGTGCTCACCACACACCTAGATAGTTTCTTAGGGGGTCTAGTTTCCAAAATGGGGTCACATGTGGGGGTTTTCACTGTTTAGGCACATCAGGGGCCCTCCAAACGCGACATGGCGTCCGTTCGCAATTCCAGCCAATTTTGGTTTGGAAAAGTCAAACGGCGCTCCTTCCCTTTCGAGCCCTGCCGTGCGCCCAAACAGTGGATCCCCCAACATATGAGGTATCAGCGTACTTAGGACAAATTGGACAACCACTTTTGGGGTCCAATTTCTCCTCTTAACCTTGGGAAAATAAAAAATTGGAGACTAAAAATCCCTTTTGTGGAAAAAAAAATTTTTTTTTTCATGCCAGTGCATTATAAACGTTAGTGAAACACTTGGGGGTTCAAAGTGCTCACCACACACCTAGATAAGTTCCTTAGGGGGTCTAGTTTCCAAAATGGGGTCACATGTGGGGGGTTTCCACTGCTTAGGCACATCAGGGGCTCTGCTAACGGAACATGACGCCCGCAGACCATTCCATCAAAGTCTGCATTCCAAAACGTCACTGCTTCCCTTCCGAGCCCTGCCGTGCGCCCAAACAGTGGATCCCCCAACATATGGGGTATCATCGTACTTAGGACAAATTGGACAACCACTTTTGGGGTCCAATTTCTCCTCTTAACCTTGGGAAAATAAAAAATTGGGGACTAAAAATCCCTTTTGTGGAAAAAAAATATTTTTTTTTCGCCAGGGCATTATAAACGTTAGTGAAACACTTGGGGGTTCAAAGTGCTCACCACACACCTAGATAAGTTCCTTAGGGGGTCTAGTTTCCAAAATGGGGTCACATGTGGGGGGTTTCCACTGCTTAGGCACATCAGGGGCTCTGCTAACGGAACATGACGCCCGCAGACCATTCCATCAAAGTCTGCATTCCAAAACGTCACTGCTTCCCTTCCGAGCCCTGCCGTGCGCCCAAACAGTGGATCCCCCCAACATATGGGGTATCAGCGTACTCAGAACAAATTGGACAACCACTTTTGGGGTCCAATTTCTCCTCTTACCCTTGGGAAAATAAAAAATTGGGGACTAAAACATCACTTTTGTGGAAAAAAAAATATTTTTTTTTTCACGCCAGGGCATTATAAACGTTAGTGAAACACTTGGGGGTTCAAAGTGCTCACCACACACCTAGATAAGTTTCTTAGGGGTCTAGTTTCCAAAATGGGGTCACATGTGGGGGGTTTCCACTGTTTAGGCACATCAGGGGCCCTCCAAATGCGACATGGCGTCCGTTCGCAATTCCAGCCAATTTTGGTTTGGAAAAGTCAAACGGCGCTCCTTCCCTTTCAAGCCCTGACGTGCGCCCAAACAGTGGTTCCCCCCCACATATGGGGTATCAGCGTACTCAGGACATGTTGGACAACAACTTTTGTGGTCCAATTTCTCCTCTTACCCTTGGGAAAATAAAAAACTGGGGACTAAAACATCATGCTTGTGGAAAAAATATGAATTTTTTTCTTCACGGCTCTACATTACAAACTTGCGTGAAGCACTTGAGGGTTCAAACTACTCACCACACATCTAGATAAGTTCCTTAGGGGTCTAGTTTCCAAAATGGGGTCACATGTGGGGGGTTTCCACTGTTTAGGCACATCAGGGGCCCTCCAAACGCGACATGGAGTCCGTTCGCAATTCCAGCCAATTTTGGTTTGGAAAAGTCAAACGGCGCTCCTTCCCTTTCGAGCCCTGCCGTGCGCCCAAACAGTGGTTCCCCCCACATATGGGGTATCAGCGTACTCAGGACATGTTGGACAACAACTTTTGTGGTCCAATTTCTCCTCTTACCCTTGGGAAAATAAAAATTTGGGGACTAAAACATCATGCTTGTGGAAAAAATATGATTTTTTTCTTCACGGCTCTACATTACAAACTTGCGTGAAGCACTTGAGGGTTCAAAGTGCTCACCACACATCTAGATAAGTTCATTAGGGGGTCTAGTTTCCAAAATGGGGTCACATGTGGGGGTTTCCACTGTTTAGGCACATCAGGGGCCCTCCAAACGCGACATGGCGTCCGTTCGCAATTCCAGCCAATTTTGGTTTGGAAAAGTCAATTGGCGCTCCTTCCCTTTCGAGCCCTGCCGTGCGCCCAAACAGTGGTTCCCCCCACATATGGGTATCAGCGTACTCAGGACATGTTGGACAACAACTTTTGTGGTCCAATTTCTCCTCTTAGCCTTGGGAAAATAAAAAATTGGGGACTAAAACATCATGCTTGTGGAAAAAATATGTTTTTTTTTCTTCACGGCTCTACATTACAAACTTGCGTGAAGCACTTGAGGGTTCAAACTACTCACCACACATCTAGATAAGTTCCTTAGGGGGTCTAGTTTCCAAAATGGGGTCACATGTGGGGGGTTTCCACTGTTTAGGCACATCAGGGGCCCTCCAAACGCGACATGGCGACCGTTCGCAATTCCAGCCAATTTTGGTTTGGAAAAGTCAAACGGCGCTCCTTCCCTTTCGAGCCCTGCCGTGCGCCCAAACAGTGGTTCCCCCCCAATATGGGGTATCAGCGTACTCAGGACAAGATGGACAACAACTTTTATGGTTCAATTTCTCCTCTTACCCTTGGGAAAATAAAAATTTGGGGACTAAAACATCATGCTTGTGGAAAAAATATGATTTTTTTTCTTCACGGCTCTACATTACAAACTTGCGTGAAGCACTTGAGGGTTCAAAGTGCTCACCACACATCTAGATAAGTTCCTTAGGGGTCTAGTTTCCAAAATGGGGTCACATGTGGGGGGTTTCCACTGTTTAGGCACATCAGGGCCTCTCCAAACGCGACATGGCGTCCGTTCTCAATTCCAGCCAATTTTGGTTTGGGAAAGTCAAACTGCGCTCCTTCCATTCCGAGCCTTGCCGTGTGCCCAAACTAGTTTTCCCTCACATATGGGGTATCGGCGTACTCAGGAGAAATTGCACAACAACTTTATCGGTCTTTTTTCTCCTTTTTCCTTTGTGAAAATAAAAAAAATGTTTGTAAAAGATCATTTTTGTGACTAAAAAGTAAAATGTTCATTTTTTCCTTCCATGTTGCTTCAGCTCCTGTGAAGCACCTGAAGGGTTAATAAACTTTTGAATGTGGTTTTGAGTACCTTGAGGGGTGTAGTTTTTAGAAAGGTGTCACTTTTGGGTATTTTCTGCTATATAGACCCCTCAAAGTGACTTCAAATATGAGGTGGTCCCTAAAAAAAATGGCTTTGTAAATTTTGTTGTAAAAATGAGAAATCGCTGGTCAAGTTTTAACCCTTATAATTTCCTAACAAAAAAAATTTTGGTTCCAAAATTGTGCTGATGTAAAGTAGACATGTGGGAAATGTTATTTGTTAACTATTTCGTGTGACATATTTCTCTGTTTTAAGGGAATAAAAATTCAAAGTTTGAAAATTGCAAAAATTTTTACAATTTTCGCCATATTTGCATTTTTTTCATAAATAAACGCAAGTTATATCGAAGAAATTTTACCACTAACGTGAAGTACAATATGTCACGAGAAAACATTCTCAGAATCGCAAAGATCCGTTGAAGCGTTCCAGAGTTATAACCTGATAAAGAGACAGTGGTCAGAATTGTAAAAATTGGCCCGTCATTAACGTGCAAACCACCCTTGGGGGTGAAGCGGTTAAACCATTCACCCCAAGCCTCTTTTCACCTTCATGACAAGCCCAAATTTTACAATTCTGTCCAGTGTCACTTTATGTGGAAATAACTCTGGAACGCTTCAACAGAGCCCAATGATTCTGAGACAGTTTTTTCGTGACATATTATACTTCATGATAGTGATAAACTTTGTTCGATATGACTTATGTGTTTATGTGTGAAAATATTGGAAATTTTGCGAAAAATTTAAAAATTTCGCAAATTTCAAACTTTTAATTTTTATGCCCTTTAACCAGAGAGTTATGTCACACAAAATAGTTAATAAATAACATTTACCACATGTGTTCATTTTCATCTGCATAATTTTTGAAACATAATTTGTTTTGTTAGGAAGTTATAAGGGTTAAACGTTGATCAGTAATTTCTAATTTTTTCAACAAACTTTACAAAACCATTTTTTTAGGGACCACATCACCTTTGAAGTTACTTTGAGGGGCCAATATGACAGAAAATAACCAAAAGTGACACCATTCTAAAAATGCAACCCTCAAACTGCTAAACAACACATCCAACAAGTTTATTACCCCTTCAAGTGCTTCACAGGAATTTAATGCAATGTGGAAGGAAAAAATTAACATTTTACTTTTTTTCACAAAAAATTTACTTTAGACTTATCTTTTTTATTTCATAGGGGTAACAGGAGAAAATGGATCCCAAAATGTATTGTGCAAATTCTCCTAAGTATGCCAATACCACATATGTGGAGGAAAACTACTGTTTGAGTGCCTGGCAAGACTCAGAAGGGAAGAAGCACAGTTTGACCTCTTGAATGCAAAAATGGCTGGAATCGAGAGGGACGTCATGTCTTGTTTGGAAACCCCTCACAAGTGACCCCATTTTGGAAACTAGATCCCTCAAGGAATTTATCTAGTGGGGAAAATAATTATTTGATACACTGCTGATTTTTCAAGTTTTCCCACCTTACAAAAAAGGAATGGGTGTAATTTTTATGGTAGCTACACTTCAATTGTGTGAGACAGAATCTTACAAAAGAATCCAGAAAATCACATTGTATGATTTTACATAACTACAATAGAAAAACAGAACTTAATTCTTGGTACGGACAACTTTGTTTGCAATTACAGAGGTCCTGTAGTTCATGACCAAGTTTGCACACACTGCAGCAAGGATTTTGGCCCACAGATCTTTCAGGTTTTGGGGCTGTCGATGGGCAATATTGAGTTTCAGCCCTCTCCAAAAATATCTTATTGAGTTCAGGTCTGGAGACTGACTAGGCCACTCCAGAATCTTTAAACGCTTCTTACAGAGCCTCTCCCTAGTTGCCCTTTCCAGTGTGTTTCAGGTCATTGTCATGGTGGAAGACCCAGCCACGACCTATCTTCAATGCTCTTACTGAGGGAAGGAAGTTGTTGGCCACAATCTTGCCATACATGACCCTATTCATCCTCCCTTCAATATGGTGCAGTCGTACTGTCCCCTTTCCAGAAAATCACCCCCAAAGTTTGATGTTTCCCCACGATGCTTCACGGTTGAGATGGTGTTCTTGAGGTTGTATTCTTCCTTCTTCCTCCAAACACGGCGAGTGGAGTTGATACCAAAAAGTTCTATTTTGGTCTCATCTGCCCACATGACCTTCTCCCATACCTCCTCTGGATCATCCAATTGGTCATTGGCGAACTTCAAACAGGCCTAGACATGTGCTGGCGTGAAATCAAATAGGAAAAAGTGCACTACTCATAATATACTAGAAAATACAAAGTTTATTGAATAACATATTAAAATTCCAAGGATGGCAGTGGTAAACCGACAGGCAGAGTAAACAGACAGCCATCAAGCAAAGAATATAAGGATACCACACATATTAATCACAGTGTTAGGACAAAGTGCATAGTGCATATTAAAGAAGACCACAGTGGAAAAATATACCAAAGGAATAATATCCGTATACATAGATAAAGACTGAAATCACAGATATAAATAATAGTGTCCAAAACATCGCAATAAAAGGAGTAAATGGCCCAAATTAATACCTGATGGGAACTGCGTCTCTGCCCACCCCAACGCGCGTTTCGGCTCAGTGCCTTCTTCCGGGGGTCGCCTTCTGTGCTGGCGTGAGCAGGTGGACCTTGCGTGCCCTGTAGGATTTTAAAATGTGACGGCGTAGTGTGTTACTAACAGCAATGTTTGAGACTGTGGTCCCAGTTATCTTCAGGTCATTGACCAGGTCTTCCCATGTAGTTCTGGGCTGATTTCTGACCTTTATCAGAATTATTCTTACCCTATGAGGTGAGATCTTGCATGGAGCCCAAGACCGAGGAAGATTGACAGTCATCTTGTGTTTCTTCCATTATCTAATAAATGTGCCAACAGTTGTTGCCTTGTTACCAATCAGCTTGCCTATTGTCCTGTAGCCCACCCCAGCCTTGTGCTGGTCTACAATTTTGTATCTGGTGTCCTTATACAACTCTTTGGTCTTGGCCATGGTGGAGAGGTTGGAGAATGATTGATTTTGTGAACAGGTGTCTATTTTACAGGTAGCAAGTTCAAAAAGGTGCAATTAATACAGGAAATGAGTGCAGAGCAGGAAAGCTTCTTAAAGAGAAAGTAACAGGTCTGTGAGAGCCAAAATTCTTGCTGGTTGGTAGGTTATTAAATACTTATTTCAGGCAATAAAATGCAATTATTTAAAAATTATACAATGTGATTTTCTATTTTTTTTTTATTTTTAGTTTCAGTCTTTCATAGTTTTATTGTACCTACAATAAAAATTACAGACCTCTCTATTCTTTGTAGGTGGGAAAACTTCCACAATCGGCAGCGTATCAAATACTTATTTTCCCCACTGTAGATGGCAGCACGGTGGCTCAGTGGTTTGCACTGCAGCCTTGTAGCGCTGGGGTCCTGGGTTCAAATCACACCAAGGACAACATCTGCAAGGAGTTTGTATGTTCTTCCTGTGTTTGCGTGGGTTTCCTCTGGGTACTTCGGTTTCCTCCCACATTCCAAAGACAAACTGATAGGGAATTTAGATTGTGAGCCCCATCGGGGACAGTGTATAATAATGTTTGTAAAGCGCTGTGGAATTAATGGTGCTATATAAATGAGTAAAATAAATAAATGTATGGTGAGCATCTTGATAGGCATTACAACATAACATATATATACATATATATCAACACATCAAATACACCAGCACTGATAGAGACATAGAAGCAGGTGCAGGGTTTAAACTGTCCTCTATACCCCCTAACAAGTACACCAATACCCCATGTGTGGTCGAAAACTACTTTTGAGGCACAGTGCAAAACACAGAAGGGAAGAAGCGCCATATTGGAGAACAGATTTTGTGGAATGGTTTGAGGGTGTCGTGTGACATTGGCACAGCCCCTGAGGTGATAGAACAGCAGAAACCCTCCATAAGTGACCCCATTTTACAAACTACATCCCTCAATGAATTAATCTAAGGGAGCAGTGAGCATGTTGACACCACGGGGGTGTCACAGAGTTTTATACCTTTGGGGAGTGAAGAAACAATAATTACATTTTTACAACAAAAATTTTGTTTTAGCAACATATTTTACATTTTCACAAGGAGAAGTGGGTAAAAGTGGCACCAAAATTTGTCACACAAATTTTCTGGTGAACGTAGAAATACCCCAAATCTGGCTGTACAGTACTGCTTAGCCATACGGACAGACTCGGGAGGGATGGAGCGCTATTTGCCTCCTGGACCGCAGATTTTCCTAGAATGGTTTTCAGACTCCATATACAGAGCCCCTAAATGCTAAAAAAAAGCAGAGTCCCCCTCAAGTGTTCCCATTCTGAAAATTATACCCCTTTTGGAAATAGCTACAGATGATTTGAGTCCATGGGTGTTTTCCAGAAATAAGCAACAGTGGATATTGCTGAGTGAAAATTGCAAATCTGCTATTGTAGTGCCCATCTCATGCTTTTTGAGACACACACCCCTAAATTAGGCGGGCTCTCATCACTACTAAAATGCCAAAAATGTGGACACTAAATGTGGTTTAGGTACACTTTGGGGCTGAGAAGGGAGGGAGTATATGGTTTTGGGAGTGCAGAATTTTCTAAATTTCTTTTGGGGGGCAATTTAACTTTTTCAGAATCTTTCTACTACCAGTAACGTGGAAGCCCCCTTATATATCCATTAACAGATGAAGGACCTGAGTGGGGACTTGCTTTTTTTATGGATTGATTTGAAGCTTTTATTAAGAACATTTTACATAATGTTTCGGATCACATTTATCCTGCACTCTATCCTGAGCATATACATAGGGATTTCCTTCTAAATCTCCTCCAAATGATGTAATTCAGATGACTTGCCCGACTAGTCCATTTATTAAAATGAGGCAGCAGTGTTAGGCTATGTGTGCACTTTGATTATTTGCTTGGGGAAATTTCTTAATGAATACAAACACATGGGCCATGCACACGGTGAACAAGTCTGTAGGACAGTGTTCACACCACCAAAAAGACTGAAACATGGAAAAGCGCAGTAAAACAAACGTATAAAAATACTCTGTTGTAAAGAAGTAACAGTAAACAGCAAGTGCTAGTAAAAAGATAATAAAAATCAGGGTATTTGGTTGATACGTTTTTTTGCAAAAAATGCAAAATGCTCTACCAAACGTCAAGGTAACCCGTATCAGAGCAGTCCCTAACTGATGTATTTAAAAACCTGCTCATGTGTATAGTACCTATATGAGCAGAATTCACACAGGTAATGTCTGATGTGCATACGCTGCAGAGGACTGCTTTTTTGTGCATGGCCCACAAGGGAGGGGTGGATAACCTCCCTAATCTTGCAAAAACAAGAAACCAATTGAATACAAACACATGGGCCATGCACACAGTGAACAAGTCTGTAGGACAGTGTTCACACCACCAAGACCGAAACATGGAAAAGCACAGTAAAACAAACGTATAAAAATACTCTGTTGTAAAGAAGTAACAGTAAACAGCAAGTGCTAGTAAGAAGATAATAAAAAACAGGGTATTTGGTTGATACGTTTTTTGCAAAAAATGTATACTAAGCCGCTCTATCAAATGTCCAGGTAACCCATATTAGAGCAGTCCCTAACTGATGTATTTAAAAACCTGGTCATGTGTGTAGTACCTACAGGTCCTTCTCAAAAAATTAGCATATAGTGCTAAATTTCATTATTTTCCATAATGTAAGGATTACAATTAAACTTTCATATATTTTAGATTCATTACACACCAACTGAAATTTGTCAGGTCTTTTATTGTTTTAATACTGATGATTTTGGCATACAACTCCTGATAACCCAAAAAACCTGTCTCAAAAAATTAGCATATCAAGAAAAGGTTCTCTAAACGACCTATTACCCTAATCTTCTGAATCAACTAATTAACTCTAAACACATGCAAAAGATTCCTGAGGCTTTTAAAAACTCCCTGCCTGGTTCATTACTCAAAACCCCCATCATGGGTAAGACTAGCGACCTGACTGATGTCAAGAAGGCCATCATTGACACCCTCAAGCAAGAGGGTAAGACCCAGAAAGAAATTTCTCAACAAATAGGCTGTTCCCAGAGTGCTGTATCAAGGCACCTCAATGGGAAGTCTGTTGGAAGGAAACAATGTGGCAGAAAACGCTGTACAACGAGAAGAGGTGACCGGACCCTGAGGAAGATTGTGGAGAAGGACCGATTCCAGACCTTGCGGGACCTGAGGAAGCAGTGGACTGAGTCTGGTGTAGAAACATCCAGAGCCACTGTGCACAGGCGTGTGCAGGAAATGGGCTACAGGTGCCGCATTCCCCAGGTAAAGCCACTTTTGAACCATAAACAGTGGCAGAAGCGCCTGACCTGGGCTACAGAGAAGCAGCACTGGACTGTTGCTAAGTGGTCCCAAGTACTTTTTTCTGATGAAAGCAAATTTTGCATGTCATTCGGAAATCAAGGTGCCAGAGTCTGGAGGAAGACTGGGGAGAAGGAAATGCCAAAATGCCTGAAGTCCAGTGTCAAGTACCCACAGTCAGTGATGGTGTGGGGTGCCTTGTCAGCTGCTGGTGTTGGTCCACTGTGTTTCATCAAGGGCAGGGTCAATGCAGCTAGCTATCAGGAGATTTTGGAGCACTTCATGCTTCCATCGGCTGAAATGCTTTATGGAGATGAAGATTTCATTTTTCAGCACGACCTGGCACCTGCTCACAGTGCCAAAACCACTGGTAAATGGTTTACTGACCATGGTATTACTGTGCTCAATTGGCCTGCAACTCTCCTGACCTGAACCCCATAGAGAATCTGTGGGATATTGTGAAGAGAAAGTTGAGAGGCGCAAGACCCAACACTCTGGATGAGCTTAAGGCCGCTATCGAAGCATCCTGGGCCTCCATAACACCTCAGCAGTGTCACAGGCTGATTGCCTCCATGCCACGCCGCATTGAAGCAGTCATTTCTGCAAAAGGATTCCCGACCAAGTATTGAGTGCATAACTGAACTTTATTATTTGATGGTTTTTTTGTTTGTTTTTAAAAAACACTTTTTTTTTATTGGACGGTTGAAATATGATAATTTTTTGAGACAGGTTTTTTGGTTATCAGGAGTTGTATGCCAAAATCATCAGTATTAAAACAATAAAAGACCTGACAAATTTCAGTTGGTGTGTAATGAATCTAAAATATATGAAAGTTTAATTGTAATCATTACATTATGGAAAATAATGAAATTTAGCACTATATGCTAATTTTTTGAGAAGGACCTGTATATGAGCAGGATTCACACAGGTAATGTCCAATGTGGATACGCTGCAGAGGACGGCTTTTATGTGCATGGCCCACAAGGGAGGGGTGAATAACTTCCCAAATCTTGCAAAAACAAGAAACCAATTGAATACAAACACATGGGCCATGCACACAGTGAACAAGTCTCTCTAGTCAGTCTTTTGGTGGTGTGAACACTGTCCTATTCACTCTCCGCAGGAACACAGAAGTGTCTGCATCCTCCACTGCGCCACCAATGAATCAAGCCCAACATCAGCTCTCAGACAACCCAGAAAAGGCGCATTTATAAGATGCGCCAAATCTGGCGCTTAGCCTCGTTCTTCCCACTTGCCCTGTGGCTGTGGCAAGTGGGGTTCATATTTGTGGGGTTGATGTCACCTTTGTATTGTCAGGTGGCATCAAGCCCACAAGTTAGTAATGGAGAGGCGTCCATAAGACACACCTATCCATTAGTAATCCCATAGTGATATTGTATAAAAACACAGACATCCAGAATAAAGTCCTTTATTTGAAATAATGACACAGACTTCTTTAATAATCTTAATTAACCCCTTAATGTCCATGGACGTGCACAGTCTGTCATGGCAAGGTGTCAGTTTTGGCACCTTGACGGACTGTGTCAAAATAGTGTTTTACCCCCCATATGGGGCATCAGCGTACTCAGGACAAATTGCACAATAACTTTTGGGGCCTGTTACCCTTTGGAAAATAAAAATTGGGGGTGGAAAGATCATTTTTGTGGAAAAGATATGATTTTTTAATTTTGCGGCTCTACGTTATAACCTTCTGTGAAGCCCTTGGGGGTTCAAAGCTCTCACCACACATCTAGATAAGTTCCTTGGGGGGGTCTAGTTTCCAAAATGGGGTCACTTGTGGGGGGTTTCCACTGTTTAGGCACATCAGGGACTCTCCAAATGCGACATGGCGTCCAATCTCAATTCCAGCCAAAAAAGTCAAATGGCGCTGCTTACCTTCCGAGCTCTGCCATGCGCCCAAATAGTGGTTTACCCCCACCTATGGGGTATCAGCGTACTCAGGACAAATTGCACAATAACTTTTGGGATCCTTTTATCCTTTGAAAAATAAAAATTGGGGGTGAAAAGATAATTTTTGTGTAAAAAATATGATTTTTTAATTTTACGGCTCTACATTATAACCTTCTGTGAAGCCCTTGGGTGGTTCAAAGTGCTCACCACACATTTAGATAAGTTCCTTGGGGGTCTAGTTTCCAAAATGGGGTCACTTATGGGGGGTTTCCACTGTTTAGGTATATCAAGGGTTCTCCAAACGCGACATGGTGTCCGCTCTCGATTCCAGCCAATATGACATTCAAAATCTCAAATGATGCTCCTTCCCTTCTGAGCACTGCCGTGCGCCTAAAGATTGGTTCGGTGTACTCAGCAGAAATTGTACAACAAATATTGTTGTTCATTTTCTCCTGATACCCTTGACAAAATTTAAAAAATTGTGTCGAAAGAAAAATTTTGGGAAAGAAAGTTAAATGTTAATTTTTTCCTTCCACGTTGCTTCAATTCTTGTGAAGTACCTAAAGGGTTAATAAACTTATTGAATGTGGCTTTGAACACCTTGAGGGGTGCAGTTTTTAGAATGGTGTCACTTTTGGGTATTTTCTGTCATATTGACCCCTCAAATTCACTTCAAATGTGAGGTGGTCCCTAAAAAAATGGTTTTGTAAATTTTGTTGGAAAAATGAGAAATCGCTGGTCAAATTTTAACAATTATAACTTCCTAACAAAAAAAAATGTTGGTTCCAAAATTGTGCTGATGTAAAGTAGACATGTAGGAAATGTTATTTATTAACTATTTTTTTTGTGACATATCTCTCTGATTTAAGGGCATAAAAATTAAAGTTTGAAAATTGCAGAATTTTCAAAATGTTCGCCATATTTCCGTTTTTTTCATAAATAAACGCAAGTTATATAGAAGAAATTTTACCACTATCATGAAGTACAATATGTCACGAGAAAACATTCTCAGAATCACCAAGATCCGTTGAAGCGTTCCAGAGTTATAAGCACATAAAGTGACAGTGGTCAGAAATGTAAAAATTGGCCTGGTCATTAACCTACAAAATGGCTTGGTCGTTAAGGGGTTAAACCATACTTGAGAAAATGAAGGAAAAAGGGATCCAACTTCAATAAAATCTTCATCTTTATTGATTCATAAAAACATGAATAATGGCATGCTCCTGGACAAGCTCAGGACAAGGCTACGCGTTTCGATCACAGGGATCTTTATCACAGCTGACATATTCAGACAAAGGCACATATTTAAGACAAAGGAAGACCAATCACGATCAGAAAAAATGTCATGTGATTTTTGACAAGTCCTTAAACAATTTGCACATAACGAATAAAGAAACAAAAACAATATTTGCACAAATAAAATCAATGCAAAAAAATAAAATTAATAATGGAACATCAATTTGTTTCTTTTGTTGAGACCAAATGGATGTCTGGTATGTAGATTAAAGATCCAGAAAGCTTCACGTGTGAGGAGTCGCTGACGTGCATCTCCACCTCGGGCAGACAGGTTAACACTTTCAATACCTGTGGCTTGGAAGGAAGAAACATTGCGAGCATGCTGAAAAATAAAATGTTTAGCAGCAGAAATATTGCGATTTGAAGAGACATTCTTTATATCCTGCAAATGTTCAGCGATCCTGATTTTTAATTTCCTAGTGGTGCAGCCTATATAAGATAAATTGCAAGTAGTGCACATAATTTTATATACCACATAGCATGAATTACAATTGATATATTTGTTAATGGTATAAATCGCAGTGCTGTCATTATTTTCAAAGGTTTTCGTTACACAAACATATTTGCAAAGTGCACATCTATTGTGGCCACATTTATAAAAACATTTATGTTCTAACCACGATGTTTTATGAGAAGAGAAATTATTACTGAACATGCTTGGAGAAACTTTGTTACCAATAGATGGCGCTTTCCTTGAAACAACATTAATACCTGATGAAAGAATGTCAGCAAGAGAGGGATCTTCATATAAAATAGGCAGCGATCTCAAAATGATTTTTTTGATGTCCCCAAATTGAGGACTATATTGAGCACAAAAATATGGTTTCACTGTAAGATCATTTTTTTGTTGTCGCCCTCCACTAATGAGATCCTCTCTGTTTTTATTACATACAATTGTTCGTGCTCTTTTTAATGACCATTTAGGATAATTTCTGTTTTTTAATTTTGTATCCACACAATTAACCCCTTACTGCCATCGGACGTACTATCCCGTCCATGGTACCTGGGCCCGTATGACCGGGGACGGGATAGTACGTCTCGTGCGATCGGACGCGCTCCCGGGGGGAGCGCAGCCGATCGCGGCCGGGTGTCAGCTGATTATCACAGCTGACACCCATGACTGTGTGTCAGGAGCAGTCACGGACCGCTCCCGGCACATTAACCCCTTGCACACCACGATCAAACATGATTGCGGTGTACTGGGGGCACAGGGGAGGATCGCGCAGGGTGGGGGCTCCCTGCGCGCCCCCCTGAGACCCTCAGAGCAGCGCGATGTGATCGCGCTGTTCTGAGGGCTTCCTCCCTCCCAGGACCCGGATCCAAGATGGTGCCGGGGTCCTGTAGGGAGGCGGCTACCTCAGTGCCTGCCGAGAGCAGGCACTGAGAAGCCTGCTGCACTGCCTGAGCGATCGCTGGTGTGACAGAGTGCTGTGCACACTGGCACACCAGCGATCTGATAAAATACAGTGATGTCCCACCCTGGGACAAAGTAAAAAAGTTTAAAAAATAAAAATAAACATGTTTTAAAAAAAAATCCAAAATAAATAAAAAAAATATATATATATTCCCCAATAAATTCACTTCTTCCTGTAAATAAAAAAAAACAAAGCAATAAAAGTACACATATTTGGTATCGCCGCGTCCGTAACGACCCCCCTATAAAATTGTCCCACTAGTTAACCCCTTTAGTGAACCCCTTAAAAAAAAAAAAAAAAAAACAAAGCAAAAAATCAATGCTTTATCATCATACCGCCGAACAAAAAGTGGAATAACACGCGATCAAAAAGACCGATATAAATACACATGGTACCGCTGAAAACGTCATCTTGTCCCGCAAAAAAACGAGCTGCCATACAGCATCATCAGCGAAAAAATAAAAAAGTTATAGCTCGCAGAATAAAGCGATGCAAAAATAATTATTTTTTATATAAAATTGTTTTTATTCTATAAAAGCGCCAAAACATGAAAAAATGATATAAATGAGGTATCGCCATAATCGTACTGACCCGAAGAATAAAACTGCTTCATCAATTTTACCACACGCGGAACGGTATAAACGCCTCCCCCAAAAGAAATTCATGAATTGCTGATTTTTGTTCATTCTAACCTCCCAAAAATCAAAATAAAAAGCGATCAAAAATGTCACGTGCTCAAAAATGGTACCAATAAAAACGTCAACTTGTCCCGCAAAAAATAAGACCTCACATGACTCTGTGGGCCAAAATATGCAAAAATTATAGCTCTCAAAATGTGATGATGCAAAAACTATTTTTGCAATAAAAAGCGTCTTTTAGCGTGACAGCTGCCAATCATAAAAACCCGCTATAAATAGTAAATCAAACCCCCCTTTATCACCCCCTTAGTAAGGGAAAAATAATAAAATTAAAAAAAAGTATTTATTTCCATTTTCCCATTAGGGTTAGGGTTAGGGTTGCGGCTAAAGTTAGGGTTAGGGTTGGCGCTAAAGTTAGGATTAGGGTTAGGGTTGGGATTAGGGGTGTGTTAGGGTTAGGTTTGTGGTTAGGGTTGGGACTAGGGTTAGGGTGTGTTGGGGTTAGGGTTGGAGTTAGAATTGGGGGGTTTCCGCTGTTTAGGCACATCAGGGGCTCTCCAAATGTGACATGGCGTCTGATCTCAATTCCAGCCAATTCGCGTTGAAAAAGTCAAACGGTGCTCCTTCACTTCTCAGCTCTGCCATGCGTCCAAACAGTAGTTTGTCCCCACATATGGGGTATCAGCGTACTCTGGACCCCAAGAGTTATTGTGCAATTTGTCCTATTTCTCCTGTTACCCTTGGGAAATAAAAAACTGGGGGCGAAAATATCATTTTTGTACAAAAAAAATTATTTTTTTGTTTTTACGGCTGTACATTATAAACTTCTGTGAAGCACTTGAGGCTTCATAGCACTCACCACACATCTAGATAAGTTCCTTGTGGGGTCTATTTTCCAAAATGGGGTCACTTGTTGGGGATTTCCACTGTTTATGCGCATCAGGGGCTCTCCAAATGCGACATGACGCCCCCAGACCATTCCATCAAAGTCTGCAATCCAAAACGTCACTACTTCCCTTCCGAGCCCCAACGTGTACCCATACAGTAGTTTTCTCCCACATATTGGATATCAGCGTACTCAGGACAAATTGGACAACAACTTTTGGGGTCCAATTTCTCCTGTTACCCTTGTAAAAATAAAATATTGGGGCAAAAAAATCATTTTTGCAAAAAAAAAAAGGATTTTTTATTTTTACGGCTGTGCGTTATAAACTTCTGTGAAGCACTTCGGGATTCAAAGTGCTCACCACACATCTAGACAAGTTCCTTGTGGGGTCTATTTTCCAAAATGGGGTCACTTGTGGGGGGTTTCCACTGTTTAGGCGCATCAGGGGCTCTCCAAATGCGACATGACGCCCCCAGACCATTCCATCAAAGTCTGCAATCCAAAACGTCACTACTTCCCTTCCGAGCCCTGACGTGCGCCCATACAGTAGTTTTCTCCCACATATTGGGTATCAGCGTACTCAGGACAAATTGGACAACAACTTTTGGGGACCAATTTCTCCTGTTACCCTTGTGAAAATAAAATATTGGCGAAAAAAATCATTTTGTAAAAAAAAAAAAAGATTTTTTATTTTACGGCTGTACGTTATAACCTTTAGTGAAACACCTGTGGGGTTAAAAGTTCTCACCACACATCTAGATAAGTTCCTTGAGGGGTCTAGTTTCCAAAATGGTGTCATTTATGGGGGTTTCCACTGTTTAGGCAGATCAGGAGCTCTCCAAACACGACATGGCGTCCAGCCAATTCTGCGTTGAAAAAGTCAGACGGCGCTCCTTCCCTTCCAAACTCTGCTATGCACCCAAACAGTGGTTTACCCCCACATATGGGGTATAAGCGCACTCAGGACAAATTGCACAATAACTTTTGGAGTCTTGTTACCCTTGGAAAAATAAAAATTGGGGTGAAAAGATCTTTTTGTGGAAAAAATATGATTTTTAAATTTTACGGCTCTACGTTATAAACTTGTGTGAAGCACTTGGGGGTTCAAATTGCTCACCAAAGATCTAGAAAAGTTCCTTAGGGGGTCTAGTTTCCAAATGGGGTCATTTGTGGGGGGTTTCCACTGTTTAGGCACATCAGGGGCTCTCCAAATGCAACATGGCATCCAATCTCAATTCAGCCAATTTTGGTTGGAAAA
Source organism: Oophaga sylvatica (assembly GCA_033576555.1). Lineage (NCBI taxonomy): Eukaryota > Metazoa > Chordata > Amphibia > Anura > Dendrobatidae > Oophaga > Oophaga sylvatica. Next base: position 448,535,112 of record JARQOD010000002.1, on the reverse strand, counting down.
AGTCAAATGGTGCTCCTTCAATTCCGAGCTCTGCCGTGCGCCCAAACAGTGGTTCCCCCCCACATATGGGGTATCAGCGTACTCAGGACAAATTGGACAACAACTTATGTGGTCCAATTTCTCCTGTTACCCTTGGGAAAATAAAAAATTAGTGACTAAAAGATAATTTTTGTGGGAAAAAAATAGGATTTTTTATTTTTCATGCCCGGGCATTATAAACTTGTGTGAAGCACTTGGGGGTTCAAAGTGCTCACCAAAGATCTAGATAAGTTCCTTAGGGGGTCTAGTTTCCAAAATGGGTCACTTGTGGGGGGTTTCCACTGTTTAGGCTCATCTGGGCACTGCAAACGGAACATGACCCCATCAACGTCTGCATTCCAAAACGTTACTACTTCCTTTCCAAGCCCTGCCGTGCACCCAAACAGTTCCCCCCCCACATATGGGGTATCAGCGTACTCAGGACAAGTTGGACAACAACTTTTGTGGTCCAATTTCCTTGGGAAAATTCAAAAATTTGGGACTAAAAAATCATTTTTGTGGAAAATTGTTTTTTTTTCTTTTTCACACCCAGGCATTATAAGCTTTTGTGAAACACTTGGGGGTTCAAAGTGCTCACAAACAGATCTAGATAAGTACCTTAGGGGTCTAGTTTCCAAAAATGGTGTTACTTGTGGGGGTTTCCACTGTTTAGGCGCATCAGGGGCTCTCCAAACACGACATAGCGTCCAATCTCAATTCCCGCCAATTTTAGTTTGAAAAAGTCAAACGGCGCTCCTTCCCTTACGAGCTCTGCTGTGTGCCCAAACAGTGGTTTTCCCCCACATATTGGGTATTGGCGTACTCAGGAGAAATTGAATAAAACCTTATCTGTCCATTTTCTCCTTTTACCCTTGTGAAAATAAAAAAAAAAGTTTGTAAAAGATCATTTTTGTGGCCTAAAAGTTAAATATTCATTTTTTTCCTTCCACGTTGCTTTAGTTCCTGTGTAGCACCTGAAGGGTTAATAATCTTCTTGAATGTGGTTTTGAGTACCTTGAGGGTGCAGTTTTTAGAATGGTGTCACTTTTGGGTATTTTCTGCCATGTAGACCCCTCAAAGTGACTTCAAATGGGAGGTGGTCCCTAAAAAAAATGGCTTTGTAAATTTTGTTGTAAAAATGAGAAATCGCTGGTCAACTTTTAACCCTTATAACTTCCTAACAAAAAAATTTTTTATTTCAAAATTGTGCTGATGTAAAGTAGACATGTGGGAAATGTTATTTATTAACTATTTTGTGTGATATATTTCTCTGTTTTAAGGGATAAAAATTCAAAGTTTGAAAATTGCAAAATTTTAAAAATTTTCGCCATATTTGCGCTTTTTTCAAAATAAAACGCAAGTTATATCGAAGAAATTTTACTTCTAACGTGAAGAACAATATGTCACGAGAAAACATTCTCAGAATCGCGAAGATCCGTTGAAGCGTTCCAGAGTTATAACCTCATAAAGAGACAGTGGTCAGAATTGTAAAAATTGGCCCCGTCATTAACGTGCAAACCACCCTTGGGGGTGAAGGGGTTAAATTCCGTTTCCAAAGCTGTAGGATCGCTGCAGTTTCTCAAAATTCTGGTATATTCACCCAAAGGAATCGATTTAATAGTATGTTTGGGGTGACTGCTTGCTGCATGCAAGATAGAATTGCCAGCACAAGGTTTGCTGAACGTTTTAGTAATAATAACAGAGTCATGGACCCCATATAAATCAAGATCCAAAAAAGAAATTTTGTTATGATGAAATTTATGAGTAAAATGTAATGAATTAGAATTGATATAATCAATAAATCCGGATATGGCAGATACATCACCACTCCAAATAATGAGTAAATCATCAATATATCTGCCATACCAAGCAATCGAGTCAATAAATGGATTAGTAGCTGAAAAAATAAAAAAATATTCCCAATATGACATAACAAGATTAGCTAGGGATGGTGCAAATTTCGCACCCATCGCCACGCCAGATTTTTGTAAAAAAATTTTATTGTCAAATGAGAAAAAATTGTGGGTTAATAAAAATTGAATAACTTGTAAAATATAATTAATGAGATCCTGGGAATAATTACTGAATTTCGTTAAGACAAAACTGCAGCGCTGTCATGGCAACATTTAAGGTATACAGGTATATAAAGAAGTCACATCACAACATAACAAGTATATTCTTTAGACCAGATTTTCTTGGAAAACATTCTCAAGTCTCAACACTTCTTTAGAATCTTTAATATAACCAGGAGTAGGGTTGAGCATTCCGATACTTCCGATACCCGAAAAACCAATGTAAGTTATGGGAACAAAATATCGGAAGTACTTCCGATACTTACTTCCGATATTTTGTTCCCATAGAACTTAAGGTACTGCCACACTAAGCTATCCCGCTAGCGATCTCGTTAGCGTTGCATACTAATGAGATCGCTAGCGGGATTGTTTCTATATCGCTAATGCGGCCACATTTAGCGATATAGTTAACGACGCTATCGCCGTTAGCGATCTTAACGACTTTAGCGGTACAGAAGTACCGCTAAATCGCTAAGAAAAGTTGCCACACAGCGATTAGATACTTACCCAGCGGGAGCGCCAGCGATGAAATAGGGTCCGGAACGATTCCAGCGACGAGCGAGATCACAGCAGGAAGCTCGTCGCTGGAAGCTGCCGCACTGAACAATATCGCTAACGGGATCGCTAAATAGTGACGTTTTTTAGCGATCCCGTTACCCATATTGTTTAGTGTGGCATACCCTTTACATTGGATTTCAGGTATCGGAAGTATCGGGAAGTATCGGAATGCTCAACCCTAACCAGGAGTGATTTGTACTAGTGTTGAAGTAGTGAGTCAACCCATTCACCCCGATGTTCATTTAAAGATCCAATCCCTGAGACAATAGGTCTCATGGGGGGATTTTCATATTCTTATGAATTTTTGGGAGACCATGCATGATAGGGATAATAGGATGAGACACTGTGAGATAATCAGTTTGTTTTTTGGTTAGAATGCCCAAGGCTGAAACCCTCATTAATAATTTGGATAATCTCACTTTTAAATTTATCAGTAGGATTTGTATGGAGTTTTTCATATACATCACTTCAGACAAGAGAGACATAATTTGAGAATGATAATCTCTTTATTCAGGATAACTACCATGCCACCCTTGTCCGACATTTTAATTATTATATCTGACATACTTTTGATTCATCTAATGCAGTTTTCTGGGCTTTTGTTAAATTGGAATGATTTTGCTGCTGCCCATTTTAACCCTATCATGAAGGATTTTTAAATCCCTCTCTATCACCTCCTGGTATTTAGTCATGCAATCAGGCCTGGATTGAATGGGATAAAAAGAGGGGTTTTTTGTTTTTAAACACAGGTGCATGAATGGTATCAGATTCATTATCATAGGAATGAGTAGACAAACTAAACAAAGTGTTGAGAGATACCTGTTCTCTGAAAGACAAGTCAGTAAATTCCTTATTATATATGTCAGCGACTCCTGCAAAGGGGTCTCATCAGAATGATTTAAAAAATGCTTTTTGATGGTAAGGTCTCGCATAAACTTATTGACGTCCAAAATAGTAGAAAAAGATTGAAATTCTGATCGGGCACAAAATTCAGACCTAAAGACAAAACATCTAATTGCGTTTTGGTAAAGTCTCGTGCAGATAAATTCAAGACATTATCATGGTTTCTTATTTGCGATAATTCTTCCTGCGGCGTGTAATCATGACATGATCTTTGTCGGTGTTTTCTGCCACCCCGCCTTTTACGTTTTGAATGACGAAAAAAACTTTGTGGTGTGAAACACTGTCATTAGAGGAAA
>JARQOD010000002.1:448486963-448531165 GCA_033576555.1 Oophaga sylvatica | reverse complement strand
AATATGACATTCAAAATCTCAAATGATGCTCCTTCCCTTCTGAGCACTGCCGTGCGCCTAAAGATTGGTTCGGTGTACTCAGCAGAAATTGTACAACAAATATTGTTGTTCATTTTCTCCTGATACCCTTGACAAAATTTAAAAAATTGTGTCGAAAGAAAAATTTTGGGAAAGAAAGTTAAATGTTAATTTTTTCCTTCCACGTTGCTTCAATTCTTGTGAAGTACCTAAAGGGTTAATAAACTTATTGAATGTGGCTTTGAACACCTTGAGGGGTGCAGTTTTTAGAATGGTGTCACTTTTGGGTATTTTCTGTCATATTGACCCCTCAAATTCACTTCAAATGTGAGGTGGTCCCTAAAAAAATGGTTTTGTAAATTTTGTTGGAAAAATGAGAAATCGCTGGTCAAATTTTAACAATTATAACTTCCTAACAAAAAAAATGTTGGTTCCAAAATTGTGCTGATGTAAAGTAGACATGTAGGAAATGTTATTTATTAACTATTTTTTTTGTGACATATCTCTCTGATTTAAGGGCATAAAAATTAAAAGTTTGAAAATTGCAGAATTTTCAAAATGTTCGCCATATTTCCGTTTTTTTCATAAATAAACGCAAGTTATATAGAAGAAATTTTACCACTATCATGAAGTACAATATGTCACGAGAAAACATTCTCAGAATCACCAAGATCCGTTGAAGCGTTCCAGAGTTATAAGCACATAAAGTGACAGTGGTCAGAAATGTAAAAATTGGCCTGGTCATTAACCTACAAAATGGCTTGGTCGTTAAGGGGTTAAACCATACTTGAGAAAATGAAGGAAAAAGGGATCCACTTCAATAAAATCTTCATCTTTATTGATTCATAAAAACATGAATAATGGCATGCTCCTGGACAAGCTCAGGACAAGGCTACGCGTTTCGATCACAGGGATCTTTATCACAGCTGACATATTCAGACAAAGGCACATATTTAAGACAAAGGAAGACCAATCACGATCAGAAAAAATGTCATGTGATTTTTGACAAGTCCTTAAACAATTTGCACATAACGAATAAAGAAACAAAAACAATATTTGCACAAATAAAATCAATGCAAAAAAATAAAATTAATAATGGAACATCAATTTGTTTCTTTTGTTGAGACCAAATGGATGTCTGGTATGTAGATTAAAGATCCAGAAAGCTTCACGTGTGAGGAGTCGCTGACGTGCATCTCCACCTCGGGCAGACAGGTTAACACTTTCAATACCTGTGGCTTGGAAGGAAGAAACATTGCGAGCATGCTGAAAAATAAAATGTTTAGCAGCAGAAATATTGCGATTTGAAGAGACATTCTTTATATCCTGCAAATGTTCAGCGATCCTGATTTTTAATTTCCTAGTGGTGCAGCCTATATAAGATAAATTGCAAGTAGTGCACATAATTTTATATACCACATAGCATGAATTACAATTGATATATTTGTTAATGGTATAAATCGCAGTGCTGTCATTATTTTCAAAGGTTTTCGTTACACAAACATATTTGCAAAGTGCACATCTATTGTGGCCACATTTATAAAAACATTTATGTTCTAACCACGATGTTTTATGAGAAGAGAAATTATTACTGAACATGCTTGGAGAAACTTTGTTACCAATAGATGGCGCTTTCCTTGAAACAACATTAATACCTGATGAAAGAATGTCAGCAAGAGAGGGATCTTCATATAAAATAGGCAGCGATCTCAAAATGATTTTTTTGATGTCCCCAAATTGAGGACTATATTGAGCACAAAAATATGGTTTCACTGTAAGATCATTTTTTTGTTGTCGCCCTCCACTAATGAGATCCTCTCTGTTTTTATTACATACAATTGTTCGTGCTCTTTTTAATGACCATTTAGGATAATTTCTGTTTTTTAATTTTGTATCCACACAATTAACCCCTTACTGCCATCGGACGTACTATCCCGTCCATGGTACCTGGGCCCGTATGACCGGGGACGGGATAGTACGTCTCGTGCGATCGGACGCGCTCCCGGGGGGAGCGCAGCCGATCGCGGCCGGGTGTCAGCTGATTATCACAGCTGACACCCATGACTGTGTGTCAGGAGCAGTCACGGACCGCTCCCGGCACATTAACCCCTTGCACACCACGATCAAACATGATTGCGGTGTACTGGGGGCACAGGGGAGGATCGCGCAGGGTGGGGGCTCCCTGCGCGCCCCCCTGAGACCCTCAGAGCAGCGCGATGTGATCGCGCTGTTCTGAGGGCTTCCTCCCTCCCAGGACCCGGATCCAAGATGGTGCCGGGGTCCTGTAGGGAGGCGGCTACCTCAGTGCCTGCCGAGAGCAGGCACTGAGAAGCCTGCTGCACTGCCTGAGCGATCGCTGGTGTGACAGAGTGCTGTGCACACTGGCACACCAGCGATCTGATAAAATACAGTGATGTCCCACCCTGGGACAAAGTAAAAAAGTTTAAAAAATAAAAATAAACATGTTTTAAAAAAAAATCCAAAATAAATAAAAAAAATATATATATATTCCCCAATAAATTCACTTCTTCCTGTAAATAAAAAAAAACAAAGCAATAAAAGTACACATATTTGGTATCGCCGCGTCCGTAACGACCCCCCCTATAAAATTGTCCCACTAGTTAACCCCTTTAGTGAACCCCTTAAAAAAAAAAAAAAAAAAAACAAAGCAAAAAATCAATGCTTTATCATCATACCGCCGAACAAAAAGTGGAATAACACGCGATCAAAAAGACCGATATAAATACACATGGTACCGCTGAAAACGTCATCTTGTCCCGCAAAAAACGAGCTGCCATACAGCATCATCAGCGAAAAAATAAAAAAGTTATAGCTCGCAGAATAAAGCGATGCAAAAATAATTATTTTTTATATAAAATTGTTTTTATTCTATAAAAGCGCCAAAACATGAAAAAATGATATAAATGAGGTATCGCCATAATCGTACTGACCCGAAGAATAAAACTGCTTCATCAATTTTACCACACGCGGAACGGTATAAACGCCTCCCCCAAAAGAAATTCATGAATTGCTGATTTTTGTTCATTCTAACCTCCCAAAAATCAAAATAAAAAGCGATCAAAAAATGTCACGTGCTCAAAAATGGTACCAATAAAAACGTCAACTTTCCCGCAAAAAATAAGACCTCACATGACTCTGTGGGCCAAAATATGCAAAAATTATAGCTCTCAAAATGTGATGATGCAAAAACTATTTTTGCAATAAAAAGCGTCTTTTAGCGTGACAGCTGCCAATCATAAAAACCCGCTATAAATAGTAAATCAAACCCCCCTTTATCACCCCCTTAGTAAGGGAAAAATAATAAAATTAAAAAAAAGTATTTATTTCCATTTTCCCATTAGGGTTAGGGTTAGGGTTGCGGCTAAAGTTAGGGTTAGGGTTGGCGCTAAAGTTAGGATTAGGGTTAGGGTTGGGATTAGGGGTGTGTTAGGGTTAGGTTTGTGGTTAGGGTTGGGACTAGGGTTAGGGGTGTGTTGGGGTTAGGGTTGGAGTTAGAATTGGGGGGTTTCCGCTGTTTAGGCACATCAGGGGCTCTCCAAATGTGACATGGCGTCTGATCTCAATTCCAGCCAATTCTGCGTTGAAAAAGTCAAACGGTGCTCCTTCACTTCTCAGCTCTGCCATGCGTCCAAACAGTAGTTTGTCCCCACATATGGGGTATCAGCGTACTCTGGACCCCAAGAGTTATTGTGCAATTTGTCCTATTTCTCCTGTTACCCTTGGGAAAATAAAAAACTGGGGGCGAAAATATCATTTTTGTACAAAAAAAATTATTTTTTTGTTTTTTACGGCTGTACATTATAAACTTCTGTGAAGCACTTGGGCTTCATAGCACTCACCACACATCTAGATAAGTTCCTTGTGGGGTCTATTTTCCAAAATGGGGTCACTTGTTGGGGATTTCCACTGTTTATGCGCATCAGGGGCTCTCCAAATGCGACATGACGCCCCCAGACCATTCCATCAAAGTCTGCAATCCAAAACGTCACTACTTCCCTTCCGAGCCCCAACGTGTACCCATACAGTAGTTTTCTCCCACATATTGGATATCAGCGTACTCAGGACAAATTGGACAACAACTTTTGGGGTCCAATTTCTCCTGTTACCCTTGTAAAAATAAAATATTGGGGCAAAAAAATCATTTTTGCAAAAAAAAAAAGGATTTTTTATTTTTACGGCTGTGCGTTATAAACTTCTGTGAAGCACTTCGGGATTCAAAGTGCTCACCACACATCTAGACAAGTTCCTTGTGGGGTCTATTTTCCAAAATGGGGTCACTTGTGGGGGTTTCCACTGTTTAGGCGCATCAGGGGCTCTCCAAATGCGACATGACGCCCCCAGACCATTCCATCAAAGTCTGCAATCCAAAACGTCACTACTTCCCTTCCGAGCCCTGACGTGCGCCCATACAGTAGTTTTCTCCCACATATTGGGTATCAGCGTACTCAGGACAAATTGGACAACAACTTTTGGGGACCAATTTCTCCTGTTACCCTTGTGAAAATAAAATATTGGCGAAAAAATCATTTTTGTAAAAAAAAAAAAAAGATTTTTTATTTTACGGCTGTACGTTATAAACTTTAGTGAAACACCTGTGGGTTAAAAGTTCTCACCACACATCTAGATAAGTTCCTTGAGGGGTCTAGTTTCCAAAATGGTGTCATTTATGGGGGTTTCCACTGTTTAGGCAGATCAGGAGCTCTCCAAACACGACATGGCGTCCAGCCAATTCTGCGTTGAAAAAGTCAGACGGCGCTCCTTCCCTTCCAAACTCTGCTATGCACCCAAACAGTGGTTTACCCCCACATATGGGGTATAAGCGCACTCAGGACAAATTGCACAATAACTTTTGGAGTCTTGTTACCCTTGGAAAAATAAAAATTGGGGTGAAAAGATCATTTTTGTGGAAAAAATATGATTTTTAAATTTTACGGCTCTACGTTATAAACTTGTGTGAAGCACTTGGGGGTTCAAATTGCTCACCAAAGATCTAGAAAAGTTCCTTAGGGGGTCTAGTTTCCCAAATGGGGTCATTTGTGGGGGGTTTCCACTGTTTAGGCACATCAGGGGCTCTCCAAATGCAACATGGCATCCAATCTCAATTCCAGCCAATTTTGGTTGGAAAAAGTCAAATGGTGCTCCTTCAATTCCGAGCTCTGCCGTGCGCCCAAACAGTGGTTCCCCCCACATATGGGGTATCAGCGTACTCAGGACAAATTGGACAACAACTTATGTGGTCCAATTTCTCCTGTTACCCTTGGGAAAATAAAAAATTAGTGACTAAAAGATAATTTTTGTGGGAAAAAAATAGGATTTTTTATTTTCATGCCCGGGCATTATAAACTTGTGTGAAGCACTTGGGGGTTCAAAGTGCTCACCAAAGATCTAGATAAGTTCCTTAGGGGGTCTAGTTTCCAAAATGGGGTCACTTGTGGGGGGTTTCCACTGTTTAGGCTCATCTGGGGCACTGCAAACGGAACATGACCCCCATCAACGTCTGCATTCCAAAACGTTACTACTTCCTTTCCAAGCCCTGCCGTGCACCCAAACAGTTCCCCCCCCACATATGGGGTATCAGCGTACTCAGGACAAGTTGGACAACAACTTTTGTGGTCCAATTTCCTTGGGAAAATTCAAAAATTTGGGACTAAAAAATCATTTTTGTGGAAAATTGTTTTTTTTTCTTTTTCACACCCAGGCATTATAAGCTTTTGTGAAACACTTGGGGGTTCAAAGTGCTCACAACAGATCTAGATAAGTACCTTAGGGGTCTAGTTTCCAAAATGGTGTTACTTGTGGGGGTTTCCACTGTTTAGGCGCATCAGGGGCTCTCCAAACACGACATAGCGTCCAATCTCAATTCCCGCCAATTTTAGTTTGAAAAAGTCAAACGGCGCTCCTTCCCTTACGAGCTCTGCTGTGTGCCCAAACAGTGGTTTTCCCCCACATATTGGGTATTGGCGTACTCAGGAGAAATTGAATAACAACCTTATCTGTCCATTTTCTCCTTTTACCCTTGTGAAAATAAAAAAAAAGTTTGTAAAAGATCATTTTTGTGGCTAAAAAGTTAAATATTCATTTTTTCCTTCCACGTTGCTTTAGTTCCTGTGTAGCACCTGAAGGGTTAATAATCTTCTTGAATGTGGTTTTGAGTACCTTGAGGGGTGCAGTTTTTAGAATGGTGTCACTTTTGGGTATTTTCTGCCATGTAGACCCCTCAAAGTGACTTCAAATGGGAGGTGGTCCCTAAAAAAAATGGCTTTGTAAATTTTGTTGTAAAAATGAGAAATCGCTGGTCAACTTTTAACCCTTATAACTTCCTAACAAAAAAAATTTTTTATTTCAAAATTGTGCTGATGTAAAGTAGACATGTGGGAAATGTTATTTATTAACTATTTTGTGTGATATATTTCTCTGTTTTAAGGGAATAAAAATTCAAAGTTTGAAAATTGCAAAATTTTAAAAATTTTCGCCATATTTGCGCTTTTTTCAAAAATAAACGCAAGTTATATCGAAGAAATTTTACTTCTAACGTGAAGAACAATATGTCACGAGAAAACATTCTCAGAATCGCGAAGATCCGTTGAAGCGTTCCAGAGTTATAACCTCATAAAGAGACAGTGGTCAGAATTGTAAAAATTGGCCCCGTCATTAACGTGCAAACCACCCTTGGGGGTGAAGGGGTTAAATTCCGTTTCCAAAGCTGTAGGATCGCTGCAGTTTCTCAAAATTCTGGTATATTCACCCAAAGGAATCGATTTAATAGTATGTTTGGGGTGACTGCTTGCTGCATGCAAGATAGAATTGCCAGCACAAGGTTTGCTGAACGTTTTAGTAATAATAACAGAGTCATGGACCCCATATAAATCAAGATCCAAAAAAGAAATTTTGTTATGATGAAATTTATGAGTAAAATGTATGAATTAGAATTGATATAATCAATAAATCCGGATATGGCAGATACATCACCACTCCAAATAATGAGTAAATCATCAATATATCTGCCATACCAAGCAATCGAGTCAATAAATGGATTAGTAGCTGAAAAAATAAAAAAATATTCCCAATATGACATAACAAGATTAGCTAGGGATGGTGCAAATTTCGCACCCATCGCCACGCCAGATTTTTGTAAAAAAATTTTATTGTCAAATGAGAAAAAATTGTGGGTTAATAAAAATTGAATAACTTGTAAAATATAATTAATGAGATCCTGGGAATAATTACTGAATTTCGTTAAGACAAACTGCAGCGCTGTCATGGCAACATTGTAAGGTATACAGGTATATAAAGAAGTCACATCACAACATAACTAAGTATATTCTTTAGACCAGATTTTCTTGGAAAACATTCTCAAGTCTCAACACTTCTTTAGAATCTTTAATATAACCAGGAGTAGGGTTGAGCATTCCGATACTTCCGATACCTGAAATCCAATGTAAGTCTATGGGAACAAAATATCGGAAGTACTTCCGATACTTACTTCCGATATTTTGTTCCCATAGACTTAAGGTACTGCCACACTAAGCTATCCCGCTAGCGATCTCGTTAGCGTTGCATACTAATGAGATCGCTAGCGGGATTGTTTCTATATCGCTAAATGCGGCCACATTTAGCGATATAGTTAACGACGCTATCGCCGTTAGCGATCTTAACGACTTTAGCGGTACAGAAGTACCGCTAAATCGCTAAGAAAAGGTGCCACACAGCGATTAGATACTTACCCAGCGGGAGCGCCAGCGATGAAATAGGGTCCGGAACGATTCCAGCGACGAGCGAGATCACAGCAGGAAGCTCGTCGCTGGAAGCTGCCGCACTGAACAATATCGCTAACGGGATCGCTAAATAGTGACGTTTTTTAGCGATCCCGTTAGCGATATTGTTTAGTGTGGCATACCCTTTACATTGGATTTCAGGTATCGGAAGTATCGGAAGTATCGGAATGCTCAACCCTAACCAGGAGTGATTTGTACTAGTGGTTGAAGTAGTGAGTCAACCCATTCACCCAGATGTTCATTTAAAGATCCAATCCCTGAGACAATAGGTCTCATGGGGGGATTTTCATATTCCTTATGAATTTTTGGGAGACCATGCATGATAGGGATAATAGGATGAGACACTGTGAGATAATCAGTTTGTTTTTTGGTTAGAATGCCAAGGCTGAAACCCTCATTAATAATTTGGATAATCTCACTTTTAAATTTATCAGTAGGATTTGTATGGAGTTTTTCATATACATCACTGTCAGACAAGAGAGACATAATTTGAGAATGATAATCCTCTTTATTCAGGATAACTACCATGCCACCCTTGTCCGACATTTTAATTATTATATCTGACATACTTTTGATCTCATCTAATGCAGTTTTCTGGGCTTTTGTTAAATTGGAATGATTTCTGCTGCTGCCCATTTTAACCCTATCATGAAGGATTTTTAAATCCCTCTCTATCACCTCCTGGTATTTAGTCATGCAATCAGGCCTGGATTGAATGGGATAAAAAGAGGGATTTTTTGTTTTAAACACAGGTGCATGAATGGTATCAGATTCATTATCATAGGAATGAGTAGACAAACTAAACAAAGTGTTGAGAGATACCTGTTCTCTGAAAGACAAGTCAGTAAATTCCTTATTATATGTCAGCGACTCCTGCAAAGGGTCTCATCAGAATGATTTAAAAAATGCTTTTTGATGGTAAGGTCTCGCATAAACTTATTGACGTCCAAAATAGTAGAAAAAAGATTGAAATTCTGATCGGGCACAAAATTCAGACCTAAAGACAAAACATCTAATTGCGTTTTGGTAAAGTCTCGTGCAGATAAATTCAAGACATTATCATGGTTTCTTATTTGCGATAATTCTTCCTGCGGCGTGTAATCATGACATGATCTTTGTCGGTGTTTTCTGCCACCCCGCCTTTTACGTTTTTGAATGACGAAAAAACTTTGTGGTGTGAACACTGTCATTAGAGGAAACACTCAGATTATTGTCAGATGAATCCAACTCAGAGGATGTAAAACAGACATGTGGTTTAGATACCGGTTCGTTGAGAGCATGGTTGCATTTTAAAATAGATTTAGGAGTTCTATGACCCCGCTCCCAATGGCCCCAGTCATAGACTTTCTTGGTTGAATAGTCTCTTAGATCACGAGAAAATTTTCGTTTTTTCCGGTCCATGATATCCTTTTCTAGGCTAGAGACATTATCTTGCATTTTAGCCACAAGTGAGTCATACTGAGTCAACGATTTAAATTCAGTGAGCGCAGTATCTGCATCATTCATTTGTTTCTGATTATCCTCTGTTATGTTACGGTAGCTGAGGAGTGCAGGTAAAAAAGGCAATACACCAGAGCAGTTGGAATCTATGAGATTGCAGTACCCTGACTAACCACCGCAACTAGAGGCAGCCGTGGAGCGTTCCTACGTTGGTCCTAGACGCCTCGTCACAGCCTGAGAAACTAACTACACCTAAAGATAGAAATAGGAAAGCTATCTGCCCCGGAGCAGACCCCAAAGATAATAGAAAGCCCCCAAACATGTAATGGCGGTTAGACAAGAGGAAATACTGACACAGAAAGAAAATAGTATGAGCAAACGCTGGGGCCAAAACTATCTAAATAGAAAAGGACAGGAAGGGTACTTACTGCAATCTCAGAAAACCCTGAAAAACACCAACTCTACTAATTTCAAAATCACCTGAGATCACACGACCTCTACCACCTAAATTAGTTCTCTGGTGTAACAAAATCAAGACAGCAGCTACTGAAAAAACTGGAAAAGCAAAAGTACAAAACTCAGTGGCTGAACAAACTGAGAGGGCAAAAGCCCCCGGAGGGGACCCAGAAGGCCCCCACAGAAGTGCAGGACAAAATGCAAAAATATAGCACAAACACAAAAGAAGAAAATGTCTTATCTGATAGCAGGAGATGCAGACACGACACAGCAGGCTACAAGGGAAACTGGAAAGAAGGATTCAGACCAGAACAATTGATCACCAGCAACCCTGATGGGAAAATGACTCCCTTATATAAGACCAGTCAGTAACACCTGATTCCCAGTCCTCACAATGTTCACTAGTACCGCTTGTAACCACCAGAGGGAGCCTCTGCTCAGAACTCATCTCAAACCCATTCACAACAATCCTCCAATTTATTACTCTCATATTTGACTATGAGTTGCATTAGTTTGGAAGAACAATTACTGAGTATCTGATTCCACTCTTCAATGAAAATGTCAGAAAAAATTGTAGTGGGGATTTTTTTAATACGAAGCCCCCTTGGAATCATATCCTTAGCTAGATAATTTTGGAGGGTAGTATGATCCCACCACAACTTTGTTTCTTGAAGCAAAAGTTTTTCCATTTTGTTGATATTTTCATTCAGATCAGGCATGTCTGGAATTTCATTAATATCACCAGAAAACACTTGTGCCGCTTTAACAGATCTGTCTTGAACAAAAATAGATGCCATAATAAAGCTGGTGCCTGAGCTTAATGACTGAGTCCACTTTCAAAATACTTGAAAATATTGAGCATGAAACCGGGGGCACGGTAATCAAAAGTACAAATATAAGAAACGCTAACCAGCTCACCGGTTTGTAGAAGCACGGATCCTCCGCTTGATCAAACGTGAAGATACATGAGAAAATGAAGGAAAAAGGGATCCAGCTTCATAAAATCTTCATCTTTATTGATTCATAAAAACATGAATAATGGCATGCTCCTGGACAAGCTCAGGACAAGGCTACGCGTTTCGATCACAGGGATCTTTATCACAGCTGACATATTCAGACAAAGGCACATATTTAAGACAAAGGAAGACCAATCACGATCAGAAAAAATGTCATGTGATTTTTGACAAGTCCTTAAACAATTTGCACATAACGAATAAAGAAAGAAAAACAATATTTGCACAAATAAAATCAATGCAAAAAAATAAAATTAATAATGGAACATCAATTCGTTCTTTTGTTGAGACCAAATGGATGTCTGGTATGTAGATTAAAGATCCAGAAAGCTTCACGTGTGAGGAGTCGCTGACGTGCATCTCCACCTCGGGCAGACAGGTTAACACTTTCAATACCTGTGACTTGGAAGGAAGAAACATTGCGAGCATGCTGAAAAATAAAATGTTTAGCAGCAGCAGAAATATTGCGATTTGAAGAGACATTCTTTATATCCAACCATGCTCTCAACGAACCGGTATCTAAACCACATGTCTGTTTTACATCCTCTGAGTTGGATTCATCTGACAATAATCTGAGTGTTTCCTCTAATGACAGTGTTCACACCACAAAGTTTTTTCGTCATTCAAAAAACGTAAAAGGCGGGGTGGCAGAAAACACCGACAAAGATCATGTCATGATTACACGCCGCAGGAAGAATTATGGCAAATAAGAAACCATGATAATGTCTTGAATTTATCTGCACGAGACTTTACCAAAACGCAATTAGATGTTTTGTCTTTAGGTCTGAATTTTGTGCCCGATCAGAATTTCAATCTTTTTCTACTATTTTGGACGTCAATAAGTTTATGCGAGACCTTACCATCAAAAAGCATTTTTTAAATCATTCTGATGAGACCCCTTTGCAGGAGTCGCTGACATATAATAATGAATTTACTGACTTGTCTTTCAGAGAACAGGTATCTCTCAACACTTTGTTTAGTTTATCTACTCATTCCTATGATAATGAATCTGATACCATTCATGCACCTGTGTTTAAAGGGTATGCCACACTGAACAATATCGCTAACGGGATCGCTAAAAAACGTCACTATTTAGCGATCCCATTAGCGATGTTGTTCAGTGCGGCAGCTGCCAGCGACGAGCTTCCTGCTGTGATCTCGCTCGTCGCTGGAATCGCTCCGGACCCTATTTTCTCGTCGGCGCTCCCGCTGGGTAAGTATATATCGCTAGTGTGGCACCTTTTCTTAGCGATTTAGCGGTACTTTTGTACCGCTAAAGTCGTTAAGAAGATCGCTAACGGCGATAGCGCCGTTAACTATATCGCTAAATGTGGCCTCACTTAGCGATATAGAAACAATCCCGCTAGCGATCGCATTAGTATGCGTCGTTATTGTGATCGCTAGCGGGATTGTTTAGTGTGGCAGTACCTTAAAACAAAAAATCCCTCTTTTTATCCCATTCAATCTAGGCCTGATTGCATGACTAAATGCCAGGAGGTGATAGAGAGGGATTTAAAAATCCTTCATGATAGGGTTAAAATGGGCAGCAGCAGAAATCATTCCAATTTAACAAAAGCCCAGAAAACTGCATTAGATGAGATCAAAAGTATGTCAGATATAATAATTAAAATGTCGGACAAGGGTGGCATGGTAGTTATCCTGAATAAAGAGGATTATCATTCTCAAATTATGTCTCTCTTGTCTGACAGTGATGTATATGAAAAACTCCATACAAATCCTACTGATAAATTTAAAAGTGAGATTATCCAAATTATTAATGAGGGTTTCAGCCTTATAGGAAAGATGTGTATCTTCGTACCGTGTTAGCCAGTAGATAGAAAAATATTTAGACTTGAGAGTCCTCAGTGGTTGATACCTTTTAATGGATAACTGAAAAGATGATAACAAATTGCAAGAGATGAAGAGACCTGCGTAGTCTCGAAAGCTTGCAATTTGTTACCATCTTTTCAGTTAGCCATTAAAAGGTATCAACCACTGAGGTTTCAGCCTTGGCATTCTAACCAAAAAACAAACTGATTATCTCACAGTGTCTCATCCTATTATCCCTATCATGCATGGTCTCCCAAAAATTCACAAGGATATGAAAATCCCCCCCATGAGACCCATTGTCTCAGGGATTGGATCTTTAAATGAACATCTGGGTGAATGGGTTGACTCACTACTTCAACCACTAGTACAAATCTCTCCTGGTTATATTAAAGATTCTAAAGAAGTGTTGAGAATGTTTTCCAAGAAAATCTGGTCTAAAGAAAATACTTGGTTATGTTGTGATGTGACTTCTTTATATACCTGTATACCTTACAATGTTGCCATGACAGCGCTGCAGTTTGTCTTAACGAAATTCAGTAATTATTCCCAGGATCTCATTAATTATATTTTACAAGTTATTCAATTTTTATTAACCCACAATTTTTTCTCATTTGACAATAAATTTTTTTTACAAAAATCTGGCGTGGCAATGGATGCGAAATTTGCGCCATCCCTAGCTAATCTTGTTATGTCATATTGGGAATTTTTTTTTTTTTTTTTCAGCTACTAATCCATTTATTGACTCGATTGCTTGGTATGGCAGATATATTGATGATTTACTCATCATTTGGAGTGGTGATGTACCTGCCATATCTGGATTTATTGATTATATCAATTCTAATTCATTCAACATACATTTTACTCATAAATTTCATCATAACAAAATTTCTTTTTTGGATCTTGATTTATATGGGGTACATGACTCTGTTATTATTACTAAAACGTTCAGCAAACCTTGTGCTGGTAATTCTATCTTGCATGCAGCAAGCAGTCACCCAAACATACTATTAAATCGATTCCTTTGGGTGAATATATCAGAATTTTGAGAAACTGCAGCGATCCTACAGCTTTGGAAACGGAATTTAATTGTGTGGATACAAAATTAAAAAACAGAAATTATCCTAAATGGTCATTAACCCCTTCACCCCAAGGGTGGTTTGCACGTTAATGACCGGGCCAATTTTTACAATTCTGACCACTGTCTCTTTATGAGGTTATAACTCTGGAACGCTTCAACGGATCTTCGCGATTCTGAGACTGTTTTCTCGTGACATATTGTACGTCACGTTAGAAGTATAATTTCTTCGATATAACTTGCGTTTATTTTTGAAAAAAACACAAATATGGCGAAAATTTTGAAAATTTTGCAATTTTCAAACTTTGAATTTTTTTTCCCTTAAAACAGAGAAATATGTCACACAAAATAGTTAAGAAATAACATTTCCCACATGTCTACTTTGCATGAGCACAATTTTGGAACCAAAATTTTTTTTTGTTCGGAAATTATAAGGGTTAAAAGTTGACCAGTGATTTCTCATTTTTACAACAAAATTTACAAAGCCATTTTTTTAGGGACCACCTCACATTTGAAGTCACTTTGACGGGTCTATATAGCAGAAAATACCAAAAAGTGACACCATTCTAAAAACTGCACCCCTCAAGGTACTCAAAACCACATTCAAGAAGTTTATTAACCCTTCAGGTGCTTCACAGGAGCTGAAGCAACGTGGAAGGAAAAAATTAATATTTAACTTTTTAGCCACAAAAATGATCTTTTACAAACTTTTTTTTTATTTTGACAAGGGTAAAAGGAGAAAATGGGCAGATAAAGTTGTTGTGCAATTTCTCCTGAGTACGCCAATACCTTATATGTGGGGGGAAAACCACTGTTTGGGCACACGGCAGAGCTCGTAAGGGAAGGAGCGCCGTTTGACTTTTTCAAACTAAAATTGGCTGGAGTTGAGATTGGACGCCATGTCGTGTTTGGAGAGCCACTGATGCGCCTAAACAGTGGAAACCCCCCACAAGTGACACCATTTTGGAAACTAGACCCCCTAAGGAACTTATCTAGATATGTTGTGAGCACTTTGAGCCCCAAAGTGTTTCACAAAAGTTTATAATGCCTGGGTGTGAAAAAAAAAAAAAACAATTTTCCACAAAAATGATTTTTTAGTCCCAAATTTTTGATTTTTCCCAAGGAAATTGGACCCCAAAAGTTGTTGTCCAATTTGTCCTGAGTACGCTGATACCCCATATGTGGGGGAGGGGGAAACTGTTTGGGCGCACGGCAGGGCTTGGAAAGGAAGCAGTAACGTTTTGGAATGCAAACATTGATGGGGTCATGTTCCGTTTGTAGTGCCCCAGATGAGCCTAAACAGTGGAAACCCCCCCACAAGTGACCCCATTTTGGAAGCTAGACCCCCTAAGGAACTTATCTAGATCTTTGGTGAGCACTTTGAACCCCCAAGTGCTTCACACAAGTTTATAATGCCCGGGCATGAAAATAAAAAATCCTATTTTTTTCCCACAAAAATGATCTCTTAGTCACAAATTTTTTATTTTACCAAGGGTAACAGGAGAAATTGGACCTCAAAAGTTGTTGTCCAATTTGTCCTGAGTACGTTGATACCCCATATGTGGGGGGGAACCACTGTTTGGGCGCATGGCAGAGCTCGGAATGGAAGTAGCACCATTTGACTGTTTCCAACCAAAATTGGCTGGAATTGAGATTGGACGCCATGTTGCATTTGGAGAGTCCCTGATGTGCCTAAACAGTGGAAACCCCCCACAAGTGACCCCATTTGGGAAACTAGACCCCCTAAGGAACTTTTCTAGATCTTTGGTGAGCAATTTGAACCCCCAAGTGCTTCACACAAGTTTATAACGTAGAGCCGTAAAATTAAAAAATCATATTTTTTCCACAAAATTGATCTTTTCACCCCAATTTTTATTTTCCCAAGGGTAACAAGACTCCAAAAGTTATTGTGCAATTTGTCCTGAGTACGCTGATACCCATATGTGGGGGTAAACCACTGTTTGGGTGCATGGCAGAGTTTGGAAGGGAAGGAGCGCCGTTTGACTTTTTCAACGCAGAATTGGCTGGATGCCATGTCGTGTTTGGAGAGCTCCTGATCTGCCTAAACAGTGGAAACCCCCCACAAATGACACCATTTTGGAAACTAGACCCCTCAAGGAACTTATCTAGATGTGTGGTGAGCACTTTGAACCCCAAAGTGCTTCACAGAAGTTTATAACGTACAGCGGTAAAATAAAAAATCTTTTTTTTTTTTACAAAAATGATTTTTTCGCCCCCAATATTTTATTTTCACAAGGGTAACAGGAGAAATTGGACCCCAAAAGTTGTTGTCCAATTTGTCCTGAGTACGCTAATACCCAATATGTGGGAGTAAACTACTGTATGGGCGCACGTCGGGGCTCGGAAGGGAAGTAGTGACGTTTTGGATTGCAGACTTTGATGGAATGGTCTGGGGGCGTCATGTCGCATTTGGAGAGCCCCTGATGCGCCTAAACAGTGGAAACCCCCCACAAGTGACCCCATTTTGGAAAATAGACCCCACAAGGAACTTATCTAGAAGTATGTTGAGCACTTTGAACCCCTAAGTGCTTCACAGAAGTTTATAACGTACAGCTGTAAAAATAAAAAATCCTTTTTTTTTTTTACAAAAATGATTTTTTCGCCCCCAATATTTTATTTTCACAAGGGTAACAGGAGAAATTGGACCCCAAAAGTTGTTGTCCAATTTGTCCTGAGTACGCTGATACCCAACATGTGTGAGAAAACGACTGTATGGGTGCACGTCTGGGCTCGGAAGGGAAGTAGTGACGTTTTGGATTGCAGACTTTGATGGAATGGTCTGGGGGCGTCATGTCGCATTTGGAGAGCCCCTGATGCGCCTAAACAGTGGAAACCCCCCACAAGTGACCCCATTTTGGAAAATAGACCCCACAAGGAACTTATCTAGAAGTGTGGTGAGCGCTATGAAGCCCCAAGTGCTTCACAGAAAATTTATAACATACAGCCGTAAAAACAAAAAAATCATTTTTTTTTTACAAAAATGATTTTGTCGCCCCCAGTTTTTTATTTTCCCAAGGGTAACAGAAGAAATAGGACAAATTGCACAATAACTCTTGGGGTACAGAGTACGCTGATACCCCATATGCGGGGGTAAACTACTGTTTGGGCGCATGGCAGAGCTCAGAAGTGAAGGAGCACCGTTTGACTTTTTCAACGCAGAATTGGCGGGAATTGAGATCAGACGCCATGTCACATTTGGAGAGCCCCTGATGTGCCTAAACAGCAGAAACCCCCCAATTCTAGCTCCAACCCTAACCCCAACATACCCCTAACCCTAGTCCCAACCCTAACCACAAACCTAACCCTAACACACCCCTAACCCTAATCCCAACCATAACCCTAATACTAACTTTAGCGCCAATCCTAACCCTAACTTTAGCCGCAACACTAACCCTAATGGGAAAATGGAAATAAATACATTTTTTTAATTTTATTATTTTTCCCTAACTAAGGGGTGATAAAGGGGGTTTGATTTACTATTTATAGCGGTTTTTGTGATTGGCAGCTGTCACGCTAAAAGACGCTTTTTATTGCAAAAAGTAGTTTTTTGCATCACCACATTTTGAGAGCTATAATTTTTGCATATTTTGGCCCACAGAGTCATGTGAGGTCTTATTTTTTGCGGGACGAGGTGACGTTTTTATTGGTACCATTTTTGAGCACGTGACATTTTTTGATCGCTTTTTATTTCGATTTTTGGGAGGTTAGAGTGAACAAAAATCAGCAATTCGTGAATTTCTTTTGGGGGAGGCGTTTATACCGTTCCGTGTGTGGTAAAATTGATAAAGCAGTTTTATTCTTCGGGTCAGTACGATTATGGCGATACCTCATTTATATCATTTTTTTATGTTTTGCCGCTTTTATAGAATAAAAACAATTTTATATAAAAAATCATTATTTTTGCATCGCTTCATTCTGCGAGCTATAACTTTTTTATTTTTTCGCTGATGATGCTGTATGATGGCTCGTTTTTTGCGGACAAGATGACGTTTTCAGCGGTACCATGTTTATTTATATCTGTCTTTTTGATCGCGTGTTATTCCACTTTTGTTCGGCGTATGATGATAAAGCATTGATTTTTTGCTTAGTTTTTTTTTTTTTTTAAGGGTTCACTAAAGGGGTTAACTAGTGGGACAGTTTTATAGGGGGGTCGTTACGGACGCGGCGATACCAAATATGTGTACTTTTATTGTTTTTTTTTTTATTTACAGGAAGAAATTAATTTATAATTGATATACAGCTGACACCCGGCGGCGATCAGCTACGCTCCCCCCGGGAGCGCAGCTGATCGCCTATGACGTACTATTCCGTCCATGGGAATTAGGTCCAGGGTCACATGGACGGAACAGTACGTCTGATGGCAGAGAGGGGTTAAAAAGAGCACGAACAATTGTAAGTAATAAAAACAGAGAGGATCTCATTAGTGGAGGGCGACAACAAAAAAATGATCTTACAGTGAAACCATATTTTTGTGCTCAATATAGTCCTCAATTTGGGGACATCAAAAAAATCATTTTGAGATCGCTGCCTATTTTATATGAAGATCCCTCTCTTGCTGACATCCTTTCATCAGGTATTAATGTTGTTTCAAGGAAAGCGCCATCTATTGGTAACAAAGTTTCTCCAAGCATGTTCAGTAATAATTTCTCTTCTCATAAAACATCGTGGTTAGAACATAAATGTTTTTATAAATGTGGCCACAATAGATGTGCACTTTGCAAATATGTTTGTGTAACGAAAACCTTTGAAAATAATGACAGCACTGCGATTTATACCATTAACAAATATATCAATTGTTATTCATGCTATGTGGTATATAAAATTATGTGCACTACTTGCACTTTATCTTATATAGGCTGCACCACTAGGAAATTAAAAATCAGGATCGCTGAACATTTGCAGGATATAAAGAATGTCTCTTCAAATCGCAATATTTCTGCTGCTGCTAAACATTTTATTTTTCAGCATGCTCGCAATGTTTCTTCCTTCCAAGTCACAGGTATTGAAAGTGTTAACCTGTCTGCCCGAGGTGGAGATGCACGTCAGCGACTCCTCACACGTGAAGCTTTCTGGATCTTTAATCTACATACCAGACATCCATTTGGTCTCAACAAAAGAAACGAATTGATGTTCCATTATTAATTTTATTTTTTTGCATTGATTTTATTTGTGCTAATATGTTTTTGTTTCTTTATTCGTTATGTGAAAATTGTTTAAGGACTTGTCAAAAATCACATGACATTTTTTCTGATCGTGATTGGTCTTCCTTTGTCTTAAATATGTGCCTTTGTCTGAATATGTCCGCTGTGATAAAGATCCCTGTGATCGAAACGCGTAGCCTTGTCCTGAGCTTGTCCAGAGCATGCCATTATTCATGTTTTTATGAATCAATAAAGATGAAGATTTTATTGAAGCTGGATCCCTTTTTCCTTCATTTTCTCATGTATCTTCACGTTTGATCAAGCGGAGGATCCGTGCTTCTACAAACCGGTGAGCTGGTTAGCGTTCTTATAGTTAAACCATACTCTCCTGCAAGAAAAATAAAATAATAAACCACAATATTCCTCACCTGTCCACAAACAAGATAATTCATAATGTCCCACGACGATCCTGATCACCTTGAGAGCAGTCACATCAGTGATGTGACTGCTCTCAAAGACAGTGGGCGATACACTGACAGGAGGTAATCGATCCCTCAGTGTATCACTGAGCTGCTGTGAGAAAGTTCACCGGCGTTCATGAGCTGATCAGCTCCGGTGATTTCCCTTACCACTGCTGCGTGGGAAAGTTCTCGCAGCAGTGCCATGAGAGCACTGAAGCTGATGAACCCTCACGGCAGCTCAGTGATACACTGCGGGAGCAATTACCTCCTGTCACTGTATCACCGGCGGCCGTTTAGAGCGGTGAGATCACCGTGGGACACTCAGGATTACGTGGACTATGGCGGACAGGTGAGTATATGTTGGTTTATTATTCTACATTTTACATTTTTTCTATAAGACGAGAGCGTCAAGGATTTGGTGTTAGGTGAATATATATTTTTTTTATTTTTAATTGAATATGTATGTAATTTTAATTTTTTTTTTTTTTTTTACAGGTGATGGCTGATGAGACTACATCTCCCATCAGCGGCACCTGCTGGGCCGTATTTGCCACTAGGCACTTGAGGGCACGTGCCTAGGGCGCCAGGAAGCGGGGGGGGGCGGCAGCTGAGCAGGTTTTTTTTTTTTTAAGTCTGGCAGCTCCCTGCCTAAACGGAAGAAATTACAGTATATCTGAATGGATGGTACAGGACCTGCGATGACGTCACGATCATGTGACTCAAGGGGGAGGACTGGAGCCACAGAGTTGCCGGCTGGAAGTTGCAGAAGCTGACATGGGAAATTTGTGAGAGGTAACAACGGGAACAGGGTACATGGGGAGTGCAGGGTGTATGTGATAGTGGGATGTGGGCTATGGGGGTGCACACTGACAGAGGGATGTGTGATGTTCAGACTGTGGGAAATAGAGGGGTCCAGACTGTGACAAGAGAAGCGCAGGGTGTGTGATAGAGGGGTGCAAGAGAGTGCAGGGTGCATGAGACAGGGGTGCAAGAGGGCGCAGGGTGCATGAGACAGAGGATGCAAGAGGGTGTAGGGTGCATAAGACAGGGGTGCAAGAGAGTGCAGGGTGCATGAGACAGGGGTGCAAGAGAGTGCAGGGTGCATGAGACAGAGGGGTGCAAGAGGGTGCAGGGTGCTTAAGACAGGGGTGCAAGAGAGTGCAGGGTGCATGAGACAGAGGGGTGCAAGAGAGTGCAGGGTGCATGAGACAGAGGGGTGCAAGAGAGTGTAGAATGCATGAGACAGAGGGGTGCAAGAGGGTGCAGGGTGCATGAGACAGAGGGGTGCAAGAGAGTGCAGGGTGCATGAGACAGAGGGGTGCAAGAGAATGCAGGGTGCATGAGACAGAGGGGTGCAAGAGAGTGCAGAATGCCTGAGACAGAGGGGTGCAAGAGAGTGCAGGGTGCGTGAGACAGGGGTGCAAGAGGGTGCAGGGTGCGTGAGATAGAGGGGTGCAGGGTGTTTGAGACGGGTGCAACAGAGTGCAGGGTGCAAGAGAGCGCAGGTTGCATGAGACAGGGTGCAAGAGAGTGCAGGGTGCATGAGACAGGGGTTCAAGAGAGTGCAGGGTGCATGAGACAGAGGGATTCAAGA
This sequence comes from Oophaga sylvatica, assembly GCA_033576555.1. Classification (NCBI taxonomy): domain Eukaryota; kingdom Metazoa; phylum Chordata; class Amphibia; order Anura; family Dendrobatidae; genus Oophaga; species Oophaga sylvatica. The sequence continues at coordinate 448,510,320 of JARQOD010000002.1, read as the reverse complement.
GAGTGCAGGGTGCATGAGACAGAGGGGTGCAAGAGAGTGCAGAGTGCATGAGACAGAGGGGTGCAAGAGATTGCAGGGTGCATGAGATAGAGGGGTGCAAGAGGGTGTGTGAGATAGAGGGGTTCAGGGTGTTTGAGACAGGGGTGCAACAGAGTGCAGGGTGCATGAGACAGGGGTGCAAGAGAGTGCAGGGTGCATGAGACAGAGGGGTGCAAGAGAGTGCAAGGTGCATGAGAGAGGGGTGCAAGAAAGTGCAGGGTGCATGAGACAGAGGGGTGCAAGAGAGTGCTGGATGCATGAGACAGAGGGGTGCAAGAGAGTGCAGGGTGCATGAGACAGAGAGGTGCAAGAGAGTGCAAGGTGCATGAGAGAGGGGTGCAAGAGAGTGCAGGGTGCGTGAGACAGAGGGGTGCAAGAGGGTGCAAGGTGCATGAGATAGAGGGGTGCAAGAGGGTGCAGGGTGCGTGAGATAGAGGGGTGCAGAGGGTGCAGGGTGCGTGACATAGAGGGTGCAAGAGAGTGCAGGGTGCATGAGACAGAGGGGTGCAAGAGGGTGTAGGGTGCATGAGACAGAGGGGTGCAAGAGGGTGCAGGGTGAATAAGACAGGGGTGCAAGAGAGTGCAGGGTGCATGAGAGGGGTGCAAGAGAGTACAGGGTGCATGAGACAGAGGGTGCAAGAGGTGCAGGGTGCATGAGACAGAGGGGTGCAAAAGGGTGCAGGGTGCATAAGACGGGTGCAAGAGAGTGCAGGGTGCATGAGACAGAGGGGTGCAAGAGAGTGCAGGGTGCATGAGACAGAGGGTGCAAGAGAGTGCAGGGTGCATTAGACAGGGATGCAAGAGAGTGCAGGGTGCATGAGACAGAGGGGTGCAAGAGAGTGCAGGGTGCATGAGACAGAGGGGTGCAAGAGGGTGCAGGGTGCGTGAGATAAAGGGTGCAAGAGGGTGTGTGAGATAGAGGGGTGCAGGATATTTGAGACAGGGTGTGCAACAGAGTGCAGGGTACATGAGACAGGGGTGCAAGAGAGTGCAGGGTGAATAAGACAGAGGGGTGCATGAGAGGGGTGCAAGAGAGTGCAGGGTGCATGAGACAGAGGAGTGCAAGAGAGTGCAAGGTGCATGAGAGAGGGGTGCAAGAGAGTGCAGGGAGCGTGAGACAGAGGGGTGCAAGAGGGTGCAGGGTGCATGAGATAGAGGGGTGCAAGAGGGTGCAGGGTGCGTGAGATAGAGGGTTGCAAGAGGGCGCAGGGTGCGTGAGATAGAGGGGTGCAGGGTGTTTGAGACAGGGGTGCAACAGAGTGCAGGGTACAAGAGAGCGCAGGGTGCATGAGACAGGGGTGCAAGAGAGTGCAGGGTGCATGAGACAGGGGTGCAAGAGAGTGCAGGGTGCATGAGACAGAGGGATGCAAGAGAGTGCAGGGTGCATGAGACAGAGGGGTGCAAGAGAGTGCAGGGTGCATGAGACAGAGGGGTGCAAGAGAGTGCAGGGTGCGTGAGATAGAGGGGTGCAAGAGGTTGTGTGAGATAGAGGGGTGCAGGGTGTTTGAGACAGGGGTGCAACAGAGTGCAGGTGCATGAGACGGGTGCAAGAGAATGCAGGGTGCATGAGACAGAGGGGTGCATGAGAGAGGGGTGCAAGAGTGTGCAGGTGCATGAGACAGGGTGCAAAAGAGTGCAGGATGCATGAGACAGAGGGGTGCAAGAGAGTGCAGGGTGCATGAGACAGAGGAGTGCAAGAGAGTGCAAGGTGCATGAGAGAGGGGTGCAAGAGAGTGCAGGGTGCGTGATACAGAGTGGTGCAAGAGGGTGCAGGGTGCATGAGATAGAGGGGTGCAAGAGGGTGCAGGGTGCGTGAGATAAAGGGGTGCAAGAGGGTGCAGGGTGCGTGAGACAGAGGGGTGCAAGAGAGTGCAGGGTGCATGAGACAGAGGGGTCAAGAGAGTGCAGGGTGCATGAGACAGAGGGGTGCATTAGACAGAGGGTGCAAGAGAGTGCAGGTGCATGAGACAGAGGGGTGCAAGAGAGTGCAGAATGCATGAGACAGGGATGCAAGAGGGTGCAGGGTGCGTGAGATAGAGGGGTGCAAGAGGGTGCAGGGTGCGTGAGATAGAGGGGTGCAGGGTGTTTGAGACAGGGGTACAACAGAGTGTGGGGTGCAAGAGAGCGCAGGGTGCATGAGACAGGGGTGCAACAGAGTGCAGGGTGCATGAGACAGGGGTGCAAGAGAGTGCAGGGTGCATGAGACAAGGGATGCAAGAGAGTGCAGGGTGCATGAGACAGAGGGGTGCAAGAGAGTGCAGGGTGCATGAGACAGAGGGTGCAAGAGAGTGCAGGGTGCGTGAGATAGAGTGGTGCAAGAGGGTGTGTGAGATAGAGGGGTGCAGGGTGTTTGAGACAGGGTGCAACAGAGAGCAGGTGCATGAGACGGTGCAAGAGAGTGCAGGGTGCATGAGACAGAGGGTGCATGAGAGAGGGGTGCAAGAGAGTGCAGGGTGCATGAGACAGAGGGGTGCAAGAGAGTGAAGGATGCATGAGACAGAGGGGTGCAAGAGAGTGCAGGGTGCATGAGACAGAGGAGTGCAAGACAGTGCAAGGTGCATGAAAGAGGGGTGCAAGAGAGTGCAGGGTGCGTGAGACAGAGGGGTGCAAGAGGGTGCAGGGTGCATGAGATAGAGGGGGGCAAGAGGTGCAGGGTGCGTGAGACAGAGGGGTGCAAGAGGGTGCAGGGTGCGTGAGACAGAGGGGTGCAAGAGAGTGCAGGGTGCATGAGACAGAGGGGTACAAGAGAGTGCAGGTGGCATGAGACAGAGGGGTGCAAGAGAGTGCAGGGGGCATGAGACAGAGGGGTGCAAGAGAATGCAGAATGCATGAGACAGAGGGGTGCAAGAGAGTGCAGGGTGCGTGAGAAAGGTACAAGAGGGTGCAGGTGCATGAGATAGAGGGGTGCAAGAGGGTGCAGGTGCGTGAGATAGAGGGGTGCAAGAGGGTGCAGGGTGCGTGAGATAGAGGGGTGCAAGAGAGTGCAGCGTGCATGAGACAGGGTGCAAGAGAGTGCAGGGTGCATGAGACAGGGTGCAAGAGAGTGCAGGGTGCATGAGACAGGGGTGCAAGAGAGTGCAGGGTGCATGAGACAGGGGTGCAAGAGAGTGCAGAGTGCATGAGACAGAGGGATGCAAGAGAGTGCAGAGTGCATGAGACAGAGGATGCAAGAGAGTGCAGGTGCATGAGACAAAGGGGTGCAAGAGGATGTGTGAGATAGAGGGGTGCAAGAGGGTGCAGGTGCATGAGATAGAGGGGTGCAAGAGGGTGCAGGGTGCGTGAGATAGAGGGGTGCAAGAGGGTGCAGGGTGCGTGAGATAGAGAGGTGCAGGATGTTTTAGACAGGGGTACAGCAGAGTGCGGAGTGCAAGAGAGCGCAGGGTGCATGAGACAGGGTGCAACAGAGTGCAGGGTGCATGAGACAGGGGTGCAAGAGAGTGCAGGGTGCATGAGACAGAGGGATGCAAGAGAGTGCAGGGTGCATGAGACAGGGGTGCAAGAGAGTGCAGGGTGCATGAGACAGAGGGGTGCAAGATAGTGCAGGATGCGTGAGATAGAGTGGTGCAAGAGGGTGTGTGAGATGAGGGGTGCAGGGTGTTTGAGACAGGGTGCAACAAAGTGCAGGGTGCATGAAACAGGGTGCAAGAGAGTGCAGGTGCATGAGACAGAGGGGTGCATGAGAGAGGGGTGCAAGAGAGTGCAGGGTGCATGAGACAGAGGGTGCAAGAGAGTGCAGGATGCATGAGACAGAGGGGGCAAGAGATGCAGGTGCATTAGACAGAGGAGTGCAAGAGAATGCAAGGTGCATGAGAGGGGTGCAAGAGAGTGCAGGGTGCGTGAGACAGAGGGGTGCAAGAGGTGCAGGGTGCATGAGATAGAGGGGTGCAAGAGGTGCAGGTGCGTGAGATAGAGTGGTGCAAGAGGGTGCAGGTGGCGTGAGATAGAGGGGTGCAAGAGAGTGCAGGTGCATGAAACAGGGGTGCAAGAGAGTGCAGGGTGCATGAGACAGGGGTGCAAGAGAGTGCAGAGTGCATGAGACAGAGGGATGCAAGAGAGTGCAGAGTGCATGAGACAGGGATGCAAGAGAGTGCAGGGTGCATGAGACAGAGGGGTGCAAGAGTGCAGGGTGCATGAGACAAAGGGTGCAAGAGAGTGCAGGGTGCTGAGATAGAGGGGTGCAAGAGGGTGCGTGAGATAGAGGGGTGCAGGGTGTTTGAGATAGAGGGCTGCAAGAGGGGTGCAGGGTGTTTGAGATAGAGGGGTGCAGAGAGTGCAGGGTGCATGAGACAGGGTGCAAGAGAGTGCAGGGTGCATGAGACAAGGGTGCAAGAGAGTGCAGGGTGCATGAGACAGGGGTGCAAGAGAGTGCAGGGTGCATGAGACAGGGGTGCAAGAGAGTGCAGGGTGCATGAGACAGGGGTGCAAGAGAGTGCAGAGTGCATGAGACAGAGGGATGCAAGAGAGTGCAGAGTGCAGAGACAGAGGGATGCAAGAGAGTGCAGAGTGCATGAGACGGAGGATGCAAGAGAGTGCAGGGTGCATGAGACAAAGGAGTGCAAGAGGGTGTGTGAGATAGAGGGGTGCAAGAGGGTGCAGGGTTCATGAGATAGAGGGGTGCAAGAGTGCAGGGTGCGTGAATAGAGGGGTGCAGGGTGTTTGAGACAGGGTACAACAGAGTGCGGGTGCAAGAAGCGCAGGGTGCATGAGACAGGGTGCAACAGAGTGCAGGGTGCATGAGACAGGGGTGCAAGAGAGTGCAGGGTGCATTAGACAGAGGGATGCAAGAGATGCAGGTGGCATGAGACAGAGGAGTGCAAGAGAGTGCAGGTGCATGAGACAGAGGGGTGCAAAGAGTGCAGGATGCGTGAGATAGAGGGGTGCAAGAGGGTGTGTGAGATAGAGGGTGCAGGGTGTTTGAGACAGGGTGCAACATAGTGCAGGTGCATGAGACAGGGTGCAAGAGAGTGCAGGGTGTATGAGACAGAGGGGTACATGACAGAGGGGTGCAAAGAGGTGCAGGGGGCATGAGACAGGGGTGCAAGAGAGTGAAGGATGCATGAGACAGAGGGGTGCAAGAGAGTGCAGGGTGCATGAGACAGAGGAGTTCAAGAGAGTGCAAGGTGCAATGAGAGAGGGTGCAAGAGAGTGCAGGGTGCGTGAGACAGAGGGGTGCAAGAGGGTGCAGGGTCATGAGATAGAGGGGTGCAAGAGGGGCAGGGTGCTTGAGATAGAGGGGTGCAAGAGGGTGCAGGGTGCGTGAGATAGAGGGGTGCAAGAGAGTGCAGGTGCATGAGACAGGGGTGCAAGAGAGTGCAGGGTGCATGAGACGGGTGCAAGAGAGTGCAGAGTGCATGAGACAGAGGGATGCAAGAGAGTGCAGAGTGCATGAGAAAGGGATGCAAGAGAGTGCAGGGTGCATGAGGACAGAGGGGTGCAAGAGTGCAGGGTGCGTGAGACAGAGGGGTGGAAGAGGGTGCGTGAGATAGAGGGGTGCAGGGTGATTGAATAGAGGGCTGCAAGAGGGGTGCAGGGTGTTTGAGATAGAGGGGTGCAGGAGAGTGCAGGTGCATGAGACAGGGTGCAAGAGGGTGCAGGTTGAGTGAGATAAGGGGTGCAAAGAGCATGCGTGAGATAGAGGGGTGCAGGGTGTTTGAGATAGAGGGGTGCAGGGTGCGTGAGATAGAGGGGAGTCCGTGTATCATCGGTGTAACGGTCCGTGTATCATCAGTGTACTGTCCGTGTGCCCGTTTTTACATTATTGTAAGTGGTTTTCACAGATGGATAAATAAATGACGAAGCCTCTGTGATACTTTACAATGTTAATCACAGGCAGCACACGGATGGCGCACAGACTGTATACTAATACTACCCGTGTGATATGGTTTTTTTCTGGACCCATAGACTTGTATTAGCACTTTTGATATGTTGTACTGTAAAAAAACGAACAAATCTCCATAAGTTTTTCACAGGCACACAGTTCGTGAAAAATCATGGATATGGGACTGCCTCATAAAGTATAATGGTTACCTGTTATTCTGTCCTCATACACTTAGCAGGGTGTGCTGTTATGTTTCGGTAGCTGAGGAGTGCAGGCAAAAAAGGCAATACACCAGAGCAGTTGGAATCTATGAGATTGCAGTACCCTGACTAACCACAACAACTAGAGGCAGCCGTGGAGCGTTCCTACGTTGGTCCTAGACGCCTCGTCACAGCCTGAGAAACTAACTACACCTAAAGATAGATATAGGAAAGCTATCTGCCCCGGAGCAGAACCCCAAAGATAATAGAAAGCCCCAAACATGTAATGGCGGTTAGACAAGAAGAAATACTGACACAGACAGAAAATAGTATGAGCAAACGTTGGGGCCCAAAATAACTAAATAGAAAAGGATAGGAAGGGTACTTACTGCAATCCCAGAAAACCCTGAAAAGCACCAACTCTACTAATTTCAAAAACAACCTGAGATCACACGACCTCTACCACCTAAATTAGTTCTCTGGTGTAACAAAATCAAAACAGCAGCCACTGAAAAAACTGGAAAAAAGCAAAAGTACAAAACATCAGTGGCTGAACTAAACTGAGAGGGCAAAAGCCCCGGAGGGACCCTGAAGGCCCCCACAGAAGTGCAGACAAAATGCAAAAATCAAGCACAAAAACAAAGAGAGAAAATATCTTATCTGTTAGCAGGGATGCAGACACGACACAGCAGGTACAAGGGAAACAGGAATCAAGGATAGAGACCAGAACAATTGATCACCGGCAACCCTGATGGGAAGGTGACTCCCCTTATATAAGACCAGTCAGTAACACCTGATTCCCAATCCTCACAATCTTCACAATCTTCACTGGACAGACAGTACCGCTTGTAACCACCAGAGGGAGCCTCTGCTCAGAACTCATCTCAAGCCCATTCACAACAGTACCCCCCCTTGAGGAGGGGTCACCGAACCCTCATTTGAGCAACCAGGTCGGTTAGGATGAGTTCTATGGTACGCACGGATGAGTCTCCAGCATGGATGTCCGAAGCAAACACCAAGAATTGTCTTCCTGACCATAACCTCTCCACTTAACCAAATACTGGAGTTTCCGTCTAGAAAAACGAGAATCTAATATTTTCTCAACCACATACTCCAGATTGCCTTCAACCCAAAACAGGGTCAGGAGGCACAGCAGCAGGAACCACTGCTCAACAAACCTCTTCAACAAGGACTTGTGGAACACGTTATGGATCTTAAATGTCCCTGGAAGAAGCAAACGAAAAGAAACAGGATTAATAATCTCCATGATCTTATAAGGTCCAATGAACCTAGGCTAAAATTTAGGAGATGCTACTCTCATAGGAATATTTTTTGAGGACAACCAGACCAAGTCCCCTACTTTAAACCGAGGACCATCAGTTCTATGCCGGTTAGCAAACCGCTGGGCCCTCTCCTGAGAGAGGGACAACCTCTCCACTACCTGGTCCCAAATCTGTTGCATACCTCCACAACAGAGTCAACACCTGGACAGACAGAAGCCTCCGTCTGTCCTGAAGAAAATCGAGGGTGAAACCCAGAATTACAGAAAAACGGAGACATCAAAGTGGCAGAGCTAGCCCTATTATTAAAGCAAAACTCAGTCAAAGGCAAAAAAGAGACCCAGTCATCCTGATCAGCAGACACAAAGCATCTTAGATAAGTCTCCCAATGTCTGGTTTGTTCTCTCAGTTTGACCATTGGTCTGAGGATAAAAGCCGAGGAGAAAGACAATTGAAAAACCCAGTTTAGAACAAAAAGTCCTCCAAAATCTGGAAACAAACTGGACTCCTCTGTCAGACACTAGTTCTCAGGAATGCCGTTGTAAAAAACCACGTGCGAAGGAACAACGGCACAATTCAGAGGAGGAAGGCAACTTAGGTAATGGCACAAGAGTATCATCTTGGAAAAACCTATCACAAATCACCCAGATGGCGGTCATTCTCTGAGAAACAGAGGTCGGAATGAAATCCATGAGATATGGGTCCATGGTCTCTTGGGCACAGGCAATGGCATCAAACAAACCACTAGAGCGAGAGCAAGGCTTGGAGCGAGAGCAAGTCCCGCAGGACTGCACAAATTCCCTGACATCACGAAAACAAGGTAGGCCACCAAAAGGACCGACTAACCAAGTCTCTGGTACCAAAAATTCCGGGGATGGCCCAGCCAACGCGGAACAATGAATCTCAGACATCACACCTTTTTTCCACTGGTCCGGGACAAACAATTTTCCAACAGGGCAGCGCTCGGGCCTATCCTCCTGACACCCCTCCAAGCAAGTCTCAAATTAGGTGAGATGCAAAGAACTCAACCCTCTTCAAAATAACAGAAGGATCAGATAACTAGGAGAGTCCGCAAGGAAGCTCCTCGAGAGGGCATCCGCCTTAACATCTTAGTGCCAGGAAGAAAGGAAACCACAAAATTAAAACGTGTGAAAAAACAAGGCCCACCTGGCCTGTCTAGGATTGAGTCGCTTGGCAGATTCCAGATAAACCAGATTCTTATGGTCAAAGGACCACCACCTGATGTTTGGCTCCCCAGCCAATGTCCCCACTCTTCAAAACCCCCTTCAATGCCAATAACTCCCGATTACCCATGTCATAATTCGTTCAGTAGGAGAAAATTTTCGAGAGAAAAAGGCAAAAGGGTTACTTTTAGAGGTCTCTGGTCCTTTTGGGACCAAACGGCACCTGCCCCAATTTCAGAGGCATCAACCTCCACCTGAAATGGCAGAGAAACATCAGGCTGCCGTAGAACAGAGCAGAAGTGAATCTCTGCTTAAGTTCCTGAAATGCAGAGACTGCCTCAGGAGGCCAATTCACCACATCAGAACCCTTTTTGGTCAAATCGTTAATGGTTTAACAATAACCGAAATTACCAATAAATTTACGATAAAAATGGCAAAACCCAAAAATCTTTGAAGAGCCTTTAATGAAGTAGGTTGGACCCAATCACAGATGGCCTGAACCTTGACCGGGTCCATTTCAATAACAGATGGGGACAAATGAATCCCAGAAATGAGATCCTCTGTACCCAAAAAGACACTTTGATCCCTTCACATACAGAGCATTCTCTCTCAAATCTGGAATACAGTTCGAACATGTTTCACATGAGAGTCCCAGTCATTAGAAAAATCAAGATATCATCCAAATAAACAATCAGAAATTTATCCACAAAATCCCTGAAAATGTCATTCTGAAGGACTGGAAGACAGAAGGAGCATTAGTGAGCCCAAAGGGCATCACAAGGTACCAAAATGCCCCTCCGGGTATTGAATGCCGTCTTCCATTCATCCCCGTGCTTAATGCGAATAAGGTTATATGCCCCCTGAGGTCAAGCTTGGTAAACCAATAGCTTTTTTTCACCCTGGAAAACAGGTCAGAAATCAAGGGTAACGGGTATTGTTTTTTCACAGTAATATTGTTCAAAAGACGATAATCATACACGCCTTAATGAACCATCCTTTTGGCCACAAAGAAAAAACCGGCACCTAAGGGTGAAGAGGATGGGCTGATATGACCCTTCTCCAATGACTCCTTGATATAAGACCGCATAGCTCATGTTCAGGTACAGACAAGTTAAAAAGGCGACCTTTAGGGAATTTACTACCAGGCACTAATTCAATAGCGCAGTCATAGCTCCTATGGGGAGGCAAAGGATGCAGATTTACTTTCGCTAAAATACATCAGAAAAATCAAACAAAAAGTCAGGAACATCCTGAGCATGGGGGAGGCAGAAAAAACAAAGGGGTGTTGGTATTAACACATTGGCAGCCCCAACTGGTTACAGACACAGATTTCCAATCCAAAACAGGATTATGAGACTGTAACCAAGGGAAACCCAGTACGATAATATCATGCAGATTATACAGAACCAAAAATTTGCAGCACTCTTGATGATCAGCTTCAACCCTCATTATAACCTAGTAGAGAACTGAGGTTTATTCTCAGCCAAAGGGGTAGAATCGATCCCCCGTAGGGGAATAGACTTCTGTTTGAGGTATCAAGGGAAACCCACAACGTTTAGCAAAAAACATAATCCATCAGGTTAATAGCTGCTCCAGAATCAACAAAAGCCTGAGCAGAAAATGAAGACAGAGAGCATATCAGAGTGACAGTATATAAAAACTTAGTCTGAACACTACCCAAGACAACTGAGCGTGCAAAACGTCTTCCCCGCTTAGGGCAGACTGAAATAGCAGAGAGGCATCACCACAGTAGAAACATAACCCATTGCGCTTTCGAAACTCATGACGCTGTGCCCAGACACCATCTATCACACTGCATGGATTCAGAAGCAGGTTCACAAGGGAACACTATATCACGCATACTTCTCCGCTCACGCAAACGTCTGTCAATTTGAATCGCTAATGACATAGAATCATTGAGACCAGAGGGACAGGGAATCCCACCATAACAATCCTTTACATTATCTGACAGACCCTTCCGAAAAAGGGCCCCCAAAGCGTCGTCATTCCACTTGGTCAGGACGCCCCCCTACGGAATCTCTGACAGTATAATCAGCATCATCAAGCCCTGATTTAATGCAACAAGGCTTTTCAGCTTGATCAGTGACATTAGGCTCATCGTACAATAACCCCAAAGCCTGAAAAAATGCATCAACATCACTCAAAACAGGATCCCCAGGTGTCAGGAAAAAGCCCAATCCTGAGGATCGCCGCCCCAGGAGAGAGATGACAATTTGAACCTGCTGCGCTGCGTTCCCTGAGGACTTAGATTTTAAGGCAAAAACAATTACAATTTTATTTTTGAAATTCTGAAATTTAGCTCGATCCCCTAAAAACAATCTGGAATGGGAATCCTAGGTTCCACAACAGGCAAACTAGCAAGATATGCGCAATACTCTGAACCTCAGTGGCAAGTGATCCAACACGGCCAGAAAACTGTGCAAACTCCATTGAGAGAAAAAATCCTCCCAGCACCCAGAGATACAGAGGGAAAAAAAAATGCAACAAACAGAAAAATATCTCTGAAAAACTCTGAAAACCTTTTTTTTCTTTCACAAATTTTTTTCTTCTGTGAGTACCATACAATTTTAAAATTTTTGGCCGGTGATACTGTTATGTTTGGGTAGCTGAGGAGTGCAGGCAAAAAAGGCAATACACCAGAGCATTTGGAATCTATGAGATTGCAGTACCCTGAATACACCAAACAACTAGAGGCAGCCGTGGAGCATTCCTACGTTGGTCCTAGACGCCTCGTCACAGCCTGAGAAACTAACTACACCAAAGATAGATATAGGAAAGCTATCTGCCCCGGAGCAGAACCCCAAAGAAAATTTAGAAAGCCCCCAAACATGTAATGGCGGTTAGACAAGAAGAAATACTGACACAGACAGAAAATAGTATGAGCAAACGTTGGGGCCCAAACTAACAAAATAGAAAAGGAAGGAAGGGTACTTACTGCAATCCCAGAAAACCCTGAAAAGCACCAACTCTACTAATTTCAAAAACACCTGAGATCACACACCTCTACCACCTAAATTAGTTCTCTGGTGTAAAAAAAATCAAAACAGCAGCCACTGAAAAAACGGGAAAAAGCAAAAGTACAAACATCAGTGGCTGAACTAAACTGAGAGGGCAAAAGCCCCGGAGGGGACCCTGAAGGCCCCCACAGAAGTGCAGGACAAAATGCAAAAATCAAGCACAAAAACAAAAGAAGAAAAATGTCTTATCTGTTAGCAGGAGATGCAGACACGACACAGCAGGCACAAGGGAAACAGGAATCAAGGATAGAGACCAGAACAATTGATCACCGGCAACCCTGATGGGAAGGTGACTCCCTTATATAAGACCAGTCAGTAACACCTGATTCCCAATCCTCACAATCTTCACAATCTTCACTGGACAGACTGTCGGGGTCATAATGACAAAACTACTCGTCCTCAGTCACTCCAGATTAGACTATGAGCATGGGTCGACCAAGAAGAATCAGACAATAAGCTGGTTCAGACTTTCAGAACATCTCCAGGAAACGGTGCTATTAGGCGACCATCTCCAGCAAGCACTGAACTTTTTATTCACGTACATAAGATTACATACACAGAATATTGGGTGGAGTAAAGGCGGGATGAGGAGAAAGAGATATGCTGAAACATATCCTATATGTACACGTCCAGCATCTGGTCATCCTAATTGGTCCTTAGATCTTCTTCTAAGTCCTCCTTTCATCAGTTGTCATCCTTAGTTTCATTTCTTGAGAAACAATTCTGTTCTTCTGTGTATCAGGTGGTTCTTCAATTCCCCAAAGGTGGGGGGGACATTCCAGTAGACCATTCAAGTTATTAGATAGTTAGTGTAATACAGTGATAGGACACAAGGTGGAGACAGACACCAGCAGATACTGAATCATTTTAAAATAAGTTTCAATCTGAATATTATTCTTTTAAGGAAAACTTCGTGTTTACAGAATTTCATATACATGATATTTTTATACTTTTTAAAAATATCAAAACACATAAAATATATATATAAAGGTAAAAAGTTATATATTTTACCTTGACAATCCCCCCTAAACACTAAGTTTTTTTTCTTAATATATGTGGCCTTCGGACTGTCCATGTGTGGGGACAGGGGTAGTGGATTTCTTCACTTGGTCATTTTAGAAAACTGGCCCCTTATGGACCGCCCCAACAACCAAGGGCCCTACCAAACATACACATGGAGTTCTCCCACTATCCCTAAACTAAATTTTCTCATTTCCATCTGTACTTTGTCATTGGGGGCTTTATCCAGTTTATCATGTGAGGTATATTTTTCCATGTCACCATTGTCAGTGTCATCATAAGCAGGGACACAGCTTCCTGATGAAGGAAAGTACCTGAGGAAGCAGTTGCATTGGTCACAGCTTTCCTGTATAGAGGTAGCACACAACATAGAATTGTCAATCCCAACACCAAAAGCCCCGCTACCATTTAGGGCAGGCCTGTTGAAGAAATCCTTTGAGTCCTCCAAGCCATCCTGAGAAAAAGGAGGTATCTACCCCTGCATTGGCCTTTACCTCATCTGCTAAGCTCTTTATTTTTGTAAGAGCCACCATAGTTTTCCCATTAAATTCCAGAATTCTGGGGAAATAAGTACAACATTCTTCTCCTATCATCCCACAAACTCCACTTTCTCAGCTAATCATATCAATGGCCATCTATTTTGAAGAGTCATTCTTGTGTTGGGGCCCAGTTCCCAACTAAAACCCTGGAAAGCATCTTGACTAAAAATGATAAATCTTTGCTCAGTGTAGTATATATAGTTTATCCAGTCTACATTGTAATTAATCTGTATATTGGGATGAAGAACGGAAACCTGCCAGAATCTGATTTTGAGCTTTGTATTCGTCTGGGACCCCCCTAGGAACCCCTATAGAGTCTATATAAACTTTGGGATCTTCAGCAACCCGGTGTGCAGCTGACCTAGGCTCCTCCTTTTCCTGGATATCATCGAAGTAGAGATTTCAGGGTTATGGTTGTCAGGGTCTTCCCAGGGCATGATCCTAAACTGCATTGCCCAAATTTTACCAAAGTACATTGCCCAGTCCAAGTCATTGGGAGTTTGGACCAAAGTCGCCCATCCCCACGAGCCAATACGTGTCATATATAATCTCGAATGATTAGTTAGTAGGGCAGACTCCAAGGTTTTTATTGTTTTTACAGAAACCTCCTCAAAGATACCTACTGAGGGGCCTGAAAATTATCAGGGAATAACAGGTATAGTTATCCCTAGTCACAATCACATCACCGGGGGTTCGGACCTTAGCTGTGCGGGTGAGTAAGGGTATATAGTCAGGGCATGCACTACCACGGACCCCTTTAGTAGTCCCAGTAGACAAAGAGTAATATTGTGGTCACAGGAAAAGCATGAGTATACAAATGAGTGTTTGTAGCAGCACAAGGCAACACATCCTACCGATATATTTTGAACTTTAACATTATATTCTAACCCATTCAAGCCAAAAGGTTCTTACGGGATTGATTTGAGTCTCTATAAAAAAGACATCTTCCCATTTGAGCCCTGGGATTGGTAGTACTTCTTAACTACTTGTTGCAAAACTTTACCATCCTGGGGTGATGTCATGGTTGTTGTGTCTGGCCCTGTCTGAGGGCTTATCCAACCTCCTTTCCTCTGGGAAATATCCTTAAGCTCAATTTGGCCCCTGACTCCCCCTCTCCCTAACCACGCACCTAGCACATATTTACCAAGGCCCCATGGTTTGAGGATTTTCTATATTTAAATATAGCGGGAGACAGGTTGGGGTGCCCCCTGTCACTGGGAGGTCTACACCCAGGAGAACTCATTTCCCCTTTCGTCAGTGTCATTCTAACAAGCAGAGATCTGCCATTCTCATCTTTTCTGTCCATTGCTTCCTTGGGTTTATACCCCCAATCTTCACCTGTGTTCCATCCCACATCTGACCAATAATAACAGTATTCATTCCCTGGGCGGTTACACAAATAAAAAGTCCCCTTTCCCCCAAGTCTGGTGCGTTGATCCCTTGAATCATTTCTTCTATCACAGTTAATTTTTTGACAGAAGTCGAACTTAAAGTAACTACAGAGGCTGTAGTATTAACCCAAAGGGTGGGTGGCTGGCTGATACTACTGGGGATCAGAGTACAGCCTAAAAGGTATGCAGCAGGAGCTTCATGACCGCTGGCTTGTCCTTCTTGCAGTGGGAGGCGTGAATCCAGGTACTCTTGCCCCCGAGCTTCAGAGCAGTAGGGGTAGTCAGGATCACGGTGTAGGGACCCTCGAATCTGGGCTGGAGGCTCTTTCCGCACAAACTTTTTCATATACACAAGGTCACCAGGCGAGAAGTTATGCACCGTGTCACCTGTAGATTCTGGGAAGAACAGACACTGTAGAGTGGGTGTTAAGGTACTGCCACACTAAAATCCCGCTAGCGATAGCGATAAAGAGCATACTAATGCGATCGCTAGCGGATTGTTTCTATATCGCTAAGTGCGGCTTAACTTAGCGATATAGTTAACGACGCTAATCGCGGTTAGCGATCTTCTTAAACGACTTTAGCGGTACAAAAGTACCGCTAATCGCTAAGAAAAGGTGCCACACTTAGCGTTTATATACTTACCTGCGGGGCGCCGATGATCTAAATAGGGTCCGGAACGATGTCAGCGACGAGCGAGATCACAGCAGGGGCCTCGTCGCTGACAGATGCCGCACACAACAAACATCGCTAACGGGATCGCTAAATAGTGACGTTTTTTAGCGATCCCGTTAGCGATGTTTTTTTAGTGTGGCATACCCTTTAGTCAAACTCTTTAGACAAAACAATCACAAATTGTACCACTTTATCATTAGTTTCAGATAGCTCTTGAGGGCCCAATGTCTCCTATCTTGGGAGGGGCCCGAACAGAATCTCATGGGGGTCAACCCGTGTTTGGCCTGAGGTGTGTGCCTAATGTGATATAGCACTATAGGTAAGAGGTCAGGCCCGGGGAGGGGATGATCCTGGGTCATCTTCAAGAGTTGGGTTTTAATTGTGGAATTCTTCTCTCCACTTTGCCTGAGCTGGCTGATTGTTATGTTACGGTAGCTGAGGGGGTGCAGGCAAAAAAGGAAATACACCAAGCAGTTGGAATCTATGAGATTGCAGTACCCTGACTAACCACCGCAACTGAGGCAGCCGTGGAGCGTTCCTACGTTGGTCCTAGACGCCCGTCACAAGCCTGAGAAACTAACTACACCTAAAGATAGAAATAGGAAAGCTATCTGCCCCCGTAGCAGAACCCCCAAAGATAATGAAAGCCCCCAAACATGTAATGGCGGTTAGACAAGAGGAAATACTGACACAGAAAAGAAAATAGTATGAGCAAACGCTGGGGGCCCAAACTATCTAAATAGAAAAGGATAGGAAGGGTACTTACTGCAATCCCAGAAAACCCTGAAAAACACCAACTCTACTAAGTTCAAATCACCTGAGATCACACGACCTCTTACCACCTAAAATTTGTTTTTCTGGTGTAACAAAAACAGCACCCCCTGAAAAAACTGGGAAAAAACAAAAGTACAAAACACCCGTGGCTGAACTAAACTGAGAGGGCAAAAGCCCCCGGAGAGGACCCAGAAGGGGCCCCCCCAGAAGTGCAGGACAAAATGCAAAAATATAGCAAAAACACAAAAAAGAATTGTCTTATCTGATAGCAGGAGATGCAGACACGACACAGCAGGCTACAAGGGAAACTGGAAAGAAGATTCAGACCAGAACAATTGATCACCGGCAACCCTGATGGGAAAATGATTCCCTTAAATAAGCCCAATCAGTAACACCTGATTCCCAGTCCTCACAATCCTCATAGTACCGCTTGTAACCCCCAAGGGAGCCTCTGCTCAGAATCATCTCAAACCCATTCACAACAGTACCCCCCCCTTGAGGAGGGGTCACCGAACCCTATTTGAGCAACCAGGTCGGTCAGAAGATTCTATGATACCACGGATAAGTCTCCTAGCATGGATGTCCGAAGCAACACCCAAGAATTATCTTCCTGACCATAACCTCTCCATTTAACCAAATACTGGAGTCTCGTCTAGAAAAACGAGAATCCAATATTTTCTCAACCACATACTCCAGATTGCCCTCAACCAAAACAGGGTCAGGAGGCACAGCAGCGGGAAACCCACTGGCTCAACAAACCTCTTCAACAAGGACTTGTGGAACACGTTATGGATCTTAAATGTCCCTGGAAGAAGCAAACGAAAAGAAACAGGATTAATAATCTCAATGATCTTATAAGGTCCAATGAACCTAGGCTTAAATTTAGGAGATGCTACTCTCATAGGAATATTCTTGAGGACAACCAGACCAAGTCCCCCACTCCAAACCGAGGACCATCAGTCCTATCCCGGTTAGCAAACCGCTGGGCCTTCTCCTGAGAGAGGGACAACCTCTCCACTACCTGGTCCAAATCTGCTGCATACGCTCAACAACAGAGTCAACACCTGGACAGACAGAAGCCTCCGTCTGTCCTGAAGAAAATCGAGGGTGAAACCCAGAATTACAGAAAAACGGAGACATCAAAGTGGCAGAGCTAGCCCTATTATTAAGAGCAAACTCAGCCAAAGGCAAAAAGAGACCCAGTCATCCTGATCACAACACAAAGCATCTTAGATAAGTCTCCAATGTCTGGTTTGTTCTCTCAGTTTGACCATTGGTCTGAGGATGAAATCCCGAGGAGAAAGACAATTGAACACCCAGTTTAGAACAAAAAGTCCTCCAAAATCTGGAAACAAACGGGATCCTCTGTCAGACACAATGTTCTCAGGAAGCCGTGTAAACGAACCACGTGCTGAAGGAACAACGCACCAATCAGAGGAGGAAGGCAACTTAGTAATGGCACAAAGTGTATCATTTTGGAAAACCTATCACAAATTACCCAGATGGTGGTCATTCTCTGAGAAACAGGAAGATCGGAAATGAAATCCATAGAGATATGGGTCCATGGTCTCTTGGGCACAGGCAATGGCATCAACAAACCACTAAGCGAGAGCAAGGCTTGGAGCGAGAGCAAGTCCCGCAGGACTGCACAAATTCCCTGACCTCGCGAGCCCAAGGTAGGCCACCAAAAGGACCGACTAACCAAGTCTCTGGGTACCAAAAATTCCGGATGCCCAGCCAATGCGGAACAATAAATCTCAGACATCACACTCTTTTTCCATTGGTCCGGGACAAACAATTTTCCAACAGGGCAGCGCTCGGGCCTATCCTCCTGACACCCCTCCAGAGCAAGTCTCAAATTGGGCGAGATGGCGGAAAGAACTACACACCCTCCTTCAAAATAACAGAGGGATCAGATAGCTCAGGAGAGTCCGAAAGGAAACTCCTCGAGAGGGCATCCGCCTTAACATTCTTAGTGCCAGGAAAAAAGGAAACCACAAAATTAAAATGTGAAAAACAAGGCCCACCTGGCCTGTCTAGTGATTGAGTCGCTTGGCAGATTCCAGATAGACCGATTCTTATGGTCCGTAAGGACCACCACCTGATGTTTGGCTCCCTCCAGCCAATGTCTCCACTCTTCAAAAGCCCCATTCATGGCCAATAACTCCCGATTACCCACGTCATAATTACGTTCATAGGAGAAAATTTTCGAGAGAAAAAGGCACAAGGGTTACTTTTAGAGGTCTCTGGATCTTTTTGGGACAAAACGGCACCTGCCCAATTTCAGAGGCATCAACCTCCCTGAAATGGCAGAGAACACAGGCTGCCGTTGAACAGGAGCAGAGTGAATCTCTGCTTAGTTCCTGAAACGCAGAGACTGCCTCAGGAGGCCAATTCACCACCATCAGAAACCCTTTCTGGTCAAATCAGTTAATGGTTTAACAATAACAGAGAAATTACCAATAAATTTACGATAAAAATTGGCAAAACCCAAAAATCTCTGAAGAGCCTTTAATAAGTAGGTTGGACCCAATCACAGATGCCTGAACCTTGACCGGGTCCATTTCAATAACAGATGGGGACAAAATGAATCCCGAAATGAGATCTTCTGTACGCCAAAAAAGACACTTTGATCCCTTCACATACAGAGCATTCTCTCTCAAAATCTGGAATACAGTTCGAACTTGTTCACATGAGAGTCCAGTCATTAGAAAAAATCAAGATATCATCCAAATAAACAAATCGAAAACTTGTCCACAAAATCCCTGGAAAATGTCATTCATGAAGGACTGGAAGACGGAAGGAGCATTGTGAGCCCAAAGGGCATCCACAAGGTACTCAAAATGCCCTTCAGGGGTGTTAAATGCCGTCTTCCATTCATCCCCGTGCTTAATGCAATAGGTTATACGCCCCCCTGAGGTCAAGCTTGGTAAACCAAGTAGCGTTTTTCACCCTGGAAAAAGGTCAGAAATCAAGGGTAACGGGTATTGATATTTCACAGTAATATTGTTCAAGAGACGATAATCAATACACGGCCTTAATGAACCATCTTTTTTGGCCACAAAGAAAAAACCGGCACCTAAGGGTGAAGAGGATGGTCTGATATGACCCTTCTCAATGATTCCTTGATATAGGACCGCATAGCGTCATGTTCAGTACAGACAAGTTAAAAGGCGACCCTTAGGGAATTTACTACCTGGCACTAATTCAATAGCGCAGTCATAAGCTCCTATGGGGAGGTAAGGATGCAGATTTACTTTCGCTAAAACACATCAGAAAAAATCAAACAAAAAGTCAGGAACATCCTCAGCCTGGGGGGAGGCAGAAAAAACAGGAGTGTTGGCACTAACACATTGCAGCCCCAACTGGTTACAGACACAGATTTCCAATCCAAAACAGGATTATGAGACTGTAACCAGGGAAAAACCCAGCACATAATGTCATGCAGATTATATAGAACCAAAAATTTGCAGCACTCCTGGTGATCAGGTTCAACCTCATATCACTGAGTAGAAAAACTGGGGTTTATTCTCAGCCAAAGGGTAGAACGATCCCCAGTAAAGGAATAGATTCTGTAGGGGTTCAAGGAAAACCCACAACGTTTAGCAAAATCTAATCCATAGGTTAAGCGCTCAGAATCAACGAAAGCTGGAGAAAATGAGGACAGGGCATTCAGAGGACAGTTAATAAAAACTTGTCTGAACATACCCAGCAACGAGCGTGCAAAATTTCTTCCCCGCTTGGGCAGACTGAAATGCATGAAGGGATCCCACAGTAGAAACTAAATTGCGCTTTCGAAATCATGACGCTGTGCCCCAGACACCACTCCATCACCTGCATGGGCCTCAGCCTGGCTAAAGGCAAAACCACCCACCATACTTCTCAGTCCGCAACGTCTGTCAATTTGAATCGCCAAGACAAAAATCATTGAGACCAGAGGGGAAGGGAATCCCACCTAAATCCTTTACATTATCGACAACCTTCGAAAAGGGCCGCCAAAGGTCGTCATTCCATTTGGCGGATGCCCACCTAGGAACTCTGACAGAACTCGCGTCATAAGCCCGATTTAATGCCAACAAGGCTTTTCAGCTTGACAGTGGCATTAGGCTCATCGTAAATAACCCCCAAAGCCGAAAAAAATGCCAAAACACTCAAAACAGGATCCCCAGGTATCAGGGAAAAAGCCCAATCCTGAGGACGCCGCGCGGAGAGAGATGTAATTTGAACCTGCTGCGCTGCGTTTCCTGAGGACTTAGATTTTAAGGCAAAAACAATTTACAATTATTTTGAAATTCGAAACTTAGCTCATCCCCTAAAACAAATCTGGCATGGGGATCCTAGTTTCCACAACAGGCAACTAGCAAGATATGCAGCAATACTCTGAACCTAGTGGCAAGCTGTCCAACGGCCAACAACTGTGCAAACTCCATTGGGAGAAAAGATCCTCCCCAGCCCCAGGAACGAGGGAAAAAAAAAAAAAAAAAATGCAAAAACAAAAAAATCTTGACAACTTTTCTTCCTTCAAATTTTTTTTCCCTTTGTGATACCATACAATTTTTATGGCCGGGGGATCTGTTATGTACGGTAGCGAGGAGTGCAGGCAAAAAAGGAAATACACCAGAGCTTTGGGGAATCTTGAGATTCAGTACCCTATAACCACCGCAACTAGAGGCAGCGTGGAGCTTTCTTAGGGTCCTAGACGCCTCGTCAAGCCTGAGAAACAACTACACCTAAAATAGAAATAGGAAAGCTATCTGCCCCCGTGCGAACCCCCAAAGAAATAAAAGCCCCCCAAACATGTAATGGCGGTTTAGACAAGAGGAAATTACTGACACAGAAAGAAAAGTATGAGAACGCTGGCCCAAAAATTAAATAGAAAAGGATGGAAGGGTACTTAGCAACCCAGAAAACCCTGAAAAACACCAACTCTCTAATTTCAAAATCACCTGAACACACGACCTTACCACCAAATTAGTTCTCTGGTGTAACAAAACAGCAGCCATGAAAAAACTGGAAAAAGCAAAAGTACAAAACACGTGGCTGAACTAAATGAGAGGGAAAAAAAAAAAACCCCGGAGAGGACCAAAGGCCCCAAGAATGCGGACAAAAAAGCAAAAATATGCAAAAACACAAAATAAGAAAATTGTCTTATTTGATTGCAGAAAATGCAGACACGACACGCGGCTACAAGGGAAATGGAAAGAAGGATTCAGACCAGAACTGAACCGGAACCCTGATGGGAAAATGATTCCCTAAATAAGACCAATCGTAACACTTTTCCAGTCCTCACAATCCCACTGTACGCTTGTAAACCACCAGAGGGGCCTCGGCTCAAACCATCTCAAACCCATTCACAACACTGGGGTACGGAGTGTGTAGGCCAAGCTGGGCCAGCATAGTCCCAGCTCCCTTAACCTTGCAGTGAAGGGCTGGGCCTTGATTGATCTATCATTCAGGGTTCCAAACTGCAGGCAATCTCGTGACAGTTTTCTTGGCGTGGTTTTGGCAGTCATGTTGGTGACCGGGGTGGCTTCTGGCCAGGCAGGAACATGTCCAAGCTACAAGGAATATTCATTTTTCTGCTTTTGGCATCGGATATGGTCAACTTGTTTTCTGCCAAGGGTAATCTGGTTTAGCTAAATGCGGAGAGGGATGTTCATGGCCGTTGGATTGAGGTGGCGCAAACAACAGGACTTCGGATGCAACGCAATGATATTCAGGTGCAAAATCAACTTGTTGAGCTGCCAGAGCTGGTTTTCCCTCTGTGCGTGGGTCCATGCCCTACGCGCCATGGAATACTCGTTGGGCAAACAAGTTTTTCCATGCACTTTGTAAAAGGGGAGAGATGCCTGATCTCGGGCTCCCGCTCTTTCCATGCTTTTTTTCTTCAATGGGGTTTGTTTCTGTTCGCCACAATTTGGCTTCAAGTGGTTGGAAGGTTGGAATTTTCATCTGATGAGGGTTCTTCCAACATTTTTGCTTCTTTTCTTTTTGTCTTGGCCTTCTCAGGGACGATTCCCCGAAACCCGATGGTTTCGATTTGGACTCTTTGGCCATTGCTCTGGTAATGCCTTCTTAAATTTCCCTTCAAATTTTTCTCGTATCCTCCTGTTTCTCCTCCCATTTGGTGACACATTTCCATTGCTGCTGTTTTAGTGCTTGATCTCCCAAATAGTTTCCTCCCCTTTTTTAAAACTTTTTTCTCCAGGGCCTTTGATTTTTGACAGCTTTTGAGTGGGCCCCCCAAAAGGCTTCCTCAAAGCTTTGATCCGGGGAGGTTTTTCCCCGGGTGTTCCAGGGGCTGTTGAATCCCCTTTTCTCCTGGATCCAAAATCATTAGCAATTCCATTGTGCTCCCTTTAGTCGTGTCCATTAACAGGGGTTTCCCGGGTAGATAAGGCCTTTTAGGGCCAAAGTCAGTTCTTGTGCGACATGGAAGGTGGTAGGGTTACCTTTAGGACCTCTGTTTCCTTTGAAAACAGTTTATCCCGTGTGGAACTTGCCCTTTAGCATCAGCAAACCCGGGAACAACAGTCCCTAAACTCCATTTTGGGGCAGCCAGCGGACAGGCACCATATTTTCGGTGCAGAAGTGTCTTGTTCCAAAATTTTCAAACAGTATGGGGTAGAAATTTGCTATTCATTTTCCCCTCCCCCTCAGAAGGTGGAAGCAAAGGGCGGATTGATGTTTTTACCCTTGGAAGGTGACATTTTTGAAGGTAAAGCAGGGAAAATGGAGTTGAGATGCCTTTTAGGTAAGGTGTCTGGGTGAAGTCGTTGTAGGACAGAGAAAGGGCATGGCCCCCTTGAAGACCAATCATTCCCGGACAACACGGGACTTGTCCCGAAGGGTATGAACGCATGGACCGCCTTGAGACACATCGGTAATTCTGGCAACGGGTCCCGAGTGCGGAGTAGTAGCCCCAAAACCGGGGGTTATCTTCATGATGTTTAGCCAAAAGCCAGATGCATTCCCCCCTTCGGGCACGAAGAGATGGAAGGGGTTTAGTGTAATCCGGGTGGGCCCAAGGAAAGGGGCAGAGATGACACTCTCCCCTTTAGTTTGCGAAGCACGTTTTGTTTTTCTGACATTGGGTCCCGGGGGATTTTCCAGTTTGGCCCCCATTCTTGAGACATTACTGGGCTGATCTGGAGGTTCAGGGAAACCACTGTTGAGTAGGTGTGAGTCCAAGAAAAGTCTGATAGAGAGTAAAGTTTTGGGTAAGAGATTTCCCCTTTTTTCTTGTTTTCTTTCTTTAGTAAGATGGCGGGTCCTTGTGAAAAGCAAAAGTCCAAAAACAACCTTAATCTGGGCCCCTTGAAATTTGTTCTTTGACACTTTCAAATTTGCTGAGCAGAGGAACAGCAAAAGAGTAGAAGAGGGAATATGGGTTTTTTTG
>JARQOD010000002.1:448405347-448486863 GCA_033576555.1 Oophaga sylvatica | reverse complement strand
TTATTTTAAAGGGGCCAATAATTTTGCCGCCCCTTTTTTCAGTTTTTGGTTTTTCACAAAAATTAAAAAAACCAATACTTTCTTTCAACTTCACAATTGTGTCCCATGTTGTTGATTTTTTCACCAAAAAAATTAACATTTGGTATCTTTATGTTTGAAGCATGAATTGGGAAAAGGTTAAAAATTTCCGGGGGCCAAATTTTTCTTAAAAGGCACTGTATAAACCACACACACACACCTACCTACATGCCACAAAAAAGAAAGATATGAAATTACACCCTTTTTATACAAAAGGAGAATATACACAGCCCCCAAATATATACAAAATCAATATTACACAGTCAATATTTATCCCTGGGTAAGGAATTAAGTGGGGTGAACTATATAGTGAGAGATGTGGCAGTGTATAAAAATTTAATTCCACACATAAAAGGACCCGGGTTTACACATACCAGGAGATGAGTGGAGAAAAAACGTTAAGGTCTTCTATATCATGTACACTTGGGCCCCCCACCAGGGGTGTGGAGGGGAGTGCTAAGTAGTCTGAGTTCATTCAGTCATGATCGAAGGAGTGAGGAAGGCACTTTGTGAGTTCAGAAAGTGGGGCCAGTACAGGTGACCCGTTCACCTCACCTGGCAAGCTGTCCCCACATAAAGGGATGAATATCTTAAGGGTTTTACTAGAAGGGCATAGGGGAAGAAACAGAGAAGTGCCATAAGTATGGATACCTGCCATTGTTCCCGTCCGGGGACCGAAGGATCACAAAAAGCTTCCCGCTTAGGGGAAAAGAAAACCAGAATTATGGGCCCCTTAGGTCGTGGAAAGCATCCCTGAAGAGTCGATATCGGGGGTCAGGGAGAAGAACCTTGAGCCTGATCGCAAAAAATGGGAAAACTCACCTCCACAGGAAGGCCCGCCCACAAAAACTGCCCGGGCAAACAGTTTTGAATACTGGAGTTATAGAGGGAAAAAACCTTTCAGGGGGTTGACCTCAACTTTGGACAGAAAAGGAGGCCCCTAACTTCTTACCTTTTCCCCAAAGCCATCCCCATCCCCCCATCACCTCCTGGGCCCTGCCTTACCATTTTTAAAAGAAAAGGATGGAAAGACGGACCGGTGAGACTGAGTTTTTTTACTTGCATGCCTGCACAACCCTGCCTTAACCATCGACCTGAGGGAAGAGTCCTACCTGTAGGGGACCCGACATCTAGCTGCCTCACCATCCCCTCAGAGCTCTACAGCAGCGCTGGTATAAATTACCAGAAGACTACAGGTGGCGTCACGAACTGTAAATATATCTATCCCCTGTAAATATTCCCCCAACATACGCCAGACCGCTAGGGCCACAGACCGAGCCACCGCTACCTGTGACAAACCCCATAGACTTCCAGGGGCTCGGCTCTGAGTACCCCATTGCCCTGGTAACCCACAATTGTGGTGGCGGGTCGACACAAAACTTTGGCGTCACGAACAGGATACGAAACTTGCAGCATTGCGAGCCCTGTGTGCCTGTGGAGTGTTTTGGCGAAAAAGACTGTTGCTGTTGTTTGGCGCCAAATACCGCCATATTTGCCGCCAGATTCGCGCCCTAAGGCGCTGGAGAAGAAGGTGGGCGTACCTGAAAGAGCGCGCAAAGTCTTGGACACGCCCCCGGCTCTGACTCAGCGGCAGGTCCTGCAACAGGAAGTGAACGCTCTGACATCAGAGCGCCTGCGACGAAGGTCCTGTTCCCACTGCGGTGCCTGTGAAATAGCAGCGTCTGAAACCGGTAGGCTCCGTTTAACCAAGGGGCGCTAAGATGTCACAACAACCGGCTGACAGTGCGGCCCCGGCCGGAGGCCCCAATCCCGCACCGCTTGGTATTGTAGCGCCAGATGGGGGCGCAGGCCCTGCACCCAGTCCGGTAGTCCCGATCATGCCACTAACGCTCCCATATATGCCTGGGGCAAAATGGCTTCCCCAGTACAGCGGTGAGCCAGGCACATTAGCAGGCTTCAAGCGGAAGTTATGCAGCATCCTAGAAATGTACTCCATGCCTGAGAGACAAAAAGCTGCTGTGCTAATAGGGCAGCTAACTGGCGCTGCTGAGAGGGAAGTGGAGACTTGGGATACCGTTGATCAGGAGTCGGTACCTGCGATCTTCCTTAAGCTGCATGCCATATTTGAAGACCGCACAGAAACGGATCTCCGGATGGCCTTCTATCACTGTTCACAACAGCCAGGTGACAGCATCCGGGACTACGCTTGCCGACTACAGGGAGCCCTGAGAGCCCTCAAGCAAATTAACAATTTAAATGCTATCGACGAGAATAAAATGCTGAAAGAACAATTTATACAGGGATTGAGATCCCAAGAGGAACGCAGAACTGTAAACTGGTGGTCCTTAGACCATCCGGATGCTACCTTTGATGCCCTAAAGGACATGGCAATAAAAGGGCTGCGGCCCCTGGGCAAACCCGAGGTGGCAACCCAACATCATCAGGCTGAAGTCACTCTGGAACCGGCAGTAACCCCCTTTTCCCCGCTAGTGGCTGAAGCCAAAGCGCAGGTGACACCTCCCAGTGAATTGGATTGTCTGCGCTCAGAGGTGCGCCAGCTGACTAAAAATCTGGCCGCTGTGATGAGTGCCCTGCAGCTGCGGAAAGAGGAGGAAGGGAAGATCTTGTTAGCTGACTGCCCAGAAGACGTTCCGTGGATGCACCGGAGAAGAAAGAAGACGTCGCCCCCCCGGAGGAGGACAACGCCACCCCCAGGAGCGACCTCTGATCAACACCCTCCTCGTCGAGAGATCATCTGTTACCGATGCAACCGGAAAGGTCATATGTCTCCACAGTGTCCTTTAAACGGGCAGAACCTGGGTCCGAGGGCCAACACCCAGGAGAATACCCGTCAGGCCCCCTAGACTGGAGCCGCAGGTATGTGGGCGGGCGACCCTACCTGTCTATTATTCTAGATGGTATTGCTGTTCCAGCATTGTTAGACACTGGGTCGCAGGTGACCCTAATACCTGATGCCCTATATACCAAGTACTGGTCAATGGACAGTCTTAAACCTCCGAGCCTTGACTTTACCGTGTATGCTTCTAATGGTCTTCCTGTAGAAGTACTCGGAACAAAATGTGTAGATGTAAAGGTGGGCAGAGAGGAGTTGAAAGACCAGGGGCTTCTGGTAGTAAAGACTGTAAATGAGGAGAACGGTTTAAATATAATTTTGGGTACTAACATTATCGGTAATTGTTTGGGAGAAGTTGTGTTCTTGCTCCAACAGCTCGCTGAGATTGCCCGACCAAGGCAGAAAGGAGTAATCCAAAGAGAGATCCGGGCCCTGGTGTGTCAACAGCAAGCGAAGCTTACAGACGGCGAAATTGGTAATGTAAGGGTCACTGACTCGGATCCTATTGTGATACCCCCAATGAGTGAAATGATCATTTGGTGCAGGGCGGCCATAGGTCTGAGAGGACAGAATTACCAAGCTGTAGTAGAACCCCACCATTCAGAACATAGACCTACACTTATGACTGCTAGAGGAGTAGTAGAAGTGGTGAATGGAAGAGTACCGGTACGGCTTCTCAATTGGGGAGATGATGAGGTAAACTTACCCCGTTATGCAACCATTGCTAAACTACATGCTGTTGATAATAATTCTATTCTCCCGGCTGAGTCCTTAGACTCCTGTCAAATAGCGGAGGACAATGACCCAGCAACTCAGGTGGCGGAATGGTGTCAGCAACTCCATGTTGGGACGGACACCACTCCCGCTCACCAGAAGCAAGGGGTATTACGGGTGGTGCAAGAGTACGCCCAAGTGTTTAGCAAAAATCCACTTGATTTTGGGATAATTAAGGGAGTACAACATCATATCCCTACAGGCAGTCATCCTCCCATCAAAGAGCGGTATAGGCCCATACCTCCAGCTCATTATCAGAAGGCTAAAGAAATGTTGAATGATATGAAGAAAGCCGGGTGATAAGGGATAGTTGTAGCCCCTGGGCAGCCCCTCTAGTTCTGGTTAAAAAGAAAGATGGTAGTATGAGAATGTGTGTGGATTACAGGCAGGTGAACCGCATAACACACAAGGATGCATACCCGTTACCACGTATAGAGGAATCATTAGCTGCTCTGAAAACGGCTAACTACTTTTCTACCCTTGATCTGACTAGTGGTTACTGGCAAGTGGCTGTGGCTGAGGAGGATCGTGAGAAAACGGCTTTCACCACCCCAATGGGGCTCTGTGAGTTCGACAGAATGCCGTTTGGGCTCAGCAGTGCCCCAGGAACATTTCAGAGAGTGATGGAAAATTGTCTGGGACATCTCAATTTTAAAACCGTGCTGCTATACCTAGACGACGTTATCGTGTATTCCAAGACATATGAGGACCATCTGAAACACCTGGCAGAAGTATTCGAGTCCCTGTCCAGGTACGGGATGAAATTAAAACCCTCAAAATGCCATCTACTCAAACAGAAGGTACAATACTTGGGGCACATCGTTAGTTCGAAGGAGTAGCGCCGGACCCAGAGAAAGTCACTGCCATCCAGAAGTGGCCGGAGCCGAAGAACCTTAAGGAAGTGCGACAGTTCCTGGGACTAACGGGTTACTACAGAAGGTTCGTGAAAGATTACACGAAGAAGGCAGCTCCTTTACAGGACCTCCTGGTAGGACAATCCTTAAAGAGCAGAAACCCTCCCTTTAATTGGGGTAAAGAACAGGCTGAAGCATTCCAAAAGATGAAAGAGATCCTTACAGGTGATGAGATCTTAACCTATCCTGATTACAGCCAACCGTTCCTGTTGTACACCGACGCCAGTAATGAAGGTTTGGGAGCAGTTCTCAGTCAGAAGCAGAATGGCCAAGAAAAAGTCATCGCATATGCCAGCAGAAAACTCAGGCCAACTGAAAGGAATCCGGAAAATTATAGCAGCTTCAAGCTGGAGTTTCTGGTGCTGGTCTGGGCCATTACTGAAAGATTTAAGCACTATCTGGCCTCCAATAAGTTCACGGCGTACACAGACAACAACCCCTTAACGCACCTGGAAACCGCCAAGCTGGGTGCCATGGAGCAGCGATGGATGGCTCGGTTGTCCAATTACCAGTTTACTATCAAGTACCGGGCAGGTCGAAAGAATGCTAATGCTGACGCATTGTCTCGAATGCCGCATGACTCTGACACGGAAGAAGAATCGGACGACCTGGAAGAAATTGAGCTACCTGCGTTCCATCGAAATGGGGTAGTCCACGAGCATCGAGTCCACAGAAAGCAGTATGGTGCAACATTAAATCCTTTACCCCATCACAGTTGGAAAGAGACTCAGGACAGTGATCCAGTGGTCAGCCGCATCAAGGAGTTGTTAAGACAGGAAGGCTCCTCTTTGGAAAAGGAAGCACCTATGTCAGCCAAGCTCCTGTGGAACGAGAAAAGCAGGTTGTTCCTATACCGTGAGAAGTTGTGCAGGAGATACGTCAACCCCAGAACCCATGAGATGGTCTGGCAAATAGTGGTCCCCAAGGCAGACGTCCCAATGGTGTTGGAAGCATACCACGATCAAGCAGGACACTTTGGCTGGAGAAAGCTGGAGACCCTGTTGAGATGCCGGTTCTACTGGGTAGGGATGCGCAGCTCCATCGAGAGGTGGTGTCGGAACTGTGGACCCTGTGGTCTCAGAAGAAAGGACTACGGTAGTCAGAAGGCACCCCTGCAACCTATCCGGACGACTCGTCCTCTGGAGATTGTGGCCCTGGACCACGTCAAATTGTCGCCAAGTAGATCTGGATACTCATACGCCTTGACCATGGTGGACCATTACTCCAGATTTCTGGTGGTTGTTCCAGTTAAGGACCAGACCGCAGTGACGGCCGCGAAAACCTTTCAAGCAAGCTTCTGCAGACCGCATGGGTATCCGGAGCAAGTATTAACCGATCAAGGACCTGCTTTCGAAGCTGATTTATTCAAGGAATTCTGTCACATGTACGGGTGCAAGAAAATTAGAACAACACCATATCACCCTCAAACCAACGGTCTTTGCGAAAAAATGAACCATATTGTCCTTGATTTGTTGAGATCCATACCGTTGGAAGACAGGAATCGATGGCCGGATTTACTACCTGATTTGGTTGATTTGTATAACCATATACCTGTCAGTTCCACTAACTGCTCTCCAGCCTATCTTATGAGAGCAAGGCCCGGAAGACTACCAATGGATCTAGAACTTGGAGTAGTAGAACCGGAGGCAGACGACGCCGTTGAAAACTGGGACATAAATCGGCAAGAGCAGTACAGAAGAGTGCAAATCTGTGTGGAGGAAAGTCTCAACAAGGCACGGGAGAAACAGGAAGATATTTACAACAGAAATGCTCCTGCCAAGCCTTTGATGCCTGGAGAAGTGGTATTAAAAAGAAAAAGGAAAATGCACAAATTGGATAACCAGTGGGAACAAGAACCCTACGTTGTACAAGATTCTAAATATGACAACAGAAAAGTTTGTATCATCAGTAAGGACGGAGGAAGAACAATAACCACTGTGTCCAGAGACCATTTGAAATTGTGTCCAGAACCCTTAAAATGTTGTGACAAGAACCCTGTCATCAATCAAAAAGAAAGGAAAGAAGAGGTCATACACACTGATCTGGGAGATTTTCCTGCGGATTGGCCTAGACTGGGAGATGCTGTAATAGTTCCGGTGTTGCAGTTTTATCAGCCACAAGAGGAAGTTTTACCTCCAGTTGTGCCCGTGGTGCCAGTCGAACCCGTTCAGGAGTTACCCATCCCAGCAACACCTCAACCTATGGAATCTCAAGAAGGATCATCTGAAGCAGCGCCCCATACTATGGGATCCCCTGGTGAAGCTGACTCACACCGCCCAGCCATCAGTACGCTTGCCAGATCCATAGAAAGATTGAGGCAGTTCTATAGTTTGCCGTTACGCAGTGCAGACAGATCGCAACTTAATATACCTGAGGCTACTCCACGTAGATCAGAGCGAATCACAAAAGGAAAGTTACCCATTCGATACCAGCAGTAATTATAACAAATTAATGTGAATACTGTAAAAAGTCTATATATATATATGTGTTTTTCCCTATTATGTCTTATAATGGACTCAGAGGCTGAGGACTGAGCCAGCCCAAAAACTGTATCCTGTAAATAGTTGCACTAAGGTGCCTTTTAATGATTTCACACGAAGCCTTGACTTACCTCTGAACATAAAACCCGTGTGGTGAGGCACTGAGTGAGGTCTGCATTCGGATGTCCTGCAGCCCACCCAGGACCCACGTTGAAGGTTTGGTGCGGGTCCTTCACAAGCATATTGTCTATTTATATGAAAATGTTATTTAATATTGTATTTTTCTATATATAATGTTTTGTTTGCAACGTTCAAGACATCCTTACCTCCCGGATGGGACGAATTAATGTTTAATGTTGATGTTTAATGCATAAACAAAAATGTCTCTTGTATTTCACAGCCCGGGAGTGCTGTCGTTTACCATGGGGGAATGTGTAGCCCTGGTACACAATACCAGGAGGATGAGTGGAGAGGTAACGGTTAAGGGCTCTTCATGATATCATGTACACTTCGGACACACCCACCAGGGGTGTGGAGGGGAGTGCTAAGTAGTCTGAGTTCAGTTCAGTCAGTGACTCGAAGGAGTGAGGAAGTGCAGTCTTTGTGCAGTTCAGAAAGTGGAGGCCAGTACAGGTGAGCCAGTTCACCTCAGCCTGGTCAGAGCTGTGCCCCACTATAAGACGGACTGAGATATCTATTAAGAGTTGAGCATATCGAAGGGCATAGTGGAAGAGAACAGAGAAGTGCCATAAGTATAGGATACCTGCACATTGTTACCGGTCACTGGGGACCGAAGGATCACTAAAGCTTCACGCTTAGTGGTAAGAAAACCAGAGGCTTATCGGACCTTAGGTCGTGGCAAGCATCCCTGAAGAGTCAGTACGTATCTGGGGTCAGGGAGAGTGAGAACCTTGAGCCTGATCAGCAAGAATAGGAACTCAGCTCTCTCACAGGAAGGCTCCGACCACAAAAACTGACCGGGCAGAACAGCTTTGGAATAGCTGGAGTTATAGAGGGAACTACGCTTCAGGCTGGTTGGACTCATCAACATTGGACAGTAAAGGAGGCCCCTAACTTGCTTAGCCGTTGCCTCAAAGCTCATCCTCCATCAACCCCATCAGCCTCCCTGGGACCTGCCTTACCATCTTACAAGTAAAGGTATGGAAAGACGCTGACCGTGTGAGACTGAGTTATTTACTTGCATGCCTGCACAACCCTGCCTTAACCATCGACCTGAGGGAAGAGTCCTACCTGTAGGGGACCCGACATCTAGCTGCCTCACCATCCCCTCAGAGCTCTACAGCAGCGCTGGTATAAATTACCAGAAGACTACAGGTGGCGTCACGAACTGTAAATATATCTATCCCCTGTAAATATTCCCCCAACATACGCCAGACCGCTAGGGCCACAGACCGAGCCACCGCTACCTGTGACAAACCCCATAGACTTCCATGGGCTCGGCTCTGAGTACCCCATTGCCCTGGTAACCCACAATTGTGGTGGCGGGTCGACACATACACAGTGCCATACTATATAAACATCTCTACACTCTATACTATATATACAGACAACTCTACAATATACTTAAGACAGCATTATACTATATAGTATATTATGATGCATACATCACATAGTAGACACTGTGGCTGATGTACATAGGATAGCATAGGAGGCATCGCGACTGCTGACTATATATCACATTGAAACTACTGTATATACAATACATAATTGATACTGCAACGGCTGTATACACATTATATTGGCAAAACCATATGATACAGAACCCCCCAGCACCCTGAATATGATATGCATGTATGATAGGTGCAATGTGAGATGCATGTCCCTAATGCATCAGCCGACCGGCTGCGACCCCTGGGCAGAGGTAAACGAGATATTCCACTTCTGACCTCCCCCCACCTTTGTAAATCCCACGGTAAATGATCGGGGGGCCACCGGCCACCTGCAGTTATTGTAATATACGTCTGGCGTCTTAATTGGAGCCTGTTATTTACTGGCCTGCCACATATTGATTGTCCTGTCCTCTGTATGCATATATATTCTGAGACCTGTGAGTAAAAGGTTGTCACACTGGAAATACGTGGAGAAGCAGTGATCTTTTATATGTTCCCATGTAACAAAGCCTTTCGAGCCAGCGTCCTTCATTCAGAATACAGGAAAAGCAGAGTAGACCTCCTGAAACACGGGGTGGTAATGTAAGAGGTATTACAGCACAGTAGATCCCGTTACACCATATATATATATATATATATATATATATATATTGTGACAGAGTCACTGGCATGGTATGTGAAGGGAGATACGTGTAACTGCGTCTGCTGTGGTAAGTGATGTAAAACCAGATTTTTTGCGGGTGGGCGGAGTTCCACCATATCCCCACATGCAGAATGCTGCCAGGATCTGTGTGAGGTCAAGGTCATGTGACCATCACATGAGTGGTAAATACCTGGCCATGTGAGCTAGTGGTTGGTTGAGTCTTGGGAGAGCAGGAACTCCCACGTAGCTCCCGGAGGAGCTAAAGGACTGTGCGGGATAATTGCAGGTGAATCCTGCAGGGAATGGACTTATATGAGTTGTGTTTTGTTTGTTTTACCATTTTGTCCAGCAAGGCTCTGTTTATTTTGCTGAACCCTTCCAAGGTTTATGCTAACCCACAATAAACCAGCAGGTGATTCTTTACCAGACGGTTCTTGTGTCTAACTGAGGAAGCAGCCAATTGTGTCAACCCCTCACTATATGTATTTATTATATTTTTGATATTTTTGTGCTGTTTCCCTTTTTTTCTTCTCTCTCTCGCTCTATATATAAATACAACATATATGCAGTAGTCTATACATTATACAGGTGATACTGCAAATGCTGTATACACGTTATATAGGTATTACGCTGTGTGTATATATACATATACTATATATACACAGCAGTAACACCTATATATAACGTATATACACATCAATAAATACCAAAATTCCCATAAATAATGGTGTCATTATTACATCCAAAACTCAAGCTAACACTTCATGAAACACCCTTATACTAATTAAAGTACCACAGGTCAAAGAGTATTTTTTGAATAAAAATCAACAATTTTATTATCTCAAAATTTAAAACACATACATTTAAAGAGCAACTCACTAAGGACTCTTTCACACATCCGTTATTTGTCGTCAGGTGCGATCAGGCGCTTTTGTAAAAAAACGGATCTTTTTTTTAATCCACCGGATCCGTTTTTTTGTCATTGACTATCATTAGCGCCGGATCGCGCCGGATGTCATTGTGTTGCATCCGTTTTTTGCCGGCGGAAATGTACATTCCGGGGGCCAGACGAAACGGTCACCGAAACTTTTTTTTTCTGCCGGACACGCCTGATAGCGCCTGAAGCAGTGCATCAGGCGGCCGGAATCAATGCAAGTCTATGGTGCCGGATCAGTCTTTTGTGCAATCCGCCCAAAAGACTGATCCGGATTCTGGAAACCAAGCTCTCTCTCTCTCTCTCCTTGGTCCGGACATGCGTACCTGCATTTTCTGGGTTGAAAAGTTCAGGACGGATCCGGCAAAAAAACCTGATCCATTGCATCAGTTTTTTCACAATCAGCGCCGGATCCGTCCTTTCCGGTTTTGGACGGATTATGCCTGACGGCACAAAACGGATGTGTGAAAGAGGCCTTAGCAGGCTAAATAATAGAGGGAACTATCATGCTATATAATAAATCAATGGTACTTACATCTAGATTAATGCAATGAATAATAAATAATAATCTTTATATAGCGCTAACATATTCCGCAGCGCTTTACAGTTTGCACACTTTATCGTCGCTGTCCCCAAAGGGGCTCACAATCTAGATTCCCTATCTGTATGTTTTTGGAGTGTGAGAGAAAACCGGAGAACCCGGAGGAAACCCACGCAAACACGGGGAGAACATACAAACTCCTTGCAGATGTTGTCCTTGGTGGGATTCGAACCCAGGACTCCAGCGCTGCAAGGCTGCAGTGCTATCCACTGAGCCACCGTGCTGCCCTCAACGAAAGAGTCCCCCCAGGCCTGCCGCCTCAACGCACGTTTCACCGCTTCTTCGTCATTAGGCGTGGCCTTAGTTAGATCTGGTAAGCCTATATATAGGAACCAGTATCCAATAAAATCACTAGATACGTTCTATACCGGGTCATATAACGGCGTCTGTATTCATCATGACCTGCAAGCCCACAGGTCATTTCCTCTCCTGCTTTTACGTCATTATACATCCTTCAGGTCGGATCATGGAGCGGCGCATGCGCGAAATCAGGTCCGTCTTTCAATATGGGGATTTTCTTCTGTGCTCAGAGAAGCACGCAACTTGGCGTTGCTAAGCAACTAAGACCGCGTACCTCCCTCTTGAACACGTCAGGAAAGCCCAGACATGGCCCGTTCCCGTCATGCGCACTAGATCATGAAACTACTCGTCCCTTCTCAAGAATAACACTCAGCTGCAAGCGCATCAAAGAGCGATACTAATTACCCCAAAATGTATCTATATCCCTATCCATTTTGTAAACATTTATAGTGCTAATACTATGTGACGATATTCATACTGAAAAGATTCTTTTCTTTGAACCTCACTATATTCTTCTAATAATGTGACTTTGATATATAACCAAAATTAACAATTAAATACATACAACAGATGTGGTAGTGACTATCCTATTCTATAACATGATTATATCAAAAGAACTAAAATAATCATATAATGTGATACAGCTAATAAAGTGCAAAATGGCCACAATTACCATATACAGATACATAATTGTAAAACAATAAATATTGTGTAGAATATACTTCAAAGTACGTATAGCATAAAAAAATAATAATAATAATATGAAATAAAAAATGATTAAACATAAAAAATGCAAAATAAAAAATGAAAAATAAATAAAAAAAAAATAAAAAATAAAGAATAATAATTACCGTATATACTCGAGTATAAGCCGACCCGAGTATAAGCCGACCCCCCTAATTTTGCCACAAAAAACTGGAAAAACTTACTGACTCGAGTATAAGCCTAGGGTGGAAAATGAGATTATGCCCTATATGCTGCCCATGTATTATGCCCCCATAGATGCTCCATAGATTATGCCCCATAGATTATTCCCCCATAGATTATGCCCCCATAGATTATTCCCCCATAGATAATGCCCCATAGATTATGCCCCCATAGATAATGCCCCATAGATAATGCCCCATAGATTATGCCCCCATAGATTATTCCCCCATAGATAATGCCCCATAGATTATTCCCCCATAGATAATGCCCCCATAGATAATGCCCCATAGACTATGCCCCCATAGATAATGCCCCATAGATTATGCCCCCATAGATAATGCCCCATAGATTATTCCCCCATAGATTATTCCCCCATAGATAATGCCCCCATAGATGCTCCACAGTATAGGCCTCAATTGCTGCTGCAACCGAAAAAAAAAAAAAAGGTATACTCACCTCTCGTTGCTGGGGGGCCAGGTGCCGGTGTCCTGAGCAGGAGGGGACACCGGCGCGCTATGGGGGATAGGTGCCGGTGTCACCGATCGCTCAGGGCCCCGGCACCAGCGATATTTACCTGTCACCGCTGCTCGCCGCCGTCTTCCGGGTCCTCCAGCAGTCAATGAACAGGCAGAGGGCGCTGCGCACAGTAACTACGTCATCGCGCCCTCTGCCTGATCATAACAGCAAGAGGACCCGAGGACACAGCGGAACGGGGCAGGTAAGTATCGCTTATACTTACCCTTCCGCTGGCGCGTCTCTGCCCTGCTCTTCTCCCACGGTCCCGGCGCCAGTGTTCAGCGGTCACTGTTTACCGCTCATTAAAGTCATGAATATGTGCATATTCATGACTTTAATGAGCGGTAACACTGAAGGCTGAATACTGGCGCCGGGACCGTGGGAGAAGTGCAGGGGCTGCAGAGACTGGGCCGGCGGAAGGGTGAGTATACAGGACAGCTGCGCTCCCCCTCCTCCGCCGACCCCCTGGTATATGACTCGAATATAAGCCGAGAGGGGGACTTTCAGCCCTAAAAAATGGGCTGAAAATCTCGGCTTATATTCGAGTATATACGGTAAGTTCATTCTTCTTCACAGCTTGCATCCAGGGCAACATCAGCCACCTCCATGAATCCCATCGGTCATCCCCAACATCCTCCATACAAAAAGGTAAGTATTCGCATGGTCATCCATAAGAATAAGGACACCTTAATATGACATAGGCTAGAATCTATAATAATAAAAATTAATATTAATAAAAAATGAAACACATGAAAAACTACCAAATCTAAAAGAAATACCCGTTTTACAAAAAGGATCCGAACCCATGATTTTCGTTAAGGTCCCCCGGAACCATAGACCCAAGCCTATATATCCACCGACTTTCTACTTGCGACAATTTTTTAAATACATTTTTCATTTTTTATTTTGCATTTTTTATGTTTAATTAATTTTTTATTTCACATTATTATTATTTTGCATGCGCCGCTCCATGATCCGACCTGAAGGATGTATAATGACGTAAAAGCAGGAGAGGAAATGACCTGTGGGCTTGCAGGTCATGATGAATACAGACGCCGTTTTATGACCCGGTATAGAACATATCTAGTGATTTTATTGGATACTGGTTCCTATATATAGGCTTACCAGAGCTAACTAAGGCCACGCCTCCTGACGAAGAAGCGGTGAAACGTGCTTTGAGGCGGCAGGCCTGGGGGGACTCTTTCATTGCATTAATCTAGATGTAAGTACGGACATCAGTGTGTGACGCTTCCCACGGCTGCGGGGCGTCGGGACATGGCATAGCTTGCCTAGCTAGCCAATGCTCCCACACCGCCAGTCCACGACGACGTGAGGCATACGTCCCAGATGGTAAGAGAATGTGGACCCACTGGACCACGGAGGGAGACCCGGGCCTGCCCGGACTAGGGAAGGGCAGCGACCGGGATCCGTGGCAGCTGAGCATGTGGGCAAGATGGCGACCTGCAGGACTAGACAACACCGCACAACTTCAGGTATGAAGAAACATAAAGTTTACTTAAAGAAACACACAGTACATAACAGAACATAAGACCGGGCTCCCGATTCCGCACATCAGAGAAGGGTACACGTCTCAGGATCACAGACGAATGCAGGAGGACATCACGGGTAGATGCAGTCCAGGGTTATCTGGCACGGGAATACCTGGGCGGCCTCTCTCTCAGGCCTCAGGCGTAACACAGGCTCAGCAGGAGAACATCAGACACCGACCTCAGACAGACTTCAAACGATGGCGGGGTCATCACGGGAAGATGCAATCCAGGATCATCTGGCACGGGCATACTAGTATGGCCTCACTCTCAGGCCTCAGGCGTAGCACAGGCTCAGCAGGAGAACATCAGACACCGGCCCAGGACGAACGTCAGACGATGGCGGGGTCATCACGGGTTGATGCAGTCCAGGGTCATCTGGTACAGGCATACTAGTATGGCCTCTCTCAGGCCTCAGGCGTAGCACAGGCTCAGCAGGAGAACATCAGACACTGACCCAGGACAGACGTCATCACAGGGTAGACCACGGAGGAACCGGCAGGACAACGGAACATCAGGAACACAGACTGGATCTCAGGTACTCAGGAACACAGACAGGATATCAGGAACACGGATTGGATCTCAGGAACACAGGAACACGGACAGGATATCAGGAACACGGATTGGATCTCAGGGACACAGGAACACGGACAGGACATCAGGAACACGGATTGGATCTCAGGGAGTCAGGAACACGGACTGGACATCAGGAACACGGATTGGATCTCAGGGAGTCAGGAACACGGACTGGAACACAGGAACACGGACTGGAACACAGGAACACGGACTGGACATCAGGAACACAGATTGGATCTCAGGGAGTCAGGAACACGGACAGGACATCAGGAACACGGATTGGAACACAGGAACACGGACTGGAACACAGGAACATCAGAACACTGGCATCGGACTCCGGACATCTGGCACTGATTGGCAGGGTCCGGACATCTGGCAACGATCGGCAGGATCCGGACACCAGGCAGGAAGGATAGGATCCGGACATCTGGAAGTGGTCATCGGTCATCGGATATCAGGCCGTGGTCATCAGGGAGGACACGGTCCTCGGACTCCGGACATCTAGTATCGATCTGAAAAGGAACCCCAGCGGTCTGGTGCAAGCCCCGCCAGGCTCAACGGGAGCTGGCCGGGGATTGCACAGAAGCTGAGCACAGAGTAACAGAAACTCAGCACACACACCGGACTCCTCCTTCAACGATGAACTCAGGTTATATAGCAAAGGAATCACAGTCACTGGTACAGGGTTCAGGACACAGAAGGACTTCAGGAAAATAACACAGAGGACACAGTTCAGACAGTCAGGTACAGGATCAGATCCAGGATCAGGGATTCGGGTAATAAGACACAGCAGGAACAGGCCTGGATATGCAGCCTCCAGGAAGGGCGATCTGGGTAGTCAGCCCCCAGCATAGGCGAAAACACAAGACACAGTTCAGACATTCAGGTACCGGGATAGATCCAGAATCAGGAATTCAGGTAATAAGACACAGCAGAAACAGGCCTGGATATGCAGCCTCCAGGAAGGGCGATCTGGGTAGTCAGCCCCCAGCATAGCGAAAACTCAAGACACAGTTCAGACATTCAGGTACCGGAATAGATCCAGAATCATGGATTCAGGTAACAAGATACAACAGGAACAGGCCTGGATATGCAGCCTCCAGGAAGGGCGATCTCGGTACTCAGCCCCAGCATAGGCAGAAACACAAGACAGGACAAGGGGAATCAGCTCTCCAGAGCTGATCGCACTCAGAGCAGGAGCTGAACACACAAACACACACGGCTAGGTTCAGGAACTCAATGCAGACTCAATGCAAAGCTCTGGCAACGCCCCACAGGGCTGGGGAACTTTATATATGAACTGCTTCACAGCGATAGGCTGGAGCAGCAATTCCAGTACACACCCATTCCTCACAAAAGCAGGACAGGTGTGGGCCGTGCCCCCTATGCAGAGCCAGACAACTCATCACAGAGGGACACCTGACAGTGGCTGCTGCCACACACGTAGTAAGTCATGCACCACTGCAGAGGACTTTGCAACCTACGGATGGCTTCTACAGCAGGTCAGGGACCGCACATGCGGGTGGTCATGCAACGCAGCGGAGACACTCACGCAAGTACGGCTACGCAGCAGAGCTGGGAACTGAGCAGCATCCATACAGGTAACAGACAACAGTATCCCATCTGGTTAGGGGGAAAGGAGCAAAAGGGTTAAAGCAAAGACATGCAGAGTAACGCTGGAAAACAAAGTACAGACAATACCAGCGTTACACAGTGTGCACTGTCACTTTATGTTGTATGCACTTTAGCACTTTGGGCGATATAGTAGGATGATTATTGGGATGATATTGCAGATGTTCTCACTATGACATGTGAATTCCTTTCTTTGTCAAGGACTTTAATTTTATTAATTAGTGGGAGTTTTGTATTTCAGCAATAGCATCTACTTAGGTGTCGCCTAATGATATATGCACATCATGTTCCATTGATTTATTATATAGCATGATAGTTCCCTATATTATTTAGCCTGCTTAGTGAGTTGCTGTTAGGGTCTGCGGAACGCACCAAATAAATATAATAGTGGTGTGTTTGCAGCCCGGGGTCCACCGTGCAGGCAGAGCCTGCTGCTAGTAAGATGGCGGTAAAGGCGAACTCTGTTACTTCACAGAGTCGCAAACATAGATGCTGTGACACTATATGGCTGTATAAGCGAACTCTGTTACACCACAGAGTCTCTGCGGTAAAGCCGCCGAGATAGCGACTGTGTCCTGTTAACACCTCAGGGCTACACAGATAACTGCTGTGCGGATAGCAGTCCGTGGTCATGCAGTCAGCAACACAAACAAACAATCTCCTCACCGGAGAAGCCGGTATTCTAGGGGCTTATTTCAGCCAAGCCCTGAACACGTGCATAAGAATCTCCTCACCGGAGGTGCCGGTATTCTAGGGGCTTATTTCAGCCGAGCCCTAACCACATGCGTGCATGATCACACTGGCGCAAAGCACATAATGCAATTGATACTAGGGCATGGGCGCAAGGCCATGCAACCCTTTTATAGTAGCAACTACAGGACCTGCCAGAAAAAGGACCAATGAGAAACTGTTCCAGAACACATGTAGTTTCAGGACTTTCCTGGTGGACCAATAGGAGCTGCTGCAGTACCTGAGCATGTGACCCCTGATCTCCAATGAGAGATCTTACCCTGGGCATGCTCAGAAGGGGAAACGCAGGACTTAGTCTTAAAGACGTCTGCTCGCCGCTGACCAATACTGGCTACAATAGCAGAACCTGGAGAGGCAGCAGCAAGTCTCTGCACAGTATTAGACCGGGTGAGACGCTGGGACTGACGTCTTTGCTGAGCAGGCTCCACTGCTGGATGGGAGACCGCAGCGGGACTGGTTCGAGACTCCCCTTGTGCAGCAGCGGGAACTTGAACCCTAACAGTTGCTCTGTTAATGTATGTGTTTTAAATTTTGATATAATAAAATTGTTGATTTTTATTCCAAAAATACTCTTTGACCTGTGGTACTTTAATTAGTATAAGGGTGTTTCATGAAGTGTTAGCTTGAGTTTTGGATGTAATAATGACACCATTATTTATGGGAATTTTGGTATTTATTATTGTATATTCTGTTTTATAATTGTTATTTAATTCCCGGATATGGATTTCAAGGCTAGGGAAAAAGCCTGGCAAGATAAAGCGTCTGATTTGTTTAAACAGAGCACCTCTACTAAGTTTAATGATACTCAGGATGACATTAAGGATCTGATGCAGAAATATAAACATCTTCTAAATAAAAAAAACTTGCATATGGTGGACTAAAGCCTCCTTAGATAATTATATTAAGCAAAAGGTTGTTCCTCGTGGCTTAAGAGTGCAATTATATCCCACCTTTGACCTTTGATGATATGGAGCTGATGAATAAATGGGAATTAGCTTCATCTACTTGCTCATTCACATTTATGGAAATAATTAACCTCAAAAATACCTCCGTATTGGGAGAGATTGATGTGGAATTAAATTCTCTACAAAAAGATTCAGTGGCTAAAATGAATGATGAACAACTTGATAAATTTTATCAGGGAGTTAACCAAGATTTGGAGAAGTGGGAGCAGCAAATTAGTACCAAAAAAATGAAAAAGCTACAACGAGATTTGCAGGATTATCATCAAAAAAAGGTCTATCGTTGGCAAACTAGAATTCCTGGCAAAAGTAAGAAACAA
Source organism: Oophaga sylvatica (assembly GCA_033576555.1). Taxonomy (NCBI): domain Eukaryota; kingdom Metazoa; phylum Chordata; class Amphibia; order Anura; family Dendrobatidae; genus Oophaga; species Oophaga sylvatica. The sequence goes on along the minus strand of JARQOD010000002.1, from coordinate 448,468,463 downwards.
TCTCTCCCTAGAAGCCCTTTGGTATCATCAGTATCTTCAGTCTCTAGTGCAGCAACTTCTACGCATGAAAATGAACGTCACAACTTTAAAAGTATGAGAACAAGATTTGGAGCAAGGGATAAATATGCTTCTTGGCAACTTAACCTAAAAAAATGTCGCCGTGGCTAACCGGGACATACCTCTAGCCTACCTAATGAATAACCAAAAAACAACAGAACTGCTGCTATAAAGTATATAACCCTATCTAATTAATAGGACATATAAACTAAAGAAATATAAAGATCAAACATCACAGAGAGAGGTATTTATGAAAATAAATACAGATTTTATTATAGCATAATAAACATGACAAAAGTGAGACTTATGGACAAGGTAAAAAAAGGGGAGAAGATGTTAAACACAGCAAATCAAACTGTCAAATGATGACAAAAGACAGTGATAGAAAGAACACATATCTCCCCCTAATTCAGTGTATGTGTGCAGACATGAGTAGTCGAAAAAAGTCTGGTCTCAAACTTGCATCAGTAATGTAGATAAACATTGTTGAGTTACAATATATAACAAAGAAAAGAGCAAGTTGGGGACCTAGGGTACGCCAGAATTGATAAACTAATCATTACCTTGTGACATGATGGTCAAAAGCACACCACACCGAAAGAGAGGGAGATGCAGGAAAGCCCCGACGCGCGTTTCACCGCACTCGGCTTCGTCAGGAGGCGTGGCTTGTTGAGATAAGGGGGGATATATATACCGCCATAGAAGATTGATCCACGAATCGGCGCCAGCTCCGGCGTGATATGTATCCCGTGCGACACAGCAGGCCAGAGCGCGCCGCAGGGAATGAAGAGGAGGATCGAGGTCATCGCTCCCCATCCCCATGACGACGCGTCCGACTCGCCAAGGCGCCCGGGACACACAGCGCACGCGCGGGTTGCGTCTGCGTGAGATAGAAGCTGACGGCAGTGATCACTGCTGTCAGCAATATGAAGCCGATCCCATGCACCTGAGGCAGGCCTGATTATGCCGCAGTGAGCGGAGAGGAGGACAGGGGCCATCGCTCATTTGCTTCTTGGCAAAATTATAATTCAAATAGGAGAAAGGATCACCCGAAGGTAATAAATTTATCCACTCATATATTGTTTAAAGAGCAGGTTGAATTATTGGATAATGGCCTAACCTTTTCTCCTCCTCAACCTCTAGACACATTTACGGCCATAAAGGATGTTCATCTTTTTGCAAGAAAGTTAATACTTAAGAGATTTCATGAAAAATCCATTATGGGGTTAACACTAGAAACAGAGGAAGAAAAAGAGGCCATAGCAATTCTTGAATCCTTGGCCGAGGAAAGTGAATTGACAGATGCGGTGAGTGTGTTTCCCTCCCATTTAGTGAATAAATCCAAAAAATTTCCCAGTATTAATACATGTTCGGCTGTTGATGTATTTGTAAAATTGGTGACTAACGATATAGAAAATATCAAAGATAATTTCTATCCTAATCCTAAAAATCAAAGAGAAAGGAAAATCATTAAAGAAATGCAGAGTTGGAAAGATGTAGTGTTTAAAAAGGCAGACAAAGGCTGAAATTTAGTGATTTGGCCTCATGAAATGTATATAAAGCAGGCATACAAATTATTAATGGATACCGATTGCTACAAAAAATTGACCCACATTTCGTTGATTCAGTATCAAAATGAATTAGTTGAGATTATGACTGATGCATGGGAGGAGGGAATTATTCCTAAAAAATTATTGGACAATATTAAAGACTGTAAGCCCAAATTGCCTACATTCTATCTTATCCCCAAGGTTCATAAAAATCCATTAGATCCTCCGGGTCGCCCTATAGTGTCGGGAAATGAAGGCTTAAGTGAATTGAGTTGTCAAATTATTGACCATTATCTGAAACCAATTGTTGTTTCCTTACCCTCTCATATTCTCGACACTACGGTGGCCCTGAGGAGATTGGATCAGTTGAACCTTGGGGATAACATGATATTTGGTTGCGGCAGATGTAGAGGCATTGTATACCTCCATCCGCCATGCCCAGGGACTTAAAGGGAGTTTGTCACCCTAAATTGGCGGGATATTTAAATGATGGCAGTCAGGTCAGATGGGCGGTGTTTTGGGTACTTGCCTTAACATGTTGTTCGCCGCTGTCTCCATTATTTCTGGGAATTGTAGTCGATGCCCTCCATATAACGCGCCTGCGCATTGCAATCTGCGGGCAAAGCATACTGCGCATGCGCAATTCAAGATTGCAATGCGCGGGCGCATTATATGGAGGTCAACGACTTCAATTCCCAGAAATAATGGAGACAGCGGCGAACAACATGTTAAGGCAAGTACCCAAAACACCGCCCATCTGACCTGACTGCCATCATTTAAATATCCCGCCAATTTAGGGTGACAGATTCCCTTTAAGGCGGTATCATGGTATTTGAATAATAGCAATTTGGACCCCTTGTTGTCGGCATTCATTTTGAGTCTATTGGAGTTCGTCCTGACACATAACTGTTTACTTTTGATCATCAAGTGTACCTTCAGTTACAAGGAACGGCAATGGGGGCGGCATGTGCCCCTGCTTATGCCAATTTATTTTTGGGTTACTGGGAGAGAGAAATCTTTCAGAGCTCCCCCATTGCCGGTATTGAAAAGGTCTATGATTGGATAAGGTATATAGATGACGTTATGTTTCTTTGGGACGGCTCCATTGCAGAACTCGAAACTTTTATGTCGGCTTTCAATGACAATGATTTAAACATTCGTCTAACATATGCATATGGACGGAAAGTAAATTTTTTGGATATCGACATTGTGGTACAAAATGATGGATCAATTCTTACGGACATTTATAGAAAATCTACAGCCACAAATTCCATACTACATGCTCAGTCATCTCATCTAAAGTCAACCATTCCGTTCCATTCCGGTAAACCAGTATCTGAGGGCAAAGAGAATCTGCTCCACGGAACAGACCTTTCAAAATCAGGCCAAGGATTTGTATTCTAGGTTCCGGGAGAGAGCTTATGGTCATAGGCAGATTAGGTATGTGTATAGAAGGGCATGTAATGTTTCACTCAATGAACTTCTATACAAGAAGAAGGAGATTACTGATATGGATCCAAAAATTGTAAGGCTTATCACTCCATACAATGAACAATGGAAACAATTGACTGACGTCATCTACAAGCATTGGAATGTGGTATTGGCCAATCCTGTCTTAAATAAAACTTTGTCAAGTAGGCCATATATAACAGCCAAGAGTTCAAGGAATCTTTCAGATTTATTGGTCCATAGTCATTTTTCAGCTAATAAAAAAGAACAGTGTAGTTTCCTAGGGGTTCTCAAGGTTTTTTTCCATGCACGAGATGTAAAGCATGTGCGAATACGATGCAGGGAAGGAATTCCAGAATACGGATCTAACTCGAACATATTCTATTAGAAGGTGTTTGACTTGTTCCTCCAAAGGAGTAATCTATTTGGCAAGATGCCCGTGTAATAAAATCTATATTGGGATGACGATGAAGGAACTGCGAATAAGAATTCGTGAACATGTCCGTGACATTGAGAGGTCCAAGGAAACAGAGGAGGGGGAGCAATTGAAGACTCTTCCTAGACACTTCAAGAAATTTCACAAATCTGAAACAAGTGGTCTTCGAATAATGGCAATAGATCAGGTATCTTTGGGTATGCGGGGAGAGAATTTATTTAAAAAATTGTCGCAAGTAGAAAGTCGGTGGATATATAGGCTTGGGTCCATGGTTCCGGGGGGCCTTAATGAAAATCATGGGTTCGGATCCTCTTTGTAAAACTGGTATTTCTTTTAGCTTTGGTAGTTTTTATGTGTTTCATTTTTTATTAATATTAATTTTTATTAATATTATTATTATTTTTTTTATTAATATTAATTTTTATTACTAAAGATTCTAGCCTATGTCATATTAAGGTGTCCTTATTCTTATGGATGACCCTGCAAATACTTACCTTTTTGTCTGGAGGATGTTGGGGATGACCGATGGGATTCATGGAGGTGGCTGATGTTGCACTGGATGCAAGCTGTGAAGAAGAATGGACTTAATTATTCTTTTTTATTTTATTTATTTTATTTTTTTTTCATTTTTTATTTTGCATTTTTTATGTTTAATTCATTTTTTATTTCATATTATTATTATTATTTGTTATGCTATACGTACTTTAAAGTATATTCTACACAATATTTATTGTTTTGCAATTATGTATCTGTATATGGTAATTGTGGCCATTTTTGCACTTTATTAGCTGTATCACATTATATGATTATTTTAGTTCTTTTGATATAATCATGTTATAGAATAGGATATATCACTACCACATCTGTTGTATGTATTTAATTGTTAATTTTGGTTATATATCAAAGTCACATTATTAGAAGAATATAGTGAGGTTCAAAGAAAAGAATCTTTTCAGTATGAATATCGTCACATAGTATTAGCACTATAAATGTTTACAAAATTGATAGGGATATAGATACATTTTAGGGTAATTAGTATCGCTCTTTGATGCGCTTGCAGCTGAGTGTTATTCTTGAGAAGGGACGAGTAGTTTCGTGATCTAGTGCGCATGACGGGAACGGGCCATGTCTGGGCTTTCCTGACGTGTTCAAGAGGGAGGTACGCGGTCTTGGTTGCTTAGCAGCGCCAAGTTGCGTGCTTCTCTGAGCACAGAAGGAAATCCCCATATTGAAAGACGGACCTGATTTCGCGCTTGCGCCGATCCATGATCCGACCTGAAGGATGTATAATGACGTAAAAGCAGGAGAGGAAATGACCAGACGCCGTTATATGACCCGGTATAGAACGTATCTAGTGATTTTATTGGATACTGGTTCCTATATATAGGCTTACCAGAGCTAACTAAGGCCACGCCTCCTGACGAAGAAGCGGTGAAACGTGCTTTGAGGCGGCAGGCCTGGGGGGACTCTTTCATTGCATTAATCTAGATGTAAGTACGGACATCAGTGTAAACTGTCACTTTATGTTGTATGCACTTTAGCACTTTGGGAGATATAGTAGGATGATTATTGGGATGATATTGAAGATGTTCTCACTATGACATGTGAATTCCTTTCTTTGTGAAGGACTTTAATTTTATTAATTAGTGGGAGTTGTGTATTTCAGCAATAGCATCTACTTAGGTGTCGCCTAATGATATATGCACATCATGTTCCATTGATTTATTATATAGCATGATAATTCCCTCTATTATTTAGCCTGCTTAGTGAGTTGCTCTGTCAATGTATGTGTTTTAAATATTGATATTATAAAATTGTTGATTTTTATTCCAAAAATACTCTTTGACCTGTGGTACTTTAATTAGTATAAGGGTGTTTCATGAAGTATATACACATCAGTAGCAGTATTGCCTATACAATGGGGAAAAAAAGTATTTAGTCAGCCACCAATTGTGCAAGTTCTCCCGCTTAAAAAGATGAGAGAGGCCTGTAATTGACATCATATGTAGACCACAACGATGAGAGTTAAAATGAGAAAACAAATCCAGAAAATCACCTTGTCTGATTTGTCAAGATTTATTTTACAAATTATGGTGGAAAATAAGTATTTGGTCATGCAAAAACATACAAGATTTCTGGCTCTCACAGACCTGTAACTTCTTCTTCAAGAGGCTCCTCTGTCCTCCACTCATTATCTGTGGTAATAGCACCTGTTTGAACTTGTTTTCAGTATAAAAGACACCTGTCCACAACCTCAAACAGTCACAATCCAAACTCCACTATGGTGAAGACCAAAGAGCTGTCGAACGACAGCAGAAACAAAATTGTAGCCCTGCAACAGGCTGGGAAGACTGAATCTGCAATAGGCAAGTAGCTTGGCGTAATGAAATCAACTGTGGAAGCAATAATAATAAAATGGAAGACATACAAGACCACTGATAATCTCCCTTGATCTGGGGCTCCAAGCAAGATGTCACCCCAAGGAGTCAAAATGATTACAAGAACGGTGAGCAAAAATCCCAGAATCACACGGGGGGACCTAGTGAATGACCTGCATAGAGCTGGGACCACCGTAACAAAGGCTACCATCAGTAACACACTACGCCGCCAGGGACTCAGATCCTGCAGTGCCAGACATGTCCCCTTGCTTAAGCCAGTACATGTCTGGGCCCATCTGAAGTTTGCTAGAGAGCATTTGGATTATCCAGAAAAGTATTGGGAGAATGTCATATGGTCTGATGAAACCAAAGTAGAACTGTTTAGTAGAAACAAAACTCGTTGTGTTTGGAGGATACAGAATGCTGAGTTGCATCCAAAGAACACCATACCTACTGTGAAGCATGGGGGTGGCAACATCACCCTTTGGGCTGTTTCTCTGCAAAGGGACCAGGACGACTGATCTGTGTACATGAAAGAATGAATGGGGCCATGTACCGTGAGATTTTGAGTGCAAACCTCCTTCCATCAGCAAGGGCATTGAAGATGAAACGTGGATGGGTCTTTCAGCATGATAATGATCTCAAGCACACCACCAGGGCAACGAAGGAATTGGCTTCGTAAGAAGCATATGAAGGTCCTGGAGTGGCCTAGCCAGTCTCCAGATCTCAACCCTATAGAAAACCTTTGGAGGGATTTGAAAGTCCGTGTTGCCTAGCAACAGGCCTAAAACATCACTGCTCTAGAGGAGATCTGCATGGAGGAATAGACCAACATACCACCAACAGCGTGTGTCAACATTGTGAAGACTTACAGAAAACGTTTGACCTCTGTCATTGCCGACAAAGGATATATAACAAAATATTGAGATGAACTTTTGTTAATGACCAAATACTTATTTTCCACCAAATTTGCAAAATAAATGTTGCCAAATCAGACAAGGTGATTTTCTGGATTTGTTTTCTCATTTTGACTCTCATAGTTGTGGTCTGCCTATGTCACTTACAGGCCTCTCTCATCTTTTTAAGTGGGAGAACTTGCACAATCGGTGGCTGACTAAATACTTTTTTCCCCACTGTATAATGTATATGAGACTGCTGTATATACATTATATAGCTGATACTGTGATTATATACAGCAGTAGAAGCCAGTATCACTTATATATTGCATATACAGCAGTATATATACATTATATATTGGCGATACTGTTACTGACATGCAGCGTCGGACTGGAGTACCTTGGGCCCACCAGAGAAAAATCATTCTTGGGGCCCACCATCATACTTCCCAACTTTGAAGAAGGGAAAGAGGGACAAAGGCTGCAGCTCGCTGTGCCTGCTGCAGCAAATTTTAGGCCACGCCACGTTGCACCACAGACTGTCCAGGAGTTGGTGGATGCTTTAGTCCAGATGTGGGAGGAGATCTGTCAGGAGACCATCTGCCGTGCTCATCAGGAGCATGACCAGACATTGTAGGGAGGTCATACAGCATACCTCCCTACTTTTGAAGACAGGAAAGAGGGACAAAGGCTGTGGCGCGCGTAGCGCGTTGCGGCAAATTTTAGGCCATGCCCTGACCACACCCATTTCACAACTAATCACACCCATGTCCACGCCCCAACCGCACCCATTTAGCACTACTGATCACACTGACTGGTACTGGAGGCACAGTGGCTGGCATTATGGGCACAGTGGCTGGTACTGAGGAAAAGAAAGAAAGAGCAGCGAGAGAGAAAGAAAGGAGAGAGAGAATGAACAAACAGAAAGAAAGAGAGGAAAGAAAGAGAGAGAAAGAAAGAACAGAGAGAGAAAAAAAGAACAGGGAGCGAGAAAGAAAGAACAGAGAAAGAAAGAACAGAGAGAGAAAGAAAGAACAGAGAGCGAGAAAGACTAGAGAGAGCAAAAGAAAGAATAGAGAGAGAGAAATAGAGAGAGAAAGAAAGAAAGAATAGAGAAAGAAGGAAAAGAGAGAAAGAAAACAGAGAGAAAGAAAGAAAGGGGGGAAAGAAAGAAAGAAAGAACAGAGAGAAAGAGGTGAAAGAACAGAGAGAGAGAAAGAAAACACAGAGCAAGAAAGAAAGAACACAGAGCGAGAAAGAAAGAACAGAGAAAGAGAGAAAGTATAGAGAGAGAAAGAAACAATAGAGAAAAAGAATAGAGAAAGAAAGAATAGAAAGAAAGAAGAGATAGAAAGAGTAGAGAGAGAGAAAGAATAGAGAGAGAAAATAAGAGAGAAATAGAGAGAAAGAAATAGAGAGAGAGAGAAAGAATAGAAAGAAAGAATAGAGATAAAGAATAGAGAGAAAGAATAAAGAAAGAAAGAATAGAGAGAGAGAATAGAGAGAAAAAAGAAAGAATAGAGAGAGAAAGAAAGAATAGAGAGAGAAAGAAACAATAGAGAGAATGAAAGAATAGAGAGAAAGAATACAGAGAGAAAGAAAGAACAGAGGAGAGAGAAGAAAGAAAAAGAAAGAAAGAAAGAACAGAGAGAAAGGAAGGACAGAAATAAAGAACAGAGAGAAAAAAAAGAACAGAGAGAAAAAGAAAAAAGGGGGAATGAAAGAACAGAGAGTGAGAAAGAAAGGACAGAGAGAGAAAGAAAGAACAGAGAAAGAAAGAAACAAAGAGAGCAAGAAAGAAAGATTAGAGAGGGAAAGAAAGAACAGAGAGAAAGAAACAGAAAGAGAAAGATTCTATAAAAATACTACAGCAGCCCGGCTTCCATTGTAGTGCCCACCTGAGCCTCCCGATGCAGGACATATCATGATCCGCTCACATGGCTGACATCCCCGATTCCAAGGCGATCCCGATATCCGCGCTGTCGGAGGAGGACACGGTGATGGATCTGAAGCATTCCCTGAAGTGCCTCCATGGTTCCGTCACAATCTCCTCCCGAAATTACCTCATTTCTGGTCAGCTTCCAAAACGTCACTTCCGGTAGAACGTCACGTGCGAATGTTAAAGTGCTCCTCGGGGCTCCACCGTGTACAGTCATGGCCAAAAGTTTTGAGAATTACACAAATATTATATTTTCACATGATCTGCTGCCCTCTGGTTTTTATGTGTGTTTGACAGATGTTTTTATCACAGACAGAAATATAATAATTGCAAACATATGAGTAACAAAAGCTTATATTGACAGTTAGAATGAGTTAATGCAGCAAGTCAATATTTGCAGTGTTGACCCTTCTTCTTCAGGACCTCTGCAATTCTCCCTGGCATGCTCTCAATCAACTTCTGGACCAAATCCTGACTGATAGCAGTCCATTCTTGCACAATCAATGCTTTCATTTTGTCAGAATTTTTAGGTTTTTGTTTGTCCACCCATCTCTTGATGATTGACCACAAGTTCTCAATGGGATTAAGATCTGGGGAGTTTCCAGGCCATGGACCCAAAATCTCTATGTTTTGTTCCCTGAGCCATTTAGTTATCACTTTTGCTTTATGGCAAGGTGCTTCATCATGCTGGAAAAGGCATTGTTGATCGCCAAACTGCTCTTGGAGGGTTGGGAGAAGTTGCTCTTGGAGGACATTCTGGTACCATTCTTTATTCATGGCTGTGTTTTTAGGCAAGACTGTGAGAGAGCCGATTCCCTTGGCTGAGAAGCAACCCCACACATGAATGGTTTCAGGATGCTTAATAGTTGGCATGAGACAAGACTGGTGGTAGCGCTCACCTTGTCTTCTCCGAATGAGGCGTTTTCCTGATGTACCAAACAATCGAAAAGGGGATTCATCAGAGAAAATAACTTTACCCCAGTCCTCAGCAGTCCACTGCCTGTACCTTTTGCAGAATATCAGTCTGACCATGATGTTTTTTTCTGGAGAGAAGTGGCTTCTTTGCTGCCCTCCTTGAGACCAGGCCTTGCTCCAAGAGTCTCCGCCTCACAGTGCGTGCAGATGCACTCACACCTGCCTGCTGCCATTCCTGAGCAAGCTCTGCACTGCTGGTAGCCCGATCCCGCAGATGAAACACTTTTAAGAGACGGTCCTGGCGCTTGCTGGTCTTTCTTGGGCGCCCTGAAGCCTTTTTGGCAACAATCGAACCTCTCTCCTTGAAGTACTTGATGATGCGATAGATTGTTGACTGAGGTGCAATCTTTCTAGCTGCGATACTCTTCCTGTTAGGCCATTTTTGTGCATTGCAATGATGACTGCACGTGTTTCTTTAGAGATAACCATGGTTAACAGAAGAGAAACAATGATGTCAAGCACCAGCCTCCTTTTAAAGTGTCCAGTGGTGTCATTCTTATTTAATCATGACAGATTGATCTCCAGCCATGTCCTCATCAACACCCACACCTGTGTTAATGGAGCAATCACTGAAAAGAGGTTAGCTGGTCCTTTTAAGGCAGGGCTGCAATGATGTTGAAATGTGTTTTGGGGGATAAAGTTCATTTTCTAGCCAAATATTGACTTTGCAAGTAATTGCTGTTAAGCTAATCACGCTTTATAACATTCTGGAGTATATGCAAATTGCCATTAGAAAAAGTGAAGCAGTACACTTTGTAAAAATTAATATTTGTGTCATTCTCAAAACTTTTGGCCATGACTGTACTCCTGTGTGCGCGGGAAAAGTAAGCTCCTGGCCTGGACAGCGGGGCAGACTCTCAAAATCGGGACTGTCCCGCTGGATTTGGGACGATTGGGAGGTATGAATGCTCCCCACCACACACCTTGTACACGCACGGCTCCGCACAGCTCATACACACATAGTTCTGCTCCGTACACCTTGCACACACACGACTCCACTCAGTACACACATGGCTACACTCCGTAAACCTTGTACACAGATGGCTCTGCTCCGCTCCGTATACAAACTGCTCAGCTCCGTACACTTCGTACACACAGGTCTCCGTTTCGTACACCCCGTACACACGCGGCTCCGCTCCGTACACACACGGCACCGTAAACTTCATACACACAGGGCACCATTCTGTACACTTTGTACACACACGGCTCTGCTCCGCACACCCCATACACATGTGGTTTCGCTCCGTACACTTTGTACACACACGACTCCGCTCCGCAGACCCCATACACATGCGGCTCCGCTCCGTACACTTTGTACACACACAGCTCCGCTCCACACACCCCATACACATGCGGCTCCGCTCACGGACACGGGACCTCCATATACAGTGATGGATACATGGCCCCCATACACAGTGACCAACAGAAACTGGCCCCATACACAGTGATGGACGGACACGCATACACAGTGATGATCAGATACTGGCCCCCATACAGTGATGGAGAACACGGGCCCCCCATACACCGTGACAAACAGACACTGGCCCCCATACTCTGTGATGGATGGACACGGGGCCACCGTACACAGTGACGAACAAATACTGGCCCCCATACACAGTGATGGACGGACGCGGGGCCCCTATACACAGTGATGGATGGACACGAGGCCCCCATACACAGTGACAAACAGACACTGGCCCCCATACACAAACAATTTCCCAATAGGGCAACGCTCAGGTTTATCCTCCTGACACCCTTCCAGAGCCAGTCTCAAATTTGGCGAGATGGCGGAAAGAACTACACCCTCTTTCAAAATAACAGTAGGATCAGATAACTCAGGAGAGTCCGCAAAGAAACTCCTCGAGAGGGCATCCGCCTTAACATTCTTAGTGCCAGGAAGAAAAGAAACCACAAAATTAAAATGTGTGAAAAACAAGGCCCACCTGGCCTGTCTAGGATTAAGTCGCTTGGCTGATTCGAGATATACCAGATTCTTATGGTCCGTGAGGACCACCACCTGATGTTTGCCTCCTTCCAGCCAATGTCTCCACTCTTCAAAGGCCCACTTCATGCACAATAACTTCCGATTACCCATGTCATAATTACGTTCAGTTGGAGAAAATTTTCGAGAGAAAAAGGCACAAGGGTTACTTTTCGAGGTCTCTGGATATTTTTGGGACAAAACGGCACCTGCCCCAATTTCAGAGGCATCAACCTCCACCTGAAATGGCAGAGAAACATCAGGCTGCCGTAGAACAGGAGCAGAAGTGAATCTCTGCTTAAGTTCCTGAAACGCAGAGACTGCCTAAGGAGGCCAATTCACCACATCAGAACCCTTTTTGATCAAATCAGTCAATGGTTTAACAATACCAGAGAAATTACCAATAAATTTACGATAAAAATTGGCAAAACCCAAAAATCTCTGAAGAGCCTTTAATGAAGTAGGTTGGACCCAATCACAGATGGCCTGAACCTTGACCGGGTCCATTTCAATAGCAGACGGAGACAAAATGAATCCCAGAAATGAGACCTTCTGTACGCCAAAAAGACACTTTGATCCCTTCACATACAGTGCATTCTCTCTCAAAATCTGGAACACAGTCTGAACATGGTTCACATGAGAGTCCCAGTCATTGGAAAAAATCAAGATATCATCCAAATAAACAATCATAAATTTATCCACAAAATCCCTGAAAATATCATTCATGAAGGATTGGAAGACGGAAGGAGCATTAGTGAGCCTAAAGGGCATCACTAGGTACTCAAAATGCCACTCTGGGGTATTAAACGCCGTCTTCCATTCATCCCCGTGCTTAATGCGAATAAGGTTATACGCCCCCCTGAGGTCAAGCTTGGTAAACCAACTAGCACTTTTAACCCTGGAAAACAGGTCAGAAATCAAGAGTAACGGATATTGATATTTCACAGTGATCTTATTCAAGAGACGATAATCAATACACGGCCTCAATGAACCATCCTTTTTGGCCACAAAGAAAAAAACGGCACCCAAGGGTGAAGAGGATGGTCTGATATGACTCCTTGATATAAGATTGCATCGCATCGTGTTCAGGTACAGACTAGTTAAAAAGGCGACCTTTAGGAAATTTACCACCAGGCACTAATTCAATAGCGCAATCATAGCTCCTGTGAGGGGCAAGGATGCAGATTTACTTTCACTAAATACATCCGAAAAATCAGTCAAAAAGTCAGGAACATCCTGAGACTGGGGAGAGGCAGAAAAAACAGGAGTGTCGGCATTAACACATTGGCAGCCCCAACTGGTCACAGACACAGATTTCCAATCCAAAACAGGATTATGAGACTGTAACCAAGGGAAACCTAGTACAATAATGTCATGCAGATTATACAGCACCAGAAATTTGCAACTCTCCTGATGATCTGGTTCAACCCTCATTATCACCTGAGTAGAAAACTGGGGTTTATTCTCCGCCAAAGGGGTAGAATCAATGCCCAGTAGGGGAATAGACTTCCGCAGGGGTATCATGGGAAACCCACAACATTTGGCAAAGTCAAAATCCATCAGGTTAATAGCTGCTCCTGAATCAACAAAAGCCTGAGCAGAAAATGTGGACAGGGAGCAAATCAGGGTAACAGTCAACAGAAATTTAGTCTGAACACTACCCAAGACAACTGAGCGTGCAAAACATCTTCCCCGCTTAGGGCAGACTGAAATAGCATGAGAGGCGTCACCACAGTAGAAACATAATCCATTGCGCTTTCGAAACTCATGACGCTATGCCCCAGAAGTCACTCTATCACACTGCATGGGCTCAGAAGCTGGCTCACAAGGCAACACTATCTCACGCATACCTCTGCGCTCACGCAAACATCTGTCAATTTGAATAGCCAATGACATAGAATCATTGAGACCAGAGGGAGCAGGGAATCCCACCATAACATCCTTTACATTCTCTGACAGCCCCTTCCGAAAAAGGGCTGCCAAAGCATCATCATTCCATTTGGTCAGGACTGCTCACTTTCGGAATTTCTGACAGTACAACTCAGCGTCTTCAAGACCCTGATTTAATGCCAACAAGGTTTTTTCAGCTTGATCAGTGACATTAGGTTCATCGTACAATAACCCCAGAGCCAGAAAAATTGCATCAATATCATTCAAAACAGGATCCCCAGGTGTCAGGGAAAAAGCCCAATCCTGAGGATCACCGAGAGATGACTGTAGCGCCAGCGTCCTCTGCCAGACAGGGACGCTGTTCCCCTGCGCCAGCGTCCTCTGCCAGGCAGGGACGTCGCTCCCCTTACCTTCACACAGCGTCCTCCTTCCGCCCTGCTGGGGCTGCGCGCTCCTTCCCTGCCACTGGGCTTAGGGCGCGCGCGCGTGCACGCCCCGCTTTTAAATGGGCCGCGCGCATCTTTCAAAAAAGGTCCCCGGCCAATGCCGGAGGACTCCACCCTATATAAAGTACTTCCTCCTTAATGGAGGTGCCCGAGCAATGTTGTTGTTGCACTGTTTACTCTGCTTCAGCCCTCAGGGTCCGTTACCAGTTACCTGCCTGTTTCCTGCCAGTTTGCTGTCTGCTACCTGCCCGCAAGCCTGCCTGGAGGTTCGGCCGTCACATGCGGTGACCATCGGCAATTCCAGAGACTCTCGCCTGCTCACTTGGGGGCGCTCATCTGCCATCTGCCTGCAAGCCTACCTGGAGGTTCGGCCATCACCTGCGGTGTCCATCGGCTGTTCCAGAGACTCTCGCCTGCTCACTTGGGGGCGCTCATCTGCCATCTGCCTGCAAGCCTACCTGGAGGTTCGGCCATCACCCGCGGTGTCCATCGGCTATTCCAGAGACTCTCGCCTGCTCACTTGGGGGCGCTCATCTGTCATCTGCCTACCGGGAGGCTCCACCGTCTCAGGTCGTATATACCTGTCCATTCAGAGACTGCCCCGGCCCCTTGCCTGCCTGTTTATCCAGAGACTGCCCCGGTCACTTGCCGTGACTACCTGCCTGTCTACCCAGAGACTGCCCCGGTCACTTGCCGTGACTACCTGCCTGTCTACCCAGAGACTGCCCCGGTCACTTGCCGTGACTACCCGCCTGTTTATCCAGAGACTGCCCCGGTCACTTGCCGTGACTACCTGCCTGTCTACCCAGAGACTGCCCCGGTCACTTGCCGTGACTACCCGCCTGTCTATCCAGAGACTGCCCCGGTCACTTGCCGTGACCTCCCACCTGTCTGTCCAGAGACTGCCCCCGTCACTTGCAGTGACTTCCTGTCCGTCTCCCCGGGCGCCACCCGCTCCTTTACAAGGAAAGCCTCCTTGTATAATAAAGCTCAGAGGTTCCGCCTCCCAGACCCGTTACAGTTTGCTCGGGCCATGGAACCCGGTGGCACCCAAACTCCCTCGCTCTCTGACCTGTGTCATGAACTGTCTCGTCAGAGGTCTCAACAGGAGTCCATCCTGGGTCACCTGCGGAATGTTAATTCCCGCCTGGACACCCTGACTACTTCACCAGCAACCACCGCGGGCGCCATGACTCGCAATCCGGCAGTTCCGCTGCTTACCTATTCCGTGGTTTCCGTTCCTGGACCTCGACTTTCAGCTCCTCCTCGGTTTGGAGGCGACCCTGCTCTGGCTCGGGGTTTCATTAACCAGTGCACCCTGCATTTTGAACTCCTGGCACACCAGTTTAACTCCGACCGGGCCAAAATTACCTTCATCATGTCCCATCTCACCGGAGAGGCCCTGGCCTGGCTAAATCCTCTTTGGGAGAGAGAAGATCCTCTGGTGTCTGACCTGTCTGCTTTTCTCTCAGCCTTCCGGAAGGTATTCGACGAACCCGGATGGAAGACCTCCTCTGCATCATCTCTGCTGCGTCTCCGTCAGGGAAGTCTCACCGTGGGTCAATATGCCATACGGTTCCGTACCCTTGCCTCGGAGCTGGCTTGGGATAATGACGCTCTGATATCTGTCTTCTGGGAGGGTCTGTCCGGCCGTATTAAAGATGAACTTGCCGGTCGGGACATTCCAACCTCTCTCGATGACCTAATAACTCTTGCCAATCGAATTGATCTACGGTTCCAGGAGCGCGCTAAAGAGGTCACCCGTGAGAGAAGGTTTCCTCGTCTAGCTCCTTCTTTTCAGAGACCTGTAACTCCTTCCGTTTCTCCTCAGGTACACTCTTCTGAGCCTATGCAAGTCGACCAGACCAAGATGGTCAAAGCCCGTCAGGACTTACGTCGTGCCGAGGGGAGTTGCTTCTACTGTGGCAGTAAGGAGCACCGGATCCGTACCTGCCCAGAGAGGTTGGGAAACGCCTGTGTCTAGGTTCGCTCGGAGAGGTCCACCTAGACAAAAATAAATCCTCTTCATCTCTGCTGCTGTCAGTCTCAATTCTCCTCGGTGAGAACCGTTATTTCGAACTAGCCCAACTTGATTCTGGAGCAACCGGGAATCTTGTTTCACAGGCTCTAGTAGAAAAATATCGCATTCCTACCAAACCTCTGGTTGAACCAGTATCTGTTGCTGCTGTGGATGGGGGTCTCCTACCACGTCCCATCCAACTTATCACTGAAGCCATAACCCTGCAGGTGGGAATGTTGCATTCTGAGAGCATCTCGTTTCATGTTCTGCCTGGACTCTCTCACGCTTTCTTACTAGGTCTGCCTTGGCTCCAAAAGCATGCACCCGTGCTCGACTGGCAGACTGGAGAGATCCTTCACTGGGGACAGGACTGTCATAAAACGTGTTTGGTTCCTGTTCATCCCGTCCATCCTTCTCCTACACCGACTAATCTACCAGGGCTCCCGATTCCATATTGGTCATTCGCTGATGTCTTTAATAAAAAGGAAGCAGAGACATTACCCCCTCACAGACCGTATGATTGCCCGATCGACCTGCTACCCGGTACTACGCCTCCCCGTGGGCGTATTTACCCATTGTCCGCTGCTGAGACCAGGTCGATGTCCGAATATATCGAGGAGAATTTGGCCAAGGGATTCATCCGGAAATCCACCTCCCCAGCGGGAGCAGGTTTCTTCTTCGTAAAAAAGAAAGACGGCTCTCTCCGTCCCTGTATTGACTACAGAGGCCTAAATTTGATCACGGTGAAGAATAAGTACCCTCTTCCGCTCATTCCAGAATTGTTTGATCGTCTGAGGGGGGCTAGAATCTTCACCAAACTGGATCTTCGTGGGGCATATAACCTAGTCCGTATCCGTCGGGGAGATGAATGGAAGACGGCATTCAACACCCGGGACGGCCACTACGAGTATTTGGTGATGCCCTTTGGTCTCTGTAATGCTCCAGCAGTCTTTCAGGAGTTGGTCAATGACATCTTCCGGGACCTTCTGTACTCCTGCATTGTGGTGTACCTAGACGACATCTTGGTCTTCTCTCCGGATCTCCAGTCTCACCGGAGGGATGTTCGTCAGGTTCTGCTCAGGCTCAGGCAAAATCACCTCTTCGCCAAATATGAGAAGTGCCTCTTTGAGCAGACCTCGCTTCCGTTTTTGGGCTACATCATTTCTCAGACAGGCCTACGAATGGATCCGGAGAAACTGTCTGCCATCGAGAAATGGCCCCGACCGGAGGGGTTGAAGGCCATTCAGCGGTTCCTGGGATTCGCCAATTATTACCGCCTTTTCATACCGCACTTCTCTTCCCGGACGGCTCCAATCTCCGCGCTCACCCGCAAGCATGCTAATCCCAAACAGTGGACGCCCGAAGCAGAGGAGGCCTTTCTTTCTTTAAAACAGGCCTTCTCTTCCGCTCCAGTGCTGCATCGCCCGGACGGCAACAAGCAGTTCTTCCTGGAGGTGGACGCTTCCTCTTCTGGAGCCGGAGCGGTACTTACTCAAAAATCTTCATCCGGGAGGATGGTATCTTGCGGCTTCTTCTCCAAACTCTTCTCCTTTTCAGAGCGCAATTACTCCATAGGAGACCGAGAGTTATTGGCCATCAAGCTGGCATTGGAGGAGTGGCGTTACCTACTCGAGGGGGCTCTTCATCCGGTAATCATTTACACTGACCACAAAAATCTGGCTTACCTCCAGCATGCCCAGAGACTTAACCCTCGCCAAGCCCGGTGGTCCTTGTTTTTTGCCCGCTTTGATTTTCTCTTACATTTTTGCCCGGCCGACAAGAACATCAAGGCGGACGCCTTGTCCCGGTCCTTCCTGGTGTCGGATCTCGAGGAGGAACCTAAACATATCATCGATCCCGCCAGAGTGATGCAGGTGGCTCCCGTGAGTTTAAATCGTCTCCCTCCTGGTAAGACGTTCGTATCGGTAACCGATCGGGAGAGAATCCTACACTGGGGTCATTCGTCTAAACTAGCTGGCCACGCTGGTCAGAAAAAGACCCTCCAGCTCATTACTCGGCATTACTGGTGGCCTACCCTGCACAAGGACGTAATAGACTTTGTTTCTGCCTGTGTCTCCTGTGCCCGCAACAAAGTTCCAAGACACCTGCCTGCCGGCCGTCTTCTTCCGCTTCCTGTACCCGCTGCCCCCTGGCAGCATATAGCCATGTACTTCATAACAGATCTGCCCGTCTCTGCCGGTTGTACGGTCATTTGGGTGGTCGTTGACCGATTTTCCAAGATGGCTCACTTCATTCCCCTGCCAGGGCTTCCGTCTGCACCCGAGTTGGCTAAAGACTTTATCCGCCACATCTTCCGTCTTCATGGTCTGCCTCGTCACATTGTGTCGGATCGTGGGGTACAGTTCACCTCACGTTTCTGGAGAGCCACTTGTAAGTTGCTAGACGTCACCTTGGATTTCTCCTCCGCTTACCACCCACAGTCCAATGGACAAGTCGAGCGAATCAATCAGAATCTGACCAGTTATCTCCGACACTTCGTTAATGCCCACCATTCTGACTGGGTGGATCTCCTGCCTTGGGCCGAATTCTCTTACAACAATCACGAGAGCGAATCTTCCTCCAAATCTCCGTTTTTTGTAGTCTTCGGTCAACACCCTCGGATCCCTGTTCCTGTCTCCATCTCTGTGGACAATCCAGCTGCGGAATCTCTGGTTAACGAATTTTCCTCCATATGGGAGAGTACCCGGTCCGCACTCATTCTGTCATCCGAGCGCATGAAGAAACATGCTGACAAAAAACGTCTGGATCCTCCTCAATTCCGTCCGGGGGATAAGGTCTGGCTTTCGTCCAAGTATGTCCGGCTCAAGATTCCTTCCTACAAGTTAGGCCCTCGGTTCATCGGTCCTTTTGAGTTCATCAGTCAGATCAACCCGGTGTCCTATAAATTGAAACTCCCGGCCAATTTCCGGATTCCTAACTCCTTCCATGTATCTCTCCTCAAACCGGTGGTACTTAACTCTTTTGTCAAGTCTACAGGTACACCTCCTGCTTCAGTGTCTGCTGAAGACGAATTTGAGGTAGAGAACATTCTGGCCACCAAAAGGGTAGGAAGAAAGACCTATTTTCTGGTGGATTGGAAGGGGTTTGGTCCTGAGGAGAGAACGTGGGAGCCTCGGAGAAAACATCCATGCCCCTCTCATCTTAGCTAAATTTCTTTCTGGCCTAAAAAAGGGGGGGCCTAAAGGGGGGGGTACTGTAGCGCCGGCGTCCTCTGCCAGGCAGGGACGCTGTTCCCCTGCGCCAGCGTCCTCTGCCAGGCAGGGACGTCGCTCCCCTTACCCTCACACAGCGTCCTCCTTCCGCCCTGCTGGGGCTGCGCGCTCCTTCCCTGCCACTGGGCTTAGGGCGCGCGCGCGCGTGCACGCCCCCGCTCTTAAAGGGGCCGCGCGCATCTTTCAAAAAGGTCCCCGGCCAATGCCGGAGGACTCCACCCTATATAAAGTACTTCCTCCTTAATGGAGGTGCCCGAGCAATGTTGTTGTTGCACTGTTTACTCTGCTTCAGCCCTCAGGGTCCGTTACCAGTTACCTGCCTGTTTCCTGCCAGTTTGCTGTCTGCTACCTGCCCGCAAGCCTGCCTGGAGGTTCGGCCGTCACATGCGGTGACCATCGGCAATTCCAGAGACTCTCGCCTGCTCACTTGGGGGCGCTCATCTGCCATCTGCCTGCAAGCCTACCTGGAGGTTCGGCCATCACCTGCGGTGTCCATCGGCTGTTCCAGAGACTCTCGCCTGCTCACTTGGGGGCGCTCATCTGCCATCTGCCTGCAAGCCTACCTGGAGGTTCGGCCATCACCCGCGGTGTCCATCGGCTATTCCAGAGACTCTCGCCTGCTCACTTGGGGGCGCTCATCTGTCATCTGCCTGCTAGCCTACCGGGAGGCTCCACCGTCTCAGGTCGTATATACCTGTCCATTCAGAGACTGCCCCGGCCCCTTGCCTGCCTGTTTATCCAGAGACTGCCCGGTCACTTGCCGTGACTACCTGCCTGTCTACCCAGAGACTGCCCCGGTCACTTGCCGTGACTACCTGCCTGTCTACCCAGAGACTGCCCCGGTCACTTGCCGTGACTACCCGCCTGTTTATCCAGAGACTGCCCGGTCACTTGCCGTGACTACCTGCCTGTCTACCCAGAGACTGCCCCGGTCACTTGCCGTGACTACCCGCCTGTCTATCCAGAGACTGCCCCGGTCACTTGCTGTGACCTCCCACCTGTCTGTCCAGAGACTGCCCCCGTCACTTGCAGTGACTTCCTGTCCGTCTCCCCGGGCGCCACCCGCTCCTTTACAAGGAAAGCCTCCTTGTATAATAAAGCTCAGAGGTTCCGCCTCCCAGACCCGTTACAATGACAATTTGAACCTGCTGTGCTGTGTTCCCTGAGGACTTAGGCTTTAAGGCAAAAAACAACTTAGTTATTTTTGAAATTCAGAAATTTAGACCGATCCCCCAAAAACAAATCTGGCATGGGAATCCTAGGTTCCACAATCGCAACCTAGCAAGATAGGTAGCAATACTTCGAACCTCAGTGGCAAGCTGATCCACATGGCCAGAAAACTGTGCAAGCTCCATTGAGAGAAAAAAAAATCCTCCTCACCACCCAGAGAGAAAGAGGGAAAAAATGCAACAAACAGGAAAAAAAAATCTCTGACAACTCTGACAACTTTTTTTTTTTCTTTCCACACTATTTTTCCCTTCTGTGAGTACCATATAATTTTCAGTTTGGGCCGGTGATACTGTTGTGTTTTGGTAGCTGAGGAGAATACAAAAACGGCAATACACCAGAGAGGCTGGAACCTATTGGATTGCAGTAACCTGAACTAACTACACGACTAGAGGTAGCCGTGGAGCGTTCCTACGTTGATCCTAGACGCCTCGTCACAGCCTGAGAGATAACTACACCTAAAGGCAGAAAGATCAAAGCTATCTGCCACGGAGCAGATGCCCAAAGAAAATAGGAAGCCCCCAAACATGTAATGGCGGTTAGACAAGAAGAAGCACGGACACAGACAGAAAATAGAATGAGCAAACGCTGGGGCCCAATCTGTGTAGACAGAAAAGTACAGGAAAGGATACTCACTGCAATCCAAAAAAAACCCTAAAAAATACCAACTCTTCTTATTGCAAAAACACCTGAGATCACACGATCTCTGCCACCTAAATCAGATCTCTGGTGTA
The DNA here is from genome assembly GCA_033576555.1 of Oophaga sylvatica. Classification (NCBI taxonomy): domain Eukaryota; kingdom Metazoa; phylum Chordata; class Amphibia; order Anura; family Dendrobatidae; genus Oophaga; species Oophaga sylvatica. The sequence goes on along the minus strand of JARQOD010000002.1, from coordinate 448,447,252 downwards.
ACAAAACTAAGCCGCAACCACTGAAAAAACAGGAAAAAGCAAATGAACAAATAACAGTGGCTTCAGATAAACTGAAAGGAGCACAAGCCCCCGGAGGGGGCCTGGCTGACCTCCACAGAAGTGCAGGGAACAATGCAAAAAGCAAGCACAAAAATAAAAGCAGAAAATATCTTATCTGATAGCAGAAGATGCAGGCAAGACTCAGCAAACTTGCAAATGAACCAGGAACCACAATTGAGACAAGAACAATAGATCACCGGCAACCATCATGGGAGGGAACCTCCCTTATATCAGACCAGTCAGTGATCCCAGATTGTCATTCCTCGCTGAAAGGTTCAGTACTATCTGTAACCACCAGAGGGAGCCTCTGCTCAGAAACCATCTCTAGCACATTCATAACACTGGCCCCCATACTCAGTGATGGACGGACACGGGGCCCACTGTACACAGTGACGAACAAACACTGGCCCCCATACACAGTGATGGATGGACACGGGGCCCCCATACACAGTGATGAACAGACACTGGCCCCCATACACAGTGATAGACGGACACGGGGCCTCCATACACAGTGATGGACGGACACGAGGCCTCCATACACAGTGACGAACAGACACTGGCCCCCATACACAGTGATGAACAGACACTGGCCCACATACAGTGATGGACGGACACGGGGCCCCCTGTACACAGTGACGAACAAACACTGGCCCCCATACACAGTGATGGACGGACACGGGGCCCCCATACACAGTGATGAACAGACACTGGCCCCCATACACAGTGATGGACGGACACGAGGCCCCATACACAGTGACGAACAGACACGCCCCCATACACAGTGATGGACGGACACGCATACACAGTGATGAACAGACACTGGCCCCCATACAGTGATGGAGGACATGGGGCCCCCCATACACCGTGACGAACAGACACTGGCCTCCATACTCAGTGATGGACGGACACGGGGCCCCGTACACAGTGACTAACAAACACTGGCCCCCATACACAGTGATGGACAGACACGGGGCCCCCATACACAGTGATGAACAGACACTGGCCACCATACACAGTGATGGACAGACACGAGGCCCCCATACACAGTGACGGACGGATACGGGGCCCCCATACACAGTGACGGACGGACACAGGGCCCTCATACACAGTGACGGATGGACACGGGGCCCCCATACACAGTGACGGACAGACACGGGGCCCCATACACAGCGACGGATGAATAAAGGGCCCCCATAGACAGTGACGGACGGACATGGGACCCCCATACACACGGACGGACGTACCCGGGACCCCATACACAGTGACGGACACTGGCCCCCCATATACAGTGATGGACAGACACACACACTCCACAATGAGCTGCCATCACAGAGAACCAGAAATTCATCACTTATTCACTTAGTTAACAGTGTTTACCAGAAGCTGCCTGCAAAAATCTCCACAGCACAGAGCACTGCCCTACGACTGGAAGCCCCGCCCATCAGCCATTACCAGCCAATTGCAATTTAGTAAAAAGCACCAATAGCAGAAGAGGTCTTAACAGATTGTGCCTTTCTTTTGTGAAAAACGGGCTGTAATTGGTCGGACTCGGAGGCAGGCAATGGTGGTGGGTCGGTGAGTCAGTAATGCAGTGTGCTGCTGATATAGATAACTGCTGCTGGTGCTGGCAGGTGCTGTGACCCGAGTTATCATGTGCTGTGTTTGTGTCTGTGCTATGGAATGAGCGATAGTGTCAGTGTGACACTGTAGGAGATGGCTGCAGGCTGCAGCTTCTCTTACACTCTGATGCACACACTTCACAAAGCAGACGCAGATGGGTTAAGGAGACAGGCTGGGGGTGGGGCTTACCGGAGGTTTGTCCGGTGTCCGGTGCCTCAGTCCGACCCTGCTGACGTGTATATACGTTATATAGGTGACACTGCAGTGTGTGTGTGTATATATACAGTTGTGTTCAAAAGTTTACATACCCTGGCAGAATTTTTGGTTTCTTGGCCTTTTTCAGAGAATATGAATGATAACACCAAAACTTTTTCTCCATTCATGTTTAGTGGTTGGGTGAAGCCATTTATTGTGAAACTACTGTGTTTTCTCTTTTTAAATCATAATGACAACCCAAAACATCCAAATGACCCTAATCAAAAGTTTACATATCTTGGTGATTTTGGCCTGATAACATGCACAGAAGTTGACACAAATGGGTTTGAATGGCTACTAAAGGTAACATCCTCACCTGTGACCTGTTTGCTTGTAATCAGTGTGTGTGCATAAAAGCTGAGTTTCTGGGATCTAGACAGACTCTTGCTTCTTTCATCCAGCCATTGATGTTTCTGGATTGTGGGTCATGGGGAAAGCAAAAGAATTGTCAACGGATCTACGAGAAAAGGTAGTTGAACTGTATAAATCAGGAAAGGGATACAAAAAGATATCCAAGGAATTGGTAATGCCAGTCAGCAGCGTTCAAACTGTGATTAACAAAGGAAAAATCAGGGGCTTTGTAAAAATAAAACTACGGTCAGGTAGACCAACAAAAATGTCCACAACTGCCAGGAAAATTGTTCGGGATGCAAAGAAAAACCCACAAATAACATCAGCTGAAATACAAGACTCTCTGATAACTAGCAGTGTGGCTGTTTCAAGATGCACAATTAGGAGGCACTTGAAGAAAAATGGGCTGCATGGTTGCGTCGCCAGTAGAAAACAATTACTGTGCAAGTGCCACAAAGTATCTCGCCTACAATACGCAAAACAGCACAGAGACAAGCCTCAAAACTTCTAGAACAAGGTAATTTGAAGTGATGAGACCAAAATTGAACTTTTTGGCCACAATCATAAGCATTACATTTGGAGAGAGGTCAACAAGGCCTATGATGAAAGGAACACCATTCCTACTGTAAAGCAAAGAGGTGGATTGCTGATGTTTTGGTGATGTGTGAGCTACAAAGGCATAGGAAACTTTTTCAAAGTTAAAGGAAAGATGAATGCAGTAGGTTACCAGCAAATACTGGAGGCAAATTTTCACTCATGAGCCCAGAAGCTGCGCATGGGACGTACTTGGATGTTCCAACATGACAATGATCCAAAACACATGGTCAAGTCGACCTGTCATTAGTCACAGCAGAACAAAGTGAAGGTTCTGGAGTGGCCATCACAGTCTCCTGATCTCATCGGGCCCCATACGCCAGTCAGGGCATTATGGCGGCCCTGTTTGTCCATGCCAGTTAACAGGTTTGTATACGATGTGCTGACACGGTGGAATTCCACTCTGCACATGTTGCTGCAACTGTTGCAGTAGCAATGAGCCCTGATGCAGTATGTCATGTCGTGTAGCCTGGGCCAACACAGTACGGATGTGTCGCATATCACGTTTAAGAAGTGGGCATATTAAGGACCTCTGCACCCTTCTGTAGAGTTTCAAAATGGCTATTAAGATGGTTAGCGCTGACGATGCCATCATCAGCATCACTATTACGGTCATCTATATGCTGGAGCAGACTTAGCCTGCGGGAGGAGGTGGTGGTCCCAGAGGAAGAGGAGGAAGCAGAGGAGGATGCGGAAGGGATAACTGTTATGATTTGGTAGCCGAGTAGGACAGTTGCAAAAATAGCAAAGGCAACCAGACACCCAGAGAGGTTGGTAACGGATTGCAGACCCGTAAACTGACCGCACAACTAGAAGTACCCATGGGACGTACCTACGATAAACTAGACGCCTCGACACAGCCGGAGAGTTAACTAAGCCTAAAGAGAGAAAGGGGAAAGCTAACTGCCCCGGAGTAGAGCCCCAAAGGAAAAGGTAGCCCCCACACATATATTTGCGGTGAGACAAGTTGAAATACAAACACAGGCAGAAAATAGAAAAAGCAAATGCTGGGACCCAAAACTATCTAGATAGGATAGGACAGGAAAGATAACTGTCTGCAATCCGGCCAAACCCCTAAGAAAAATTCCAACAGTCTGATTTCCAAAAATACTGAGACCACACGATCTCTCCTCCGCTAGATCAGAACTCTAGTGTGAACTGGTTGCCAACCAGCAGATACTGAAATAACAGGGACTGAACAAATAAACAGTGATAAATGAGAAAACAGAGACCAGCACAGGCCCCAGCCAGGGAACCTGGCTGACCTCACTCAGAAGGGCAGAAAACCAAAGGAAAACAAAAGCTACAGAAACAAGCATTAAATCACTTATCTGAGAGTTGCAGGAAACAGCAGGAAGCAAGCTGACTTCCAAATGGGACCAGAAAGAACAACAAATCACCGGAGAAGATCATGGGTAGGTTACTCCCTTATATCTCCCCAGTCAATGCTACCTGATTGCCAATTGTCCCCAGCTGAAGGACTTCTGTTAGCAAAGGCAGCTTCATTACTATCAGCAGCCACCAGAGGGAGCCCAAACTCTGAAGTCAGATTCAGAGAGTTCACAACAGTACCCCCCCCCTTGAGGAGGGGTCACCGAACCCTCACCTGCGCCACCAGGCCGATCAGGATGAGCCCGGTGAAAGGCGCGAACCAATCTCTCAGCAAGAATGTCAGAAGCAAAAACCCAAAAATTGTCCTCCTGAATATAACCTTTCCACTTGACCAAGTACTGGAGTCTCCATCTAGACATACGAGAATCCAATATTTTCTTCACTTAATACTACAGATTGCCCTCAACCAAAACAGGCTCAGGGGGCGTAGCCATAGGAACTACTGGCTCAACAAACCTTTTCAATAAAGATTTATGGAATACGTTGTGAATCTTAAATGTCACTGGAAGAGTCAAACGGAAAGAAACGGGATTAAGGATTTCCAAGATCTTATAAGGTCCAATGAACCTTGGCTTAAATTTTGGAGATGCAACCCTTTATAGGTATTTTTTTTGAGGACAACCAAACCATGTCACCTACTTTAAACTGGGGACCATCAGTCCTATGCAGGGTGGCAAACCGTTGGGCCCTCTCCTGAGAGAGAGACAACTTATCCACTACTTGATCCCAAATCTGCTGCATTCTCTCTACCATAGAGTCAACACCTGGACAGACAGAAGCCTCCACCTGCCCCGAAGAAAACCAAGGATGAAACCCGAAATTGCAGAAAAAGGGGACATCAAAGTGGCAGAACTGGCCCTATTATTCAGAGCGAATTCAGCCAAGGGCAAAAAAGAGACCCAGTCATCCTGATCAGCAGACACAAAACATCTCAGATAAGTTTCCAAAGTCTGGTTTGTTCTCTCAGTCTGCCCATTGGTCTGAGGGTGAAACGCAGAGGAGAAAGACAACTGAATTCCCAGTTTAGAACAAAAGGCTCTCCGAAATCTGGAAACAAATTGGTCTCCTCTGTCAGACACAATGTTCTCCGGAATGCCGTGCAAACAAACCACCTGCCGAAAAAACAAGGGCACCAACTCGGAAGTGGCACAAGATGGATCATCTTGGAAAATCTATCACAGATCACCCAAATAACAGTCATTCTCTGAGCGACAGGGAGGTCGGAAATAAAATCCATAAAGATATGGGTCCATGGCCTCCTGGACACAGGCAGTGGCATTAACAGTCCACTAGAGCGAGAGCAGGGTTTGGACCGAGAACAAGTCCCATAGGACTGCACAAAATTCCTGACATCACGAGATAAAGTAGGCCACCAAAAGGACCGACTCACAAAACCTCTGGTACCAAAAATACCGGGATGACCAGCCAACGCAGAGCAATGAATTTCAGACATTACTTTATTCCTCCAATGGTCAGGGACAAACAATTTCCCCACAGGGCAACGTTCAGGTTTATCCCCCTGAAATTCCTCCAGGGCCAGTCTCAAATTGGGCAAGATACCGGAAAGAACCATACCCTCCTTCAGAATGGCAGTAGGCTCAGTCACCTCAGGAGAATCCACAAAGAAACTCCTAGAGAGGGCATCTCCTTCACATTCTTAGTGCCCAGGAGAAAGGAGACCACAAAATTAAAACGCGTGAAAAACAAGGCCCACCTGGCCTGTCTAGGATTTAGTTGCTTGGCTGATTCGAGATAGATCAGGTTCTTGTGGTCAGTGAGGACCACAACTTGATGTTTGGCTCTCTCCAACCAATGTCTCCACTCTTCAAAAGCCCACTTCATAGCCAATAATTCCGATTCCCCACATCATAATTACGTTCAGCTGGGGAAAATTTTCGAGAGAAGAAGGCACAAGGGTTACTGTTATGATATAGTAGCTGAGGAGAGCAGGTAAAAAAGGAAATACACCAGAGAGGTTGGAATCTATTGGATTGCAGTACCCTGACTAACCACCACAACTAAAGGCAGCCGTGGAGAATACCTACGTTGGTCCTAGACGCCTCGTCACAGCCTGAGAAGCTAACTACACCTAAAGACAGAAAGAGGAAAACTATCTGCCCCGGAGCAGATCCCCAAAGAACATAGAAAGCCCCCAAACATGTAATGGCGGTTAGACAAGAGGAAATACACAGACACAGACAGAAAATAGTATGAGCAAACGTTGGGGCCCAAACTTGCTAGATAGAAAAGGAAAGGAAGGACACTTACTGCAATCCCAAAAAACCCTAAAAAGAACCAACTCAACTAATTACAAAAACACCTGAGATCACACGACCTCTACCACCTAAATTAGTTCTCTGGTGTAACAAAACTAAACAGCAGCCACTGAAAAAACTGGAAAAAGCAAATGAACAAACAACAGTGGCTGAACTAAACTGAGAGAAGCACAAGCCCCCGGAGGGGACCCGGCAGACCCCCACAGAAGTGCAGGACAAAATGCAAAAAGCAAGCACCAAAAAACTAAAAGAAGAAAATGTCTTATCTGTTAGCAGGAGATGCAGGCACGAAACAGCAAGCTTAAAAGTGAACAGGAATCAAAGATGAGACCAGAACAATTGATCACCGGCAACCCTGATGGGAGGGAACCTCCCTTATATAAGACCAGTCAGTAACACCTGATCGCCAATCCTCACAATCCTCACTGAACAGTTCAGTACTGTTTGTAACTACCAGAGGGAGCTTCTGCTCAGAATTCATTTCTAGCACATTCACAACAGTACCCCCCCTTGAGGAGGGGTCACCGAACCCTCATTTGAGCAACCAGGTCGGTCAGGATGAGCTCTGTGATACGCACGGATGAGTCTCCTAGCATGGATGTCCGAAGCAAACACCCAAGAATTGTCCTCCTGACCATAACCTCTCCACTTAACCAAATACTGGAGTTTCCGTCTAGAAAAACGAGAATCCAATATTTTCTCAACCACATACTCCAGATTGCCCTCAACCAAAACAGGGTCAGGAGGCACAGCCATAGGAACCACTGGCTCGACAAACCTCTTCAATAAGGACTTGTGGAACACGTTATGGATCTTAAATGTCCCTGGAAGAAGTAAACGAAAGGAAACAGGATTAAGAATCTCCATGATCTTATAAGGTCCAATGAACCTAGGCTTAAACTTAGGAGATGCAACTCTCATAGGGATATTTCTTGAGGACAACCAGACCAAGTCCCCCACTTTAAACCGAGGACCATCAGTCCTATGCCGGTTAGCAAACCGCTGGGCCCTCTCCTGAGAGAGGGACAACCTCTCCACTACCTTGTCCCAAATCTGCTGCATACGCTCCACAACAGAGTCAACACCTGGACAGACAGAAGCCTCCGTCTGTCCTGAAGAAAATCGAGGGTGAAACCCAAAATTGCAGAAAAATGGAGACATCAAAGTGGCAGAGCTAGCCCTATTATTAAGAGCAAACTCAGCCAAAGGCAAAAAGAGACCCAGTCATCCTGATCAGCAGACACAAAGCATCTCAGATAAGTCTCCAATGTCTGGTTTGTTCTCTCAGTTTGTCCATTGGTCTGAGGATGAAAAGCCGAGGAGAAAGACAATTGAACACCAAGTTTAGAACAAAAAGTCCTCCAAAATCTGGAAACAAACTGGACTCCTCTGTCAGACACAATGTTCTCAGGAATGCCGTGTAACCGAACCACGTGCTGAAGGAACAAAGGCACCAATTCAGAGGAGGAAGGCAACTTAGGTAATGGCACAAGATGTATCATTTTGGAAAACCTATCACAAATCACCCAGATAACGGTCATTCTCTGAGAAACAGGGAGGTCGGAAATGAAATCCATAGAGATATGGGTCCATGGTCTCTTGGGCACAGGCAATGGCATCAACAAACCACTAGAGCGAGAGCAAGGCTTGGAGCGAGAGCAAGTCCCGCAGGACTGCACAAATTCCCTGACGTCACGAGACAAAGTAGGCCACCAAAAGGACCGACTCACCAAGTCTCTGGTACCAAAAATTCCGGGATGACCGGCCAATGCAGAACAATGAATCTCAGACATCACACTCTTTTTCCACCGGTCTGGGACAAACAATTTCCCAATAGGGCAGCGCTCGGGCTTATCCTCCTGACACCCTTCCAAAGCCAGTCTCAAATTGGGCGAGATGGCGGAAAGAACTACACCCTCTTTCAAAATAACAGCAGGATCAGGTAACTCAGGAGGGCATCCGCCTTAACATTCTTAGTGCCAGGAAGAAAGGAAACCACAAAATTAAAACGTGTGAAAAACAAGGCCCACCTGGCCTGTCTAGGATTAAGTCGCTTGGCTGATTCCAGATAAACCAGATTCTTATGGTCCGTGAGGACCACCACCTGATGTTTGGCTCCCTCCAGCCAATGTCTCCACTCTTCAAAAGCCCACTTCATGGCCAATAACTCCCGATTACCCACGTCATAATTACGTTCAATTGGAGAAAATTTTCGAGAGAAAAAGGCACAAGGGTTACTTTTAGAGGTCTCCGGATCTCTTTGGGACAAAACGGCACCTGCCCCAATTTCAGAGGCATCAACCTCCACCTGAAATGGCAGAGAAACATCAGGCTGCCGTAGAACAGGAGCAGAAGTGAATCTCTGCTTAAGTTCCTGAAACGCAGAGACTGCCTCAGGAGGCCAATTCACCACATCAGAACCCTTTTTGGTCAAATCAGTCAATGGTTTAACAATAACAGAGAAATTACCAATAAATTTACGATAAAAATTGGCAAAACCCAAGAATCTCTGAAGAGTAGAGTTGAGCGATACTTTCCGATATCCTAAAGTATCGGAATCGGAATGGTATCGCCGATATCACTAAAATATCGGCGATACCCGATACCGATACCAGAAGTCCCATGTAAGTCTATGGGAACAAAATATCGCAACTAAAAAAACCCCATTCTTTCCTTGTAAACACTAAATATACACACATAGAATACATTATATTATATACATGTCATTGTGACATATATATACATATATGTATAGTTTATACACTTCTACATAGTAAAATATCCTCTGATTCAATTGCCGGGTAAAGCCGGCTTCAGTGAAAAGACAGAAGCACCCGACATGAAATGACACTTGGTGTACATAGGGTTAACCATGTCTTTTCATGTCGTTTGCTATCTGATTTGCACAAACAATTAAATCAGTCTATGTGTGCAAAATTTCACACCTGTAGGGGTTAATTAAAGGTGTAAATTCGTTGTAAAAAAAACAGACTTTTTTGCTACGAATTTACACCTTTAATTAACCCCTACAGGTGTGAAATTTTGCACACATAGACTGATTTAATTGTTTGTGCAAATTAGATAGCAAAGGACATGAAAAGACATGGTTAACCCTATGTACACCAAGTGTCATTTCATGTCGGGTTCTGCATTTTCACAAAAGCCGGCAATTGAATTAGCGGCTATTATACTATGTAGAAGTGTATGAACTACAAATATAATATATATATATATATGTGTCACAAATTCAATGACATGTATATATATATATATGAGGTGTAAAATTGCTGAAAAAAAATGCGTGGGCTCCCGCCCTATTTTCGCAACCAGACAGACAAAGCCAGTGAGTGGGGGCAGATAATAATAGCCCAGAGAGGGACCATTATTTTTGCCCCCCCCCCACGGCTACTAACATCTGCCCCCAGACACCCAGGAAAGACAAATCTATAATTAGATTCGCCCTTTCTGGCACTTTGCCCGTCTATTCCCATTGCCCTGTAGCGGTGGTGAATGGGTTAATATGGGGTTAAAGCCACCTTGCTATTGAAAGGTGACCTTAAGCCAGGTTAATAATTGAGAGCTGTCAATTAGACAACTATCAATTATTAATCCTATTGCATGAAATAAAAATAAAACACACACACTTTAATTAAAAATCATTTTAATGAAATAAAGACACATGTTTTTGACCATCTTTTATTTTACTGCAAAAACCATTTCCTGTAAAAAAAATAAAATAAAAAAGCAAAATTATTCTTACCTATCCCATGCACAGTCAGGTCCCACGGTGTAATCCTTCAGAAAGGGTTAATGTTTACTGCAGGGACCGCAGCTAATGCTGCAGCCTCACAGTAAACCCCAAATGAATGAGTTCCTCTCCTGCCTGACAGGAGAGTAAAGGCTGGGTGTCACATAACGATACACCAGCGATCCCGACAACGATATGCACTTGTCAGGATCGCTGGTGTATCGCTACATGATCGCTGCTGAGCTGCCAAACAGGCAGCTCAGGCAGCGATCTGGGACAGCGACACTGCGGGTAACATCGCTTAAGGGCCCGTCTCACATAGCGATATCGCTACCGAGATCGCTGCTGAGTCACTAGTTTTGTGACGCAGCAGCGAGCTCACCAGCGATATCGCTGTGTGTGACATTCAGCGACGATCAGCCCCCCTGCCGGGTATCGCTGATCGTCGCAGAAATGTCAGGACCTTTTTTTGATCGCTGGTCTCCCGCTGACAGGCACGCATCGCTGCGTGTGACAGGCGGGAGACCAGCGATCCGCTGGTAACTAAGGTACACAGCGGGTTTCAGGCACCGCGCAGCGCTTGGAAACCCGCTGTGTACCTTGTATACCAGCTCCCTGCATCAGGGCGCTGGTATCCAAGGTACACAGCGGGTTTCTAGGCACAGCCCCGCGCCTGGAAACCCGCTGTGTACCTTGGTTACCAGCGGATCGCTGGTCTCCCGCCTGTCACACGCAGCGATGTGTGCCTGTCAGCGGGAAACCAGCGATCAAAAAAAGGTCCTGACATTTCAGCGACAATCAGCGATACCCGGCAGGGGGGCTGATCGTCGCTGAATGTCACACACAGCGATATCGCTGGTGAGCTCGCTGCTGCGTCACAAAACTAGTGACTCAGCAGCGATCTCGGTAGCGATATCGCTATGTGAGACGGGCCCTTAAGTGGAAAGCTTAATTGATTGCTTTCCACTTTCACTTCAGGTCAGCCAGGGACACAATCAGTGACGTCAGAGGGAACTGATTAACAAAAATAGGGGTTCCCTTCGAAAAAAAAATGGCGTGGGGTCCCCCCTATTTTTGTTAACCAGCCAGATGAAGCAGACCGCTGAGGCCTGGATTTTCAGGCTGTTAAGGAGCCAAGATCCATGGACCTTGCCAGCCTGATAATACTAGGCCACAGCAGTCTGCATATCTTGGCTGATTAACAAAAATAGGGGATCCCCTCGAAAAAAATTGGCGTGGGGTCCCCCCTATTTTTGTTAACCAGCCAGATGAAGCAGACCGCTGAGGCCTGGATTTTCAGGCTGTTAAGGAGCCAAGATCCATGGACCTTGCCAGCCTGATAATACCAGGCCACAGCAGTCTGCATATCTTGGCTGATTAACAAAAATAGGGGATCCCCTCGAAAAAAATTGGCGTGGGGGTCCCCCCTATTTTTGTTAACCAGCCAGATGAAGCAGACCGCTGAGGCCTGGTTTTTCAGGCTGGTAAGGATCCAATATCCATGGACCTTGCCAGCCTGATAATACCAGGCCACAGCAGTCTGCTTAGCTTGGCTGGTTAACAAAAATAGGGGATCCCCTCGAAAAAAAAACGGCATAGGGGTCCCCTATTTTTGTTAACCAGCCAAGTAAAATGCAGACTGCTGCTGCCTGGTATTAAAAGACTGTCAAGGCCCATGGATTTTGGCCCTCAACAGCCTGATAATACCAGGCTACAGCAGCCCCACATTTGGCGCATCAAAAGATGTGCCAATTGTGGCACTTTACCCGGCTCTTCCCACTTGCCCTGTAGCGGTGGCAAGCGGGGTAATAAGGGGTTAATGTCACCGTTGATTGCACGGTGACAATAAGCCCGGTTAATAATGGAGAGGTGTCAATAAGACACCGATCCATTATTAATCCCAAAGTTATTAAATGTGTAAAAAAAAAACAGCAAGAAAAAAGTCTTTTAATGAAATAAAAGAGACAACACAGTTTTCATTTTTTTTATTACTCTCTCATTCCTGCGACGCCATCGATCTCCTGTAAAAAAAGAAAAAAAACAAACCAACAGTATACCACCTGTCCGACGCAGTCCATAACGACAGTCCCACGACGATCCAACTCTGCTACATCGCAATGACAGGCAGAGCCTGTCATTGCAACGCAGCACAGCTGATTACCTGCTTCCCCGGCGGTGACGTCATCGGACTGACTGCTTTACGGCCGGGATTACCCAGCAGTCACTGCAGTTATCGCGAGAAACTGCATGTGACCGCCGGGGAAAGAAGATTGCGGCCATCAAGCAGTCCAGGACGTGACCGCCGGAGATTTTCTGCCAGGTAAGTGCCGCTGACTCCTGACAGACCCGACCGACGGACACTGACAGTGACAGTGACAATCCCGATTCCGGTATCCGATATGACGAAAATATCGGAACTCGGAATCGGAATTCCGATACAGCCAATATCGGCCGATACCCGATATTTGCAGTATCGGAATGCTCAACCCTACTGAAGAGCCTTTAATGAAGTAGGTTGGACCCAATCACAGATGGCCTGAACCTTGACCGGGTCCATTTCAATAACAGATGGGGACAAAATGAATCCCAGAAATGAGATCCTCTGTACGCCAAAAAGACACTTTGATCCCTTCACATACAGAGCATTCTCTCTCAAAATCTGGAACACAGTCCGAACATGTTTCACATGAGAGTCCCAGTCATTGGAAAAAATCAAGATATCATCCAAATAAACAATCAGAAATTTATCCACAAAATCCCTGAAAATGTCATTCATGAAGGACTGGAAGACAGAAGGAGCATTAGTGAGCCCAAAGGGCATCACTAGGTACTCAAAATGCCCCTCTGGGGTATTAAATGCCGTCTTCCATTCATCCCCGTGCTAAATGCGAATAAGGTTATATGCCCCCCTGAGGTCAAGCTTGGTAAACCAAGTAGCACTTTTCACCCTGGAAAACAGGTCAGAAATCAAGGGTAACGGATATTGATATTTCACAGTGATATTGTTCAAGAGACGATAATCAATACACGGCCTTAATGAACCATCCTTTTTGGCCACAAAGAAAAAATCCGGCACCCAAGGGTGAAGAGGATGGTCTGATATGACCCTTCTCCAATGACTCCTTGATATAAGACCGCATAGCGTCATGTTCAGGTACATACAAGTTAAAAAGGTGACCTTTAGGGAATTTACTACCAGGCACTAATTCAATAGCGCAGTCATAGCTCCTATGGGGGGGCAAGGATGCAGATTTACTTTCGCTAAACACATCAGAAAAATCAGTCAAAAAGTCAGGAACATCCTGAGCCTGGGGGGAGGCAGAAAAAACAGGAGTGTTGGCATTAACACATTGGCAGCCCCAACTGGTTACAGACACAGATTTCCAATCCAAAACAGGATTATGAGACTGTAACCAAGGGAAACCCAGTACGATAATATCATGCAGATTATACAGAACCAAAAATTTGCAACTCTCCTGATGATCAGGTTCAACCCTCATTATCACCTGAGTAGAGAACTGAGGTTTATTCTCAGCCAAAGGGGTAGAATCGATCCCCAGTAGGGGAATAGACTTCCGTAGGGGTATCAAGGGAAACCCACAACGTTTAGCAAAATCAAAATCCATCAGGTTAATAGCTGCTCCCGAATCAACAAAAGCCTGAGCAGAAAATGTGGACAGGGAGCAAATCAGGGTAACAGTCAACAAAAATTTAGTCTGAACACTACCCAAGACAACTGAGCGTGCAAAACGTCTTCCCCGCTTAGGGCAGACTGAAATAGCATGAGAGGCATCACCACAGTAGAAACATAACCCATTGCGTTTTCGAAACTCATGACGCTGTGCCCCAGAAGCCACTCTATCACACTGCATGGGTTCAGAAGCTGGTTCAGAAGGCAACACTATTCCACGCATACCTCTACGCTCACGCAAACATCTGTCAATTTGAATCGCTAATGACATAGAATCATTGAGACCAGAGGGGACAGGGAATCCCACCATAACATCCTTTACATTCCCTGACAGACCCTTCCGAAAAAGGGCTGCCAAAGCATCGTCATTCCATTTGGTCAGGACTGCCCACCTTCGGAATCTCTGACAGTATAACTCAGCGTCCTCAAGCCCCTGATTTAATGCCAACAAGGCTTTTTCAGCTTGATCAGTGACATTAGGCTCATCGTACAATAACCCCAGAGCCTGAAAAAATGCATCAACATCACTCAAAACAGGATCCCCAGGTGTCAGGGAAAAAGCCCAATCCTGAGGATCGCCGCGCAGGAGAGAGATGACAATTTGAACCTGCTGTGCTGCGTTCCCTGAGGACTTAGATTTTAAGGCAAAAAACAACTTACAGTTATTTTTGAAATTCAGAAATTTAGCTCGATCCCCTAAAAACAAATCTGGCATGGGAATCCTAGGTTCCACAACAGGCAACCCTGCAAGATAGGTAGCAATACTCCGAACTTCAGTGGCAAGCTGATCCACACGGCCAGACAACTGTGCAAACTCCATTGAGAGAAAAAAAAAATCCTCCTCAGCACCCAGAGATACAGAGGGAAAAAAAAAATAAAAATCTCTGACAACTCTGACAATCTTTCTTTAACACTATTTTTCCCTTCTGTGAGTACCATATAAATATCAGTTTTTAGGCCGGTGATACTGTTATGATATGGTAGCTGAGGAGAGCAGGTAAAAAAGGAAATACACCAGAGAGGTTGGAATCTATTGGATTGCAGTACCCTGACTAACCACCACAACTAAAGGCAGCCGTGGAGCGTACGTACGTTGGTCCTAGACGCCTCGTCACAGGCTGAGAAGCTAACTACACCTAAAGACAGAAAGAGGAAAACTATCTGCCCCGGAGCAGATCCCCAAAGAACATAGAAAGCCCCCAAACATGTAATGGCGGTTAGACAAGAGGAAATACACAGACACAGACAGAAAATAGTATGAGCAAACGTTGGGGCCCAAACTTCCTAAATAGAAAAGGATAGGAAGGGCACTTACTGCAATCCCAAAAAACCCTAAAAAGAACCAACTCAACTAATTACAAAAACACCTGAGATCACACGACCTCTACCACCTAAATTAGTTCTCTGGTGTAACAAAACTAAACAGCAGCCACTGAAAAAACTGGAAAAAGCAAATGAACAAACAACAGTGGCTGAACTAAACTGAGAGAAGCACAAGCCCCCGGAGGGGACCCGGCAGACCCCCACAGAAGTGCAGGACAAAATGCAAAAAGCAAGCACCAAAAAACTAAAAGAAGAAAATGTCTTATCTGTTAGCAGGAGATGCAGGCACGAAACAGCAAGCTTAAAAGTGAACAGGAATCAAAGATGAGACCAGAACAATTGATCACTGGCAACCCTGATGGGAGGGAACCTCCCTTATATAAGACCAGTCAGTAACACCTGATCGCCAATCCTCACAATCCTCACTGAACAGTTCAGTACTGTTTGTAACCACCAGAGGGAGCTTCTGCTCAGAATTCATTTCTAGCACATTCACAACAGGTTACTCTTAGAGGTTACAGGATCCCTTTGGGACAATACGGCTCCTGCACCAATCTCAGAAGTATCTATCTCCACCTGAAATGGTAGAGAAACATCAGGTTGCCGTAGAACAGGAGCAGAAGTGAATCTCCGCTTCAACTCCTGAAACGCCGAAACTGCCTCTGGAGACCAATTCACTACATCAGAATCCTTTTTGGTCAAATCAGTCAATGGTTTCACAATATCAGAGAAATTACTTATAAATTTACGGTAAAAATTAGCAAAACCCAAAAATCTCTGAAGAGTATTCAATGAAGTGGGCTGAACCCAATCACAAATGGCCTGAACCTTGACCGGGTCCATCTCAATAGCGGATGGATACAAAATAAATCACAAAAACGAAACCTGCTGTACGCCAAAGAGACATTTTGATCCCTTAACATATAAAGCATTTTCTCTCAAAATCCGGAATACCATCTGAACATGTTCCACATGAGAATCCCAGTCATTGGAAAAAATCAAAATATCGTCCAAATAAATGTCAGAAACTTATCCACAAAATCCCGGAAAATATCGTTCATGAAAGATTGGAGGATGGAAGGGGCATTAGTGAGTCCAAAGGGCATCACTAGGTACTCAAAATGCCCCTCAGGGGTATTAAACGCCATCTTCCATTCGTCACCGTGCTTAATGCGAATAAGATTATACGCCCCCCTAAGGTGAAGTTTGGTAAACCAACTAGCACCTTTCACTCTGGAGAATAAATCGGAAATCAGGGGTAAAGGATACTGAGATTTAACAGTGATCTTATTAAGGAGACGATAGTCAATACATGTACTCAATGAACCATCCTTTTTGGCCACAAAGAAAAAGCCGGCACCTAAAGGTGAAAAGAATGGTCTAATATGACCCTTCTCCAATGACTCTTTGATATAAGATCGCATAGCCTCATGCTCAGGTACAGACAAATTGAAGAGCCGACCCTTGGGAAATTTACACCCGGGCAATAACTCAATCGCACAATCATAACTCCTGTGGGGAGGCAAGGACGCAGACTTACTCTCACTAAACACATCAGAAAAATCATCCAAATAGTCGGGGACATCCTGAGACTGGGGAGAGGTAGAAAAAACAGGAGTGTCACTGTCACTACGAACACATTGACAACCCCAACTGGCCACAGACATAGACTTCCAATCCAAAACAAGATTATGGGTCTGCAACCAAAGAAAACCCAGTACAGTAATGTCATGTAAATTATGCAACACCAAAAATTTACAATTGTCCTGGTGGTCCGGGGCTACCCGCATAATCACCTGGGTCCAAAACTGGGGTTTATTCTCCGCCATAGGGGTAGAATCAATGCCCAGCAAAGGAATAGGAGTCCGCAGGGGTACCATGGGAAAACCACAACGTTTGGCAAAGTCGAAATCCATCAGGTTCAGGGCTGCTCCTGAATCGACAAAAGCCTGAGCAGAAAATGAGGACAAGGAGCAGACGAGGTAACAGTCAAGAGAAATTTAGGCTGTACATTGCCCAAAACGAATGAGCGCACAAAACGTCTTTTCCGCTTAGGGCAGACGGAAATAGTATGAGAAGCGTCCCCACAATAGAAGTACAACTTATTACGCTTCCGAAATTCTCGACGCTGAGCCCCAGACACAACCCCATCACACTGCATGGGTTCAGAGGCCTGTTTGAAAGGCAACACCACCTCTCGCATAGTTTTACGTTCATGCAAGCGTCTGTCAATTTGAATGGCTAATGACATAGAATCGTTGAGACCCGAGGGGACAGGAAATCCCACCTTAACATCTTTTACTGTCTCTGCCAGCCCTTTGCGAAAAAGAGCCGCTAGGGCATCATCGTTCCATTTAGTAAGGATTGCTGTTATGTTTTGGTAGCTGAGGAGAGAAGGCAAAAACGGCAATACACCAGAGAGGTTGGAATCTACTGGATTGCAGTACCCTGACTAACCACCACAACTAAAGGCAGCCGTGGAGCGTTCCTAAGTTGGTCCTAGACGCCTCGTCACAGCCTGAGAGGTTAACTACACCTAAAGATAGAAAGAGGAAAGCTATCTGCCCCCGAGCAGATCCCCAAAGAACATAGGAAGCCCCCAAACATGTAATGGCGGTTAGACAAGAGGAAATACAGACACAGACAGAAAATAGTATGAGCAAATGCTGGGCCCAATCTGCCTAGACAGAAAAGGATAGGAAGGATACTGACTGCAATCCAAAAAAAAACCCCTAAAAAAAGCCAACGCTACTAATTGCAAAAACACCTGAGATCACACGACCTCTACCACCTAAATGAGTTCTCTGGTGTAACAAAACTAAGCCGCAGCCACTGAAAAAACTGGAAAAGGCAAATGAACAAACAACAGTGGCTCCAGAGGAACCGAGAGGAGCCCAAGCCCCCCGGGGAGGGGAACCTGGCCAACCTCACAGAAATGCAGAGAAATAAGCAAATGGCAAGCACAAAAACAAAAAACAGAAAATATCTTATCTGAGAGCAGGAGAAGAGGCAAGACTCAGCAAGCTTCCAAGTGAACCAGGAAACAACGTTGAGACAAGAACAATTGATCACCGGCAACCATGATGGGGGGAAACCTCCCTTATATCCAGTCAGTCTGTGATTCCCGATTGCCAATCCTCACTGAATGGCTCAGCACTGTTTGCAACCACCAGAGGGAGCTTCTGCTCAGAATTCATTTCTAAAACATTCACAACAGATTGCCCACTTTCGGAATTTCTGACAATATATCTCTGCCGCTTCCTGACCCTGGTTCAACGCCAATAAGGTTTTCTCAGTTTGATCAATCACATTAGGTTCATCATACAACAGCCCCAGAACCTGAGAAAATTCATCAACATTAGCCAAAAAAGGATCCCCAGGTGTCAGTGAAAAGGCCCAGTCCTGAGGGTCGCCGCGCAACAGGGAGATGACAATTTTAACCTGCTGCACCGAGTTCCCTGAGGAATTAGGTTTCAAGGCAAAAAACAATTTACAATTATTCTTAAAGTTCAAGAATTTAGACCGATCCCCAAAAAATAAATCAGGAATAGGGATCTTAGGTTCTACAGCAGAAACTGAGTGACATAGGTAGAAATACTCCGAACTTCAGCAGCGAGCTGCTCAACACGATCGGACAAATGCTTAATTTCCATTGAAGAAAAAAAAATCCTCCTACGGCACCCAGAGAAAAAGAGGAAAAAATATATATAAAAAATTCTGACAACTCCTTTTTTTTTTTTTACTATTCTTTCCTTCTTTTGAGTACCATAGAATTACAGTCAGGCCGGTGATTCTGTTATGATTTGGTAGCCGAGGAGGACAGTAGCAAAAATTGCAAAGGCAACCAGACACCCAGAGAGGTTGGTAACTAACGGATTGCAGACCCCTAAACTGACCGCACAACTAGAAGTAGCCGTGGGACGTACCTACGATAACCTAGACGCCTCGACATAGCCGGAGTGTTAACTAAGCCTAAAGAGAGAAAGGGGAAAGCTAACTGCCCCGGAGTAGCACCCCAAAGGAATAGGTAGCCCCCACACATATATTGGTGGTGAGGCAAGATGAAATACAAACACAGGCAGAAAATAGAGAAAGCAAACGCTGGGGCCCAAAACTATCTAGATAGGATAGGACAGGAAAGATAACTGTCTGCAATCCAGCCAATCCCCTAAGAAAAATTCCAACAGTCTGATTTACAAAAATACTGAGACCACACTATCTCTCCCCCGCTAGATCAGAACTCTGGTGTGAACTGGTTGCCAACCAGCAGATACTGAAATAACAGGGACTGAACAAATAAACAGTGGTAAATGAAAAAACAGAGACCAGCACAGGCCCCAGCCAGGGAACCTGGCTGACCTCACTCAGTAGGGCAGAAAACCAAAGGAAAACAAAAGCCACAGAAACAAGCAGCAAATCACTTATCTGAGAGTTGCAGGAAACAGCAGGAAGCAATCTGACTTCCAAATGGGACCAGGAAGAACAACAAATCACTGGCGATGATCATGGGAACTACTCCCTTATATCTCCCCAGTCAGTGCTACCTGATTGCCAATCGTCCCCAGCTGATGGACTTCTGTTAGCAAAGGCAGCTTTATTACTATCAGCAGCCACCAGAGGGAGCCCAAACTCCGAAGTCAGATCCAGAGTGTTCACAACAGATTGTCTCAAAGTTTTGGACTGTCATCACACAGGCGGGTACCAAAGGAGGGTGGATTACTGCAATAAAGGGGGGGCTGGTGATACCAGACAAACTGTTAGTGAAGGTGCAAGATCCATGGAACAAATGGAGGAGGAAGAGGTGATGGGCGAGCAACTGTCAGGAGATGAAGATGATAATCATCACCCCTCTGTTCGTGGTTGGCGGGAGGGGACGCAGTAAACAAGCATCAGTGATACCCAGCCACCAACAACTCAAGGAAGAGCCGACATATGAGTGCCTTCTTGCTGCACTATCTGCAACATGATCCCCATATACTGTAGTTAGGAATCAAAATAGTGCTGACTACTGGGTTGCCACTCTGTTATAAGACAAAATTTTGCCAGATGCTTCCCACCCTGGAAAGGGACCCGAGAATGCTGGAGTATCGAAACACGCTTTTACACAACCTTAAGAGAGGTTTTCCCTAAGACAGCAGTGAGGCACAGAGTGTGCATTGCAGCTCTAGACTTCCAACCTCTGGGACGTCAGATCATCAATGCTAAAATATTAGCAGCAGCAGCAGCAGTAGTGTAAGTGGCAGAAACAATTTCTGTGAGTCTTTTGACACATTTTTTAGACCAGCTCATGCACCAGCACAACAGAGTCCAAGTCTGACAAGTGGTAAACGAATGGAGAGAATAGTGCAGGAGTATCTAGAACTCAATATCAATACCATTAAGGGGTGGTTTGGACCCTTTCACATTTTGGTCTTCAAAAATGGATGAGTGGCCTGATCTCGCCTCTCATGCCTTGGAGGTTTTATCATGCCCGACAGTCAGTGTTCTCTCATAACATGTCTTCAGCGCTGCTGGTAGTGTCCTGACATATAAGCACAGCTGGCTGTCCCCTGAAAGTGTAGACTCCCTATCTTTCATCAAGACGAACAAGTCATGGATATCCAAGGACTTTGACATGTGGTTTTCCTGAAGAAAGAGTAACTCTGTACTTCGAAATGCTTGACATAAACCACTATCTTACTTTATTTCACTGGGGTATACTTCTCAATCCTGTTGACAGCACAGAAATTGTCCACTAACTCCTGTTACCTTCTGATTTCTACTGTGGTGAAATTGATGCCACTTTGGTGGTGTCTGCCATAAATTTTTTACATTTTGGAGAGTGAAAGATTTGTCGGTCCTTATTATACAATTTTTTTACTATGGTGAAATTGATGCCACTTTGGTGGTGTCTGCTACTAATTTTTGGAAATGTGAACACTCCTGGTTGGGTGTCGATCTGCTGGGTTGGCTGTAGTGGAAGATGTGTCGGTCCCTATTATACTATTTCGAATATGGTAAAATTAATGCCACTTTGGTGGTGTCTGCCACTAATTTTTGGAATTGTGGAGAGTCCTGATTGGGTCTCCCCATCTGCGGGGTTGGCTAGAGTGGAAGATCTGTCTGTCTCTATTATACTATTTCTACTGTGGTGAAATTGATGCTACTTTGGTGGTGTCTGCCAATAATTTTTGGAAATGCAAACACTCCTGGTTGGGTGTCCATCTGCTGAGTTGGCTGTCGTGGAAAAGCTGTTGCTCCCCATTATACTTTTACTACTGTGGTGCAATTGGTGCCACTTTGTTGGTGTCTTGTTATGATTTGGTAGCTGAGGAGAGCAGGTAAAAAAGGAAATACACCAGAGCAGTTGGAAACTATGAGATTGCAGTACCCTGACTAACCACCACAACTAGAGGCAGCCGTGGAGCGTTCCTACGTTGGTCCTAGACGCCTCGTCACAGCCTGAGAAACTAACTACACCTAAAGATAGAAAGAGGAAAGCTATCTGCCCCGGAGCAGATCCCCAAAGAACATAGAAAGCCCCCAAACATGTAATGGCGGTTAGACAAGAAGAAATACTGACACAGACAGAAAAGAGTATGAGCAAACGTTGGGGCCCAAACTTACTAAATAGAAAAAGATAGGAAGGGCACTTACCGCAATCCCAAAAAACCCTGAAAAGCACCAACTCTACTAATTTCAAAAACACCTGAGATCACACGACCTCTACCACCTAAATTAGTTCTCTGGTGTAACCAAAAACAAAACAGCAGCCACTGAAAAAACTGGAAAAAGCAAATGTACAAACATCAGTGGCTGAACTGAACTGAGAGGGCAAAAGCCCCCAGAAGGGACCCTGAAGGCCCCCACAGAAGTGCAGGACAAAATGCAAAAATCAAGCACAAAAACAAAAAGAAGAAAATGTCTTATCTGTTAGCAGGAGATTCAGACACGACACAGCAGGCTACCAAGGAAACAGGAATCAAGGATTGAGACCAGAACAATTGATCACCGGCAACCCTGATGGGAAGGCGACTCCCTTATATAAGACCAGTCAGTAACACCTGATTCCCAATCCTCACAATCTTCACTGGACAGTCCAGTACCGTTTGTAACCACCAGAGGGAGCTTCTGCTCAGAACTCATTTCCAGCCTATTCACAACAGTACCCCCCCCCTTGAGGAGAGGTCACCGAACCCTCATTTGAGCAACCAGGTCGGTCAGGATGAGTTCTATGATAAGCACGGATGAGTCTCCTAGCATGGATGTCCGAAGCAAACACCCAAGAATTGTCTTCCTGACCATAACCTCGCCATTTAACCAAATACTGGAGTTTCCGTCTAGAAAAACGAGAATTCAATATTTTCTCAACCACATACTCCAGATTGCCCTCAACCAAAACAGGGTCAGGAGGCACAGTAGTAGGAACCACTGGCTCAACAAACCTCTTCAACAAGGACTTGTGGAACACGTTATGGATCTTAAATGTCCCTGGAAGAAGCAAACGAAAAGAAACAGGATTAAGAATCTCCATGATCTTATAAGGTCCAATGAACCTAGGCTTAAATTTAGGAGATGCCACTCTCATAGGAATATTTCTTGAGGACAACCAGACCAAGTCCCCCACTTTAAACCGAGGACCATCAGTCCTATGCCGGTTAGCAAACCGCTGGGCCCTCTCCTGAGAGAGGGACAACCTCTCCACTACCTGGTCCCAAATCTGTTGCATACGCTCCACAACAGAGTCAACACCTGGACAGACAGAAGCCTCCGTCTGTCCTGAAGAAAATCGAGGGTGAAACCCAGAATTACAGAAAAATGGAGACATCAAAGTGGCAGAGCTAGCCCTATTATTAAGAGAAAACTCAGCCAAAGGCAAAAAAGAGACCCAGTCATCCTGATCAGCAGACACAAAGCATCTTAGATAAGTCTCCAATGTCTGGTTTGTTCTCTCAGTTTGACCATTGGTCTGAGGATGAAACGCCGAGGAGAAAGACAATTGAACACCAATTTTAGAACAAAAGGTCCTCCAAAATCTGGAAACAAACTGGACTCCTCTGTCAGACACAATGTTCTCAGGAATGCCGTGTAAACGAACCACGTGCTGAAGGAACAAAGGCACCAATTCAGAGGAGGAAGGCAACTTAGGTAATGGCACAAGATGTATCATCTTGGAAAACCTATCGCAAATCACCCAGATGACGGTCATTCTCTGAGAAACAGGGAGGTCGGAAATGAAATCCATAGAGATATGGGTCCATGGTCTCTTGGGCACAGGTAATGGCATCAACAAACCACTAGAACGAGAGCAAGGCTTGGAGCGAGAGCAAGTCCCGCAGGACTGCACAAACTCCCTGACATCACGAGACAAGGTAGACCACCAAAAGGACTGACTAACCAAGTCTCTGGTACCAAAAATTCCGGGATGACCGGCCAACGCGGAACAATGAATCTCAGACATTACACTCTTTTTCCACTGGTCCGGGACAAACAATTTCCCAACAGGGCAGCGCTCGGGCTTATCCTCCTGACACCCCTCCAGAGCCAGTCTCAAATTGGGCGAGATGGCGGAAAGAACTACACCCTCTTTCAAAATAACAGAAGGATCAGATAACTCAGGAGAGTCCGCCAGGAAACTCCTCGAGAGGGCATCCGCCTTAACATTTTTAGTGCCAGGAAGAAATGAAACCACAAAATTAAAACGTGTGAAAAACAAGGCCCACCTGGCCTGTCTAGGATTAAGTCGCTTGGCAGATTCCAGATAAACTAGATTGTTATGGTCCGTAAGGACCACCACCTGATGTTTGGCTCCCTCCAGCCAATGTCTCCACTCTTCAAAAGCCCACTTCATGGCCAATAACTCCTGATTACCCACGTCATAATTACGTTCAGTGGGAGAAAATTTTCGGGAGAAAAAGGCACAAGGGTTACTTTTAGAGGTCTCTGGATCTCTTTGGGACAAAACGGCACCTGCCCCAATTTCAGAGGCATCCACCTCCACCTGAAATGGTAGAGAAACATCAGGCTGCCGTAGAACAGGAGCAGAAGTGAATCTCTGCTTAAGTTCCTGAAATGCAGAGACTGCCTCAGGAGGCCAATTCACCACATCAGAACCCTTCTTGGTCAAATCAGTTAATGGTTTAACAATAACAGAGAAATTACCAATAAATTTACGATAAAAATTGGCAAAACCCAAGAATCTTTGAAGAGCCTTTAATGAAGTAGGTTGGACCCAATCACAGATGGCCTGAACTTTGACCGGGTCCATTTCAATAACAGATGGGGACAAAATGAATCCCAGAAATGAGATCCTCTGAACGCCAAAAAGACACTTTGATCCCTTCACATACAGAGCATTCTCTCTCAAAATCTGGAACACAGTCCGAACATGTTTTACATGAGGGTCCCAGTCATTGGAAAAAATCAAGATATCATCCAAATAAACAATCAGAAATTTATCCACAAAATCCCTGAAAATGTCATTCATGAAGGACTGGAAGACAGAAGGAGCATTAGTGAGCCCAAAGGGCATCACAAGATACTCAAAATGCCCCTCAGGGGTATTAAATGCCGTCTTCCATTCATCCCCGTGCTTAATGCGAATAAGGTTATATGCCCCCCTGAGGTCAAGCTTGGTAAACCAAGTAGCGTTTTTCACCCTGGAAAACAGATCAGAGATCAAGGGTAACGGATATTGATATTTCACAGTAATATTGTTCAAGAGACGATAATCAATACACGGCCTTAATGAACCATTCTTTTTGGCCACAAAGAAAAAACCGACACCTAAGGGTGAAGAGGATGGTCTGATATGACCCTTCTCCAATGACTCCTTGATATAAGACCGCATAGCGTCATGTTCAGGTACAGACAAGTTAAAAAGGCGACCTTTAGGGAATTTACTACCAGGCACTAATTCAATAGCGCAGTCATAGCTCCTATGGGGAGGTAAGGATGCAGATTTACTTTCGCTAAACACATCAGAAAAATCAATCAAAAAGTCAGGAACATCCTGAGCCTGGGGGGAGGCAGAAAAAACAGGAGTGTTGGTATTAACACATTGGCAGCCCCATCTGGTAACAGACACAGATTTCCAATCCAAAACAGGATTATGAGACTGTAACCAAGGGAAACCCAGTACGATAATGTCATGCAGATTATACAGAACCAAAAATTTGCAACTCTCCTGATGATCAGGTTCTACCCTCATTATCACCTGAGTAGAGAACTGAGGTTTATTCTCAGCCAAAGGGGTAGACTCGATCCCCAGTAGGGGAATAGACTTCCGTAGGGGTATCAAGGGAAACCCACAACGTTTAGCAAAATCAAAATCCATCAGGTTAATAGCTGCTCCAGAATCAACAAAAGCCTGAGCAGAAAATGAGGACAGAGAGCATATCAGGGTAACAGTTAATAAAAACTTAGTCTGAACACTACCCAAGACAACTGAGCGTGCAAAACGTCTTCCCCGCTTAGGGCAGACTGAAATAGCATGAGAGGCATCACCACAGTAGAAACATAACCCATTGCGCTTTCGAAATTCATGACGCTGTGCCCCAGAAACCACTCTATCACACTGCATGGATTCAGAAGCAGGTTCACAAGGCAACATTATTCCACGCATACCTTTCCGCTCACGCAAACGTCTGTCAATTTGAATCGCTAATGACATAGAATCATTGAGACCAGAGGGAACAGGTAATCCCACCATAACATCCTTTACATTATCTGACAGTCCCTTCCGAAAAAGAGCTGCCAAAGCGTCGTCATTCCATTTGGTCAGGACTGCCCACTTACGGAATCTCTGACAGTATAACTCAGCGTCCCCAAGCCCCTGACTTAATGCCAACAAAGTTTTTTCAGCTTGATCAGTGACATTAGGCTCATCGTACAATAACCCCAAAGCCTTAAAAAACGCATCAACATCACTCAAAACAGGATCCCCAGGTGTCAGGGAAAAAGCCCAATCCTGAGGGTCGCCGCGCAGGAGAGAGATGACAATTTGAACCTGCTGCGCTGCGTTCCCTGAGGACTTAGATTTTAAGGCAAAAAACAATTTACAGTTATTTTTGAAATTCAGAAACTTAGCTCGATCCCCTAAAAACAAATCTGGCATGGGGATCCTAGGTTCCACAATAGGCAACCTAGCAAGATAGGTAGCAATACTCCGAACTTCAGTGGCAAGCTGATCCACACGGCCAGACAACTGTGCAAACTCCATTGAGAGAGAAAAAAAATCCTCCTCAGCACCCAGAGATACAGAGGGAAAAAAAAAATGCAACAAACAGAAAAAAAAAAAAAAAAATCTCTGACAACTCTGACAACTTTTTTCTTTCCCCAATATTTTTCCCTTCTGTGAGTACCATATAATTTTCAGTTTAGGCCGGTGATACTGTTATGATTTGGTAGCTGAGGAGAGCAGGCAAAAAAGGAAATACACCAGAGCAGTTGGAAACTATGAGATTGCAGTACCCTGACTAACCACCACAACTAGAGGCAGCCGTGGAGCGTTCCTACGTTGGTCCTAGACGCCTCGTCACAGCCTGAGAAACTAACTACACCTAAAGATAGAAAGAGGAAAGCTATCTGCCCCGGAGCAGATCCCCAAAGAACATAGAAAGCCCCCAAACATGTAATGGCGGTTAGACAAGAAGAAATACTGACACGGACAGAAAATAGTATGAGCAAACGTTGGGGCCCAAACTTACTAAATAGAAAAGGATAGGAAGGGCACTTACTGCAATCCCAAAAAACCCTGAAAAGCACCAACTCTACTAATTTCAAAAACACCTGAGATCACACAACCTCTACCACCTAAATTAGTTCTCTGGTGTAACAAAATCAAAACAGCAGCCACTGAAAAAACTGGAAAAAGCAAATGTACAAACATCAGTGGCTGAACTAAACTGAGAGGGCACCTAAATTAGTTCTCTAAATTAGTTCTCTGGTGTAACCAAAAACAAAACACCTCACCCACCTTATCTTAATTTGAAGTTCAATCCAAAGCTGTAAATGCTGGCCCAGATCCTGATACCTCATGCATGGCTGATTGCTGCCGTGCCATTCTAAAATTAGTCCTGGGGGTCAATTGAGGTCACTTTCCTGGTGTCTGTCCCTAATTTGATGTTTTTGGCAGCTTTTGGGCCAGTTTTAAGGTGTTGTGTATGTGTTTGTTTTTGCCTCCCATTGACTTCAATGGCGTTCAGCTATGTTCGACGAATATTCGATTAATAAATCGGTGAATATTGCAAATTCAGCAATCGTAATCCAAACCAAACATTGAAATATTTGCTCATCTTTATTCAGAAGTGTACAAAACTGTAGCGGACCGCATTTTTATGCACTTCTAAAAAGACAGACACCGCCGGATAAAAGGCGAGACTGCATCCACAGTGACTCCATCGGTCTCATTATAGGGAATCTTCCGCTGGGGGTTCCGTCTGAATCACGTATTTCAGAGATTTACACAGAAACCCTGGAATAAGTGCTCAGCGGAGAGCTTGAATGTCACATCCCCCCTGGAGTTATACGGTCACATAGGGTAATGAATCGCACTCTTCTTTAGAGATAGTGTGATGCATGTCCTATTTTAAAATGGATTGCCTTTCCTTCGGTGCTGAGAGGGTTAAGGATTCTTTCCATGCTGGCTGATACCATACAGCCTATTTGTTCTCAGCACAACTGCTTATCATTTACTCTCTCTATACTGTATATACAGGCTGTGGGCATTTAGTCCCTGCAGGTGAAAGATTAATCTTCCTCTGCTGAGTGATAAAGCTATGTGGTTGGAGTGCAGTTGCTGTAGTAGTTATCTTGCTGTAGTACCTGTATGTTTATCTCCTTGTCCCTATCTTCCACCCTATTTTTGGTTTGTGCTTTTGTATGATACATGTTTTATGTTATCCCACCAAAGACAACATCTGCAAGGGGTTTGTATGTTCTCCCCGTGTTTGCGTAGGTTTCCTCCGGGTTCTCCGGTTTCCTCCCACATTCCAAAAATATACAGATAGGGAATCTAGATTGTGAGCCCCTTCGGGGACAGCGACGGTAATGTGTGCAAACTGTAAAGCGCTGCGGAATATGTTAGCGCTATATAAAAATAAAGATTATTATTATCCCTATTTTGTCTTTGTGTCTTGTTTATCTTACATTTATGTCCCATGCCTCATGGGGTGGGGGAGGGGACAGATTAGGGTTTAAAAGGAGCATATATTAAGGTCAGAGACTCAGGCCATTCCACCACTAGCAGTATATTTGGATTGCAATACCTTCCACCTCATGTAGTCTGAGTTCATCTTTCCCTGTAGCATCACAGGCTGAGTTTGCCCCAGGCCCCCCGACGTCCATCTGAAGGTTGACCCAGGCAATTAGACGGAATCAGTCGGAAGGGTATTTTCAGCAATCCACTGCCCTGAGTATTAGGCCCACGCTGTAGCAGACTCTTGACTTAGGCCTGCTACTTCACACACTACTGTCAACACGCTGACTGACTCCCAAAGTGGGCTGACTATTACAGTTAACTCTGTCTAAGCTAACTACAGCCCCAGTGGGTATCATTCTTGTATAACATACATAAACATCAAATGCATTTAACACTTGTAGTGTCAGAGAGCAAACCACCAGCCTCAACCACTGCTACATTGGTTTAGCCCAATCTAGAGTGTTCTTATATTGTGGAGGTTGATGCCTCTGAGGTTGGAGTTGGAGCAGTGCTATTGCAATGTATCTTGTCGCTCACTCAAATTCGTCCATGCTCCTTCTTTTCATGAAAATTTTCATCTGAGAGTAATTATGACATTGGTAATCGTGAATTGTTGGCAATTAAGCTGGCCTTCGAGGTATGGTGCCACTTCCTCGAAGGTGCCAAACATAAAATCACTGTTATCATGGACCATAAAAATCTGACTTATTTAGAATAAGCTACAATATTCAACCTCAGGCAACCTACATGGATATTGTTCTTTATTTAAATTTGATTTTTCTGTGATGTTCAGACCTGGCACTAAGAACATAAAACACTCTCCTGAAGTTTATGTTTGCTTAAGTTTGAGTATTTTGAACCATTTCCTATTGTAGCTGAAGGTATAGTTGTGTCCTCTGTTTCCTTTTGATCTTGTAAAAGAGATCTGTAGATTCAAAGAGCTAGCCCCTGACACTACTTTTCCCAAAAACTATTTTTGCCTACATATTCTTTAGGAGTCTCATAATTCTGTGCTTGCCACACATTAACAATACCATCCTACTGGCAACCAATTTTGGTGGCCAGCCTTAGTTAGAGACTGTAGGGAATACAGTAGCTTGTCAAAGTATTTACCCCCTTTGCTTTTTACCTATTTTGTTACATTACAACCTGTGTTTAAATATTTTTGTAGTCCGATTTGCGTGTGAGGCATCAGCACTAAATGGTCTAAGTTGGTGAAATGAAGGGAGAAATATAGGAATAAATTAAATTTAAAGAATAAAATAACTAAAAATTGGCATGTGCATATGTATTCACCTCTTTAGCGATGAAACCCCTAAAAGTTTCTTGTGCAAGCAATTACCTTCATAAGTTACTTGCTTAGTGATAGGAAGTCAACCTGTGTGCAAACTAAGTGTCACCTGGTCTGTCAGTATATACACCTTTTCTGAAAGATGTAACACTATTAACCAAGAGACACCACTAACCAAACAACACCATGAATACCAAAGAGATCTCCAAACAAGGCATGTACTTCTCAACAGCTTTGTCCAAGTCAGGGTTGGGTTATAAAAAAACATCCCAATCTCTGATGGTTCCCAGAGCACCATCAAATCCATTATCATCAGATGGAAAGAACATGGTACTAAAACAGACCTGCTAAGAGAGGGCCGCCAAACAAAATTCTCAGCCCGAGCGACAAGGGCATTAATCAGACAGGCAGCACAGAGAAGAAAGTTAAACCTGAAAGAGCTGCAGACTTCCCAAGCAGAGACTGGAGTATCTGTCCATACGACCACAATAATGTCACGGGTTTACTGCGACAGAGTGGATCCAGAAGACCGCAGTCTCTGATTTCTCCTTCATATTAAATGGTGCAGGCTTCTTTTAGCAGTGCAGGGGTTATTCGGCTCAGTTGAGAGCTCTTGGAAGCTTTCCTGCATTAAGGCTCTCAGCTGTATATCTCCTATATAATCTGGGCCCCGGCAAACACTCATTACCAGAGCTAGCTTCATGCTGCATGGTTAGGAGATAGTGGTTTGATGTATTTGTTTGAGAAGATATTTGAAGGATTTATCTGAGACTGTTGCGAGGTTTTGGGTGTGTGCTAATCCCTCTCTTCTCCTACTTTGGGTTTTCTCCATCCTTCCATCCTCCACTTCCTGGTGTTTACCTCTGTTGTTTGTGTGAGTATATTTGTATGATTGGTATTTTTCTTTATCCCTGTTTCTATTAACTTGCTAGTCTGGTTGGTGTATTACGATACACTACTACTCCTCTCTTCCTTGGGTGGGGGAAAGGTTCAAACTGAGGGCGGATTCAGGAGCTAAGGAAAGGTACGTGGCTCTGGTGTCTTCACAATCAGAAGTAATCGGGGAAAAGGTCAAGCTAGGAGTCGTGACAAATAAGCTGCACACTCTATAGAGGTGGCTTTTACGGAAGAGTGGGCAGAAAAAAAGCCTTCGCTTACACAAAAAAATTGTAAGGCTTGAATTTGAGTTTGAAAAAAGACATGTGGTCAAACCAAAATTGAACTTTTTGGCCGCCAAAGTAATCGCTATGTCTGGCATCAAACCAACAAAGCTCATCACCCCAAGAACACCATCCCCACAGTGAAACGTGGTGGCAGCATCATGCTGTGGGAATGTTTTTCGACAGCAGGGACAGGGAAAATGACCCGAGTCGAGGGGGAAGATTGATGGTGCGAAATACAGGGATAATCTTGAGTAAAACCTGTCTCAATTTGTCAGTGATTTGAGACTTGGACAGAGGTTCACCTTCCAACAAGACAATGACCCAAAGCATACTGCTAAAGCAACACTCGAGTGGTTTAGGGGAAAACGTGTAAATGTTTTGGAGTGCCCTAGTCAAAGCGCAGACCTTAATCCAATTAAGAATCTTTGGTCAGACTTGAAAGATTGCTGTTCACTAGAGGAAAGCATCTAATGTGAAGGAGTTGGAGCAGTTTTGCCTTGAGGAATGGTCAAAAATCTCAATGGCAAGATGTGGAAAGCCCATAGAGACTTATCCAAAGCGACTTGCAGCATCAATTACCTTAAAAGGAGGCTCTACAAAGTACTGACTTTAGGGGTGAATAGTTAGGCACACTGAAGTTTTCGGTTATCCTATTTTTCAGATAAGACGCACTTTTTTTCCCCCAAATTTGGAGGGAAAATGGGGGTGCATCTTATAATGCGAATATACCTTATCGGTGCACCGCTGTGGGTATCCGGTGCTGCCTATGCGGGTGTCCGGTGCTGCTGTGCTGTGTCTGGTGCTGCTGCACTGTGTCCGGTGCTGCTGCTGCACTGTGTCCGATGATGCTGCTGCTGTTGTGAACACGTTGGAGGCGACTTCGGAGCTGGGGCTCCTGTTATGATTTGGTAGCTGAGGAGAGCAGGCAAAAAAGGAAATACACCAGAGCAGTTGGAAACTATGAGATTGCAGTAACCTGACTAACCACCGCAACTAGAGGCAGCCGTGGAGCGTTCCTACGTTGGTCCTAGACGCCTCGTCACAGCCTGAGAAACTAACTACACCTAAAGATAGAAAGAGGAAAGCTATCTGCCCCGGAGCAGATCCCCAAAGAACATAGAAAGCCCCCAAACATGTAATGGCGGTTAGACAAGAAGAAATACTGACACAGACAGAAAATAGTATGAGCAAACGTTGGGGCCCAATGTTGTGAATGGACTTGAAATGAGTTCTGAGCAGAGGCTCCCTCTGGTGGTTACAAGCGGTACTGGACTGTCCAGTGAAGATTGTGAGGATTGGGAATCAGGTGTTACTGACTGGTCTTATATAAGGGAGTCGCCTTCCCATCAGGGTTGCCGGTGATCAATTGTTCTGGTCTCAATCCTTCATTCCTGTTTCCTTTGTAGCCTGCTGTGTCGTGTCTGCATCTCCTGCTAACAGATAAGACATTTTCTTCTTTTTGTTTTTGTGCTTGATTTTTGCATTTTGTCCTGCACTTCTGTGGGGGCCTTCAGGGTTCCCTCCGGGGGCTTTTGCCCTCTCAGTTTAGTTCAGCCACTGATGTTTGTACATTTGCTTTTTCCAGTTTTTTCAGTGGCTGCTGTTTTGATTTTGTTACACCAGAGAACTAATTTAGGTGGTAGAGGTCGTGTGATCTCAGGTGTTTTTGAAATTAGTAGAGTTGGTGCTTTTCAGGGTTTTTTGGGATTGCAGTAAGTGCCCTTCCTATCCTTTTCTATTTAGCAAGTTTGGGCCCCAACGTTTGCTCATACTATTTTCTGTCTGTGTCAGTATTTCTTCTTGTCTAACCGCCATTACATGTTTGGGGCTTTCTATGTTCTTTGGGGATCTGCTCCGGGGCAGATAGCTTTCCTCTTTCTATCTTTAGGTGTAGTTAGTTTCTCAGGCTGTGACGAGGCGTCTAGGACCAACGTAGGTACGCTCCACGGCTGCCTCTAGTTGTGGTGGTTAGTCAGGGTACTGCAATCTCATAGATTCCAACTGCTCTGGTGTATTGCCTTTTTTACCTGCACTCCTCAGCTACCGAAACATAACAGTATCACCGGCCCAATAAATTGAAAATTGTATGGTACTCACAGAAGGGAAAAATATTGTGAAAGAAAAAGGGTTGTCAGAGTTGTCAGAGATATTTTTCTGTTTGTTGCATTTTTTTTTTTTCCCTCTGTATCTCTGGGTGCTGGGGAGGATTTTTTCTCTCAATGGAGTTTGCACAGTTGTCTGGCCGTGTGGATCAGCTTGCCAATGAGGTTCGGAGTATTGCTACCTATCTTGCTAGGTTGCCTGTTGTGGAACCTAGGATTCCCATGCCAGATTTGTTTTTGGGGGATCGAGCCAAGTTTCTGAATTTCAAAAATAATTGTAAATTGTTTCTTGCCTTAAAATCTAAGTCCTCAGGGAACGTTGCGCAGCAGGTTCAAATTGTCATCTCTCTCCTGCGCGGCGATCCTCAGGATTGGGCTTTTTCCCTGACACCTGGGGATCCTGTTTTGAGTGATGTTGATGCATTTTTTCAGGCCTTGGGGTTATTGTACGATGAGCCTAATGTCACTGATCAAGCTGAAAAAGCCTTGTTGGCATTAAATCAGGGGCTTGATGACGCTGAGTTATACTGTCAGAGATTCCGTAGGTGGGCAGTCCTGACCAAATGGAATGACGACGCTTTGGCAGCCCTTTTTCGGAAGGGTCTGTCAGATAATGTAAAGGATGTTATGGTGGGATTCCCTGTCCCCTCTGGTCTCAATGATTCTATGTCATTAGCAAATTCAAATTGACAGACGTTTGTGTGAGCGGAGAAGTATGGTTGGAATAGTGTTGCCTTGTGAACCTGCTTCTGAATCCATGCAGTGTGATAGAGTGGTTTCTGGGGCACAGCGTCATGAGTTTCGAAAGCGCAATGGGTTATGTTTCTACTGTGGTGATGCCTCTCATGCTATTTCAGTCTGCCCTAAGCGGGGAAGACGTTTTGCACGCTCAGTTGTCTTGGGTAGTGTTCAGACTAAGTTTTTATTAACTGTTACTCTGATATGCTCTCTGTCCTCATTTTCTGCTCAGGCTTTCGTTGATTCTGGAGCAGCTATTAACCTGATGGATTTTGATTTTGCTAAACGTTGTGGGTTTCCCTTGATACCCCTACAGAAGTCTATTCCCCTACTGGGGATCGATTCTACCCCTTTGGCTGAGAATAAACCTCAGTTCTCTACTCAGGTGATAATGAGGGTTGAACCTGATCATCAGGAGAGCTGCAAATTTTTGGTTCTGTATAATCTGCATGACATTATCGTGCTGGGTTTCCCTTGGTTACAGTCTCATAATCCTGTTTTGGATTGGAAATCTGTGTCTGTAACCAGTTGGGGCTGCCAATGTGTTAATACCAACACTCCTGTTTTTTCTGCCTCCCCCCAGGCTCAGGATGTTCCTGACTTTTTGATTGATTTTTCTGATGTGTTTAGCGAAAGTAAATCTGCATCCTTGCCTCCCCAAAGGAGCTATGACTGCGCTATTGAATTAGTGCCTGGTAGCAAATTCCCTAAAGGTCGCCTTTTTAACTTGTCTGTACCTGAAAATGACGCTATGCGGTCTTATATCAAGGAGTCATTGGAGAAGGGTCATATCAGACCATCCTCTTCACCCTTAGGTGCCGGTTTTTTCTTTGTGGCCAAAAAGGATGGTTCATTAAGGCCGTGTATTGATTATCGTCTCTTGAACAATATTACTGTGAAATATCAATATCCGTTACCCTTGATCTCTGATCTGTTTTCCAGGGTGAAAAACGCTACTTGGTTTACCAAGCTTGACCTCAGGAGGGCATATAACCTTATTCGCATTAAGCACGGGGATGAATGGAAGACGGCATTTAATACCCCTGAGGGGCATTTTGAGTACCTTGTGATGCCCTTTGGGCTCACTAATGCTCCTTCTGTCTTCCAGTCCTTCATGAATGACATTTTCAGGGATTTTGTGGATAAATTTCTGATTGTTTATTTGGATGATATCTTGATTTTTTCCAATGACTGGGACTCTCATGTGAAACATTTTCGAACTGTATTCCAGATTTTGAGAGAGAATGCTCTGTATGTGAAGGGATCAAAGTGTCTTTTTGGCGTACAGAGGATCTCATTTTTGGGATTCATTTTGTCCCCATCTGTTATTGAAATGGACCCGGTCAAGGTTCAGGCCATCTGTGATTGGGTCCAACCTACTTCATTAAAGGCTCTTCAAAGATTTTTGGGTTTTGCCAATTTTTATCGTAAATTTATTGGTAATTTCTCCATTATTGTTAAACCATTAACTGATTTGACCAAAAAGGGTTCTGATGTGGTGAATTGGCCTCCTGAGGCAGTCTCTGCATTTCAGGAACTTAAGCAGAGATTCACTTCTGCTCCTGTTCTACGGCAGCCTGATGTTTCTCTGCCATTTCAGGTGGAGGTTGATGCCTCTGAAATTAGGGCAGGTGCCGTTTTGTCCCAAAGAGATCCAGAGACCTCTAAAAGTAACCCTTGTGCCTTTTTCTCTCGAAAATTTTCTCCTACTGAACGTAATTATGACGTGGGTAATCGGGAGTTATTGGCCATGAAGTGGGCTTTTGAAGAGTGGAGACATTGGCTGGAGGGAGCCAAACATCAGGTGGTGGTCCTTACGGACCATAAGAATCTGGTTTATCTGGAATCTGCCAAGCGACTTAATCCTAGACAGGCCAGGTGGGCCTTGTTTTTCACACGTTTTAATTTTGTGGTTTCCTTTCTTCCTGGCACTAAGAATGTTAAGGCGGATGCCCTCTCGAGGAGTTTCCTTGCGGACTCTCCTGAGTTATCTGATCCTTCTGTTATTTTGAAAGAAGGTGTAGTTCTTTCCGCCATCTCGCCCAATTTGAGACTGGCTCTGGAGGGGTGTCAGGAGGATAGGCCCGAGCGCTGCCCTGTTGGGAAATTATTTGTCCCGGACCAGTGGAAAAAGAGTGTGATGTCTGAGATTCATTGTTCCGCGTTGGCCGGTCATCCCGGAATTTTTGGTACCAGAGACTTGGTTAGTCGGTCCTTTTGGTGGCCTACCTTGTCTCGTGATGTCAGGGAATTTGTGCAGTCCTGCGGGACTTGCTCTCGCTCCAAGCCTTGCTCTCGCTCTAGTGGTTTGTTGATGCCATTGCCTGTGCCCAAGAGACCATGGACCCATATCTCTATGGATTTCATTTCCGACCTCCCTGTTTCTCAGAGAATGACCGTCATCTGGGTGATTTGTGATAGGTTTTCCAAGATGATACATCTTGTGCCATTACCTAAGTTGCCTTCCTCCTCTGAATTGGTGTCTTTGTTCCTTCAGCACGTGGTTCATTTACACGGCATTCCTGAGAACATTGTGTCTGACAGAGGAGTCCAGTTTGTTTCCAGATTTTGGAGGACCTTTTGTTCTAAACTTGGTGTTCAATTGTCTTTCTCCTCGGCGTTTCATCCTCAGACCAATGGTCAAACTGAGAGAACAAACCAGACATTGGAGACTTATCTAAGATGCTTTGTGTCTGCTGATCAGGATGACTGGGTCTCTTTTTTGCCTTTGGCTGAGTTTGCTCTTAATAATAGGGCTAGCTCTGCCACTTTGATGTCTCCATTTTTCTGTAATTCTGGGTTTCACCCTCGATTTTCTTCAGGACAGACGGAGGCTTCTGTCTGTCCAGGTGTTGACTCTGTTGTGGAGCGTATGCAACAGATTTGGGACCAGGTAGTGGAGAGGTTGTCCCTCTCTCAGGAGAGGGCCCAGCGGTTTGCTAACCGGCATAGGACTGATGGTCCTCGGTTTAAAGTGGGGGACTTGGTCTGGTTGTCCTCAAAAAATATTCCTATGAGAGTGGCATCTCCTAAATTTAAGCCTAGGTTCATTGGACCTTATAAGATCATGGAGATTCTTAATCCTGTTTCATTTCGTTTGCTTCTCCCAGGGACATTTAAGATCCATAACGTGTTCCACAAGTCCTTGTTGAAGAGGTTTGTTGAGCCAGTGGTTCCTACTGCTTTGCCTCCTGACCCTGTTCTGGTTGAAGGCAATATGGAGTTTGTGGATGAGAAAATATTGAATTCTCGTTTTTCTAGACGGAAACTCCAGTATTTGGTTAAATGGAGAGGTTATGGTCAGGAAGACAATTCTTGGGTGTTTGCTTCGGACATCCATGCTAGGAGACTCATCCGTGCGTATCATAGAACTCATCCTGACCGGCCTGGTTGCTCAAGTGAGGGTTCGGTGACCCCTCCTCAAGGGGGGGTACTGTTGTGAATGGACTTGAAATGAGTTCTGAGCAGAGGCTCCCTCTGGTGGTTACAAGCGGTACTGGACTGTCCAG
Organism: Oophaga sylvatica; assembly: GCA_033576555.1. NCBI lineage: Eukaryota > Metazoa > Chordata > Amphibia > Anura > Dendrobatidae > Oophaga > Oophaga sylvatica. The sequence continues at coordinate 448,409,959 of JARQOD010000002.1, read as the reverse complement.
TGAAGATTGTGAGGATTAGGAATCAGGTGTTACTGACTGGTCTTATATAAGGGAGTCGCCTTCCCATCAGGGTTGCCGGTGATCAATTGTTCTGGTCTCAATCCTTGATTCCTGTTTCTTTTGTAGCCTGCTGTGTCGTGTCTGCATCTCCTGCTAACAGATAAGACATTTTCTTCTTTTTGTTTTTGTGCTTGATTTTTGCATTTTGTCCTGCACTTCTGTGGGGGCCTTCAGGGTTCCCTCCGGGGGCTTTTGCCCTCTCAGTTTAGTTCAGCCACTGATGTTTGTACATTTGCTTTTTCCAGTTTTTTCAGTGGCTGCTGTTTTGATTTTGTTACACCAGAGAACTAATTTAGGTGGTAGAGGTTGTGTGATCTCAGGTGTTTTTGAAATTAGTAGAGTTGGTGCTTTTCAGGGTTTTTTGGGATTGCAGTAAGTACCCTTCCTATCCTTTTCTATTTAGGTAGTTTGGGCCCCAGCGTTTGCTCATACTATTTTATGTCTGTGTCAGTATTTCTTCTTGTCTAACCGCCATTACATGTTTGGGGGCTTTCTATGTTCTTTGGGGATCTGCCCCGGGGCAGATAGCTTTCCCCTTTCTATCTTTAGGTGTAGTTAGTTTCTCAGGCTGTGACGAGGCGTCTAGGACCAACGTAGGTACGCTCCACGGCTGCCTCTAGTTGTGGTGGTTAGTCAGGGTACTGCAATCTCATAGATTCCAACTGCTCTGGTGTATTGCCTTTTTTACCTGCACTCCTCAGCTACCGAAACATAACAGCCCAAACTTACTAAATAGAAAAGGATAGGAAGGGCACTTACTGCAATCCCAAAAAACCCTGAAAAGCACCAACTCTACTAATTTCAAAAACACCTGAGATCACACGACCTCTACCACCTAAATTAGTTCTCTGGTGTAACCAAAAACAAAACAGCAGCCACTGAAAAAACTGGAAAAAGCAAATGTACAAACATCAGTGGCTGAACTGAACTGAGAGGCAAAAGCGCCCAGAGGGGACCCTGAAGGCCCCCACAGAAGTGCAGGACAAAATGCAAAAATCAAGCACAAAAACAAAAAGAAGAAAATGTCTTATCTGTTAGCAGGAGATTCAGACACGACACAGCAGGCTACCAAGGAAACAGGAATCAAGGATTGAGACCAGAACAATTGATCACCGGCAACCCTGATGGGAAGGTGACTCCCTTATATAAGACCAGTCAGTAACACCTGAATCCCAATCCTCACAATCTTCACTGGACAGTCCAGTACCGTTTGTAACCACCAGAGGGAGCTTCTGCTCAGAACTCATTTCCAGCCTATTCACAACAGTACCCCCCCCTTGAGGAGGGGTCACCGAACCCTCATTTGAGCAACCAGGTCGGTCAGGATGAGTTCTATGATACGCACGGATGAGTCTCCTAGCATGGATGTCCGAAGCAAACACCCAAGAATTGTCTTCCTGACCATAACCTCTCCATTTAACCAAATACTGGAGTTTCCGTCTAGAAAAACGAGAATTCAATATTTTCTCATCCACAAACTCCATATTGCCTTCAACCAGAACAGGGTCAGGAGGCAAAGCAGTAGGAACCACTGGCTCAACAAACTCTTCAACAAGGACTTGTGGAACACGTTATGGATCTTAAATGTCCCTGGGAGAAGCAAACGAAAAGAAACAGGATTAAGAATCTCCATGATCTTATAAGGTCCAATGAACCTAGGCTTAAATTTAGGAGATGCCACTCTCATAGGAATATTTTTTGAGGACAACCAGACCAAGTCCCCCACTTTAAACCGAGGACCATCAGTCCTATGCCGGTTAGCAAACCGCTGGGCCCTCTCCTGAGAGAGGGACAACCTCTCCACTACTGGTCCCAAATCTGTTGCATACGCTCCACAACAGAGTCAACACCTGGGCAGACAGAAGCCTCCGTCTGTCCAGAAGAAAATCGAGGGTGAAACCCAAAATTACAGAAAAATGGAGACATCAAAGTGGCAGAGCTAGCCCTATTATTAAGAGCAAACTCAGCCAAAGGCAAAAAAGAGACCCAGTCATCCTGATCAGCAGACACAAAGCATCTTAGATAAGTCTCCAATGTCTGGTTTGTTCTCTCAGTTTGACCATTGGTCTGAGGATGAAACGCCGAGAGAAAGACAATTGAACACCAAGTTTAGAACAAAAGGTCCTCCAAAATCTGGAAACAAACTGGACTCCTCTGTCAGACACAATGTTCTCAGGAATGCCGTGTAAACGAACCACGTGCTGAAGGAACAAAGGCACCAATTCAGAGGAGGAAGGCAACTTAGGTAATGGCACAAGATGTATCATCTTGGAAAACCTATCGCAAATCACCCAGATGACGGTCATTCTCTGAGAAACAGGGAGGTCGGAAATGAAATCCATAGAGATATGGGTCCATGGTCTCTTGGGCACCGGTAATGGCATCAACAAACCACTAGAACGAGAGCAAGGCTTGGAGCGAGAGCAAGTCCCGCAGGACTGCACAAACTCCCTGACATCACGAATCAAGGTAGGCCACCAAAAGGACCGACCAACCAAGTCCCTGGTACCAAAAATTCCGGGATGACCGGCCAACGCGGAACAATGAATCTCAGACATTACACTCTTTTTCCACTGGTCCGGGACAAACAATTTCCCAACAGGGCAGCGCTCGGGCTTATCCTCCTGGCACCCCTCCAGAGCCAGTCTCAAATTGGGCGAGATGGTGGAAAGAACTACACCCTCTTTCAAAATAACAGAAGGATCAGATAACTCAGGAGAGTCCGCCAGGAAACTCCTCGAGAGGGCATCCGCCTTAACATTTTTAGTGCCAGGAAGAAATGAAACCACAAAATTAAAACGTGTGAAAACAAGGCCCACCTGGCCTGTCTAGGATTAAGTTGCTTGGCAGATTCCAGATAAACTAGATTCTTATGGTCAGTAAGGACCACCACCTGATGTTTGGCTCCCCCCAGCCAATGTCTCCACTCTTCAAAAGCCCACTTCATGGCCAATAACTCCCGATTACCCACGTCATAATTACGTTCAGTGGGAGAAAATTTTCGAGAGAAAAAGGCACAAGGGTTACTTTTAGAGGTCTCTGGATCTCTTTGGGACAAAACGGCACCTGCCCCAATTTCAGAGGCATCAACCTCCACCTGAAATGGTAGAGAAACATCAGGCTGCCGTAGAACAGGAGCAGAAGTGAATCTCTGCTTAAGTTCCTGAAATGCAGAGACTGCCTCAGGAGGCCAATTCACCACATCAGAACCCTTCTTGGTCAAATCAGTTAATGGTTTAACAATAACAGAGAAATTACCAATAAATTTACGATAAAAATTGGCAAAACCCAAGAATCTTTGAAGAGCCTTTAAAGAAGTAGGTTGGACCCAATCACAGATAGCCTGAACTTTGACCGGGTCCATTTCAATAACAGATGGGGACAAAATGAAACCCAGAAATGAGATCCTCTGAACGCCAAAAAGACACTTTGATCCCTTCACATACAGAGCATTCTCTCTCAAAATCTGGAACACAGTCCGAACATGTTTTACATGAGAGTCCCAGTCATTGGAAAAAATCAAGATATCATCCAATAAACAATCAGAAATTTATCCACAAAATCCCTGAAAATGTCATTCATGAAGGACTGGAAGACAGAAGGAGCATTAGTGAGCCCAAAGGGCATCACAAGGTACTCAAAATGCCCTTCAGGGGTATTAAATGCCGTCTTCCATTCATCCCCGTGCTTAATGCGAATAAGGTTATATGCCCCCCTGAGGTCAAGCTTGGTAAACCAAGTAGCGTTTTTCACCCTGGAAAACAGATCAGAGATCAAGGGTAACGGATATTGATATTTCACAGTAATATTGTTCAAGAGACGATAATCAATACACGGCCTTAATGAACCATCCTTTTGGCCACAAAGAAAAAACCGGCACCTAAGGGTGAAGAGGATGGTCTGATATGACCCTTCTCCAATGACTCCTTGATATAAGACCGCATAGCGTCATGTTCAGGTACAGACAAGTTAAAAAGGCGACCTTTAGGGAATTTACTACCAGGCACTAATTCAATAGCGCAGTCATAGCTCCTATGGGAGGTAAAGATGCAGATTTACTTTCGCTAAACACATCAGAAAAATCAATCAAAAAGTCAGGAACATCCTGAGCCTGGGGGGGGCAGAAAAAACAGGAGTGTTGGTATTAACACATTAACAGCCCCAACTGGTAACAGACACAGATTTCCAATCCAAAACAGGATTATGAGACTGTAACCAAGGGAAACCCAGTACGATAATGTCATGCAGATTATACAGAACCAAAAATTTGCAACTCTCCTGATGATCAGGTTCTACCCTCATTATCACCTGAGTAGAGAAACTGAGGTTTATTCTCAGCCAAAGGGGTAGAATCGTCCCCAGTAGGGGAATAGACTTCCGTACGGGTATCAAGGGAAACCCACAACGTTTAGCAAAAATCAAAATCCATCAGGTTAATAGCTGCTCCAGAATCAACAAAAGCCTGAGCAGAAAATGAGGACAGAGAGCATATCAGGGTAACAGTTAACAAAAACTGTCTGAACACTACCCAAGACAACTGAGCGAGCAAAAA